>JAPZVO010000022.1:315521-610004 GCA_029962745.1 Echinometra lucunter | reverse complement strand
AACATTAAAAGTAGAAAAGAATTCCAAATGCCGATAACTTTACTACATACTACATACTACTACTACTACCACTACTACTGCTGCTACTACTGCTACTGCTACTGCTACTACTGCTGCTACTACTGCTGCTGCTGCTGCTGCTGCTGCTGCTACTGCTACTGCTGCTACTACTGCTACTGCTACTGCTACTACTGCTGCTACTGCTACTACTACTACTACTACTACTGCTACTACTATACTACTACTACTATACTACTGCTAATCCTTATGCGCTATACATTATGTCAGTACATTTTATTATATTCTACAATGATTATGCTGATCGCGTTGGCACACTTTATACAAAAACAGTGTAATATACCAAGAGAGCGCTAATCAAGAGGAAAAATGGGAATACCATGCCTTCCCCTATAAAAAAAACTTGCAAAAATATACAGCTAGGCCTGATCACATTGTTTTCTTTCAAAATTCTTGCCAATCCTTTATTCATTACTATATATATATATTTATACATGTATATCAACCTGCGTATACGTGTAAATTCATTAAAGGCATTGACTAACTTTGTGCGCAACTGATTTAAAAATTCTCAAACGAAGATGAAACATGTGTGTGAAAACTTGTATTCGTACTCAAAAACCTGAAGCCAACTGTAATTTGAAATGAAATGCTGTTAGTAAGACGCAAACGACGATTTTATTATTTTTGGTCTCAGAGCCAACAAATAAAAGGAGCATTTTCCACGAGTGGCTGCACCTCTCTCCCTCTACTATACATGATATGCATACACACACGCACCCTTACACACCTGAACGTACTATACATAATATGCATACACAGCACTGTTCAGGTGAACTCTGTGCACATGCACGCTCCTTATGTCCAGTCTGTGCAACCGACCATTATATTTTCTTCAAACATTGGTTTACATTTTTAATATTTGAAAATACTTTCCGTCGATAGTATACTTTGAAACTTTCAGACTGGTATTTTTTTAAACTATTACTCTTGTGTTTATACCATTGTCAAATAGCAAAATGAGATCTTTTTTTTAATTCTCACAATGTTAGCCTTTGACTTTAAACAACAGTTATACTGACTTAACGTTTTCGTCACAATCAAAAGTGCATGGTTAACAAAACTAAGATAGCCTTCAATTAATCACCTAAAAACGGATACAGAGGTCTATTGCAACGACCCGAATTGCTTAGCTTCATGCCGTTATCAACTTCCATTTGGGCTACTGCAATTGTTGGCAATCTCATGTCGTTGCTATGGTAACATTGGCATTTGGCAACTTTTTCTTGTCAATGAATCATAAATTCAGTGAAATAAACTTTTTATATCACAGGGGGTGCAAGCTGTCAGACTGTCAGACAAATTTACATCACCACAGTTTGTGCCAAGTTGATAACAGTGGTATTTTTAATCGATGTGAGTAAAGAGTTAGGTATGAGGAACATGAATAACCTACACGTAGTATAAAAAATGGGGGAATACTGTAAAAGGAAGAAAAAATACGGATAAAAGGTGTGGAAATTCAAGTATTAATCAATAAATCGGAAATCGAAGATGCTTTTCTTGTTCAAAATGTGGCTGCTGGCGACCATAAACCACCCCTTTCCCTCCCCTGAATTTCTGCCGGTGTTTGCATTGACTATAGCTGTCGGGAGTGGGCAATGCACCCTGAAACATGAAATGAATCAGAAATTTCGAAGTTAATGGCACATCTTGAACTTGCTCAAAAAGCATTCTCAAGCGGCCATGAACATTTTCATGGGCTACACTTCCATTTCTCAAATTGTATTACAACAGCTTAGTAAGCAGGGGCGGCGCCATGAAAGGGGTAAAATTACGCGTTAGTTTTTTCTTATGTTTAACCTTGGTCGACAAGTGAGTTTATTGTATACGTTTTACATGAATAACTAGAGCTATAATTGCATGACCCTGCCCTCTCTTCCCAGTAATCTTTCTTTCTTTCTTCCTCTCCTTCTTCTTCTGACTTCTTCCTCTTCTTCTGACTTCTTCTTCTTCTTCTTCTCCTTCTTCTTCTGACTTCTTCTTCTTCTTCTTTCTTCTCTTCTTCTTCTTCTTCTTTCTTCTTCTTCTTCTTCTTCTTCTTCTTCTTCTATTCTTCTTCTTCTCCTTCATTCTTAATGACCTTCTTCTTCTTCTTCTTCTGACCTCTTCTCTTCCTTCTTCTTCTTCTTCTTCTTCTTCTCCTTCTTCTTCTTATTCTTATTCTTCTTCTTCTTCTTCTGACCTCTTCTGCTGCTGACTTCTTCTTCTTCTTCTTCTTTGATCACTTGAAAAAGTGATAGGGCGGCCGTACCCCCCCCCCCCCCCCAGCGCCATCTATAAGTAATGGTACTATACATCACTATCATCGTCTTTTAATGTGAAATACTTAATAAACAATGCTGCAACATCAATATAAATGTGAAAGAGCATGTACCGGATTACCGGACCATGGATTATATTCCGTCGGAAACTACAACATCCGGTATAAGGCGTTCAGTTGCACTGAGAGGAAAGAAAAGGAGGGGTACAAAAATGAAAACGGTGACAACCTTAATTATTTACTGCAATTGGACCCATATTAAGAAGGAGAAAAAAAAGAATATGAGACCCTTTCTTTCATTTAAAAAAAATATAGAAGTACAAAGAATGAAAATGAATTGTTTGCAAACCCGTCAAGTGTAACTTATTTTATTGGAGGGCTGGTGAAATTAATTGCCGCTTTTTCACATGCATTTATCTTGCCTCCCACTTCCTCGCCCCCGGTACCGTGGTAGCATCGAAGTATATAGGTGGGGAGAAAATTGGGAAGAATACGACATAAAGGGAAAGAAAAGAAGAGGAAAATGAAAGAAGAAGAAAAAAAAGGAGAAAATTATACAATCCAGTCAGATTTGACTAGATCACCGAAATCAGGCTGGCACTTGCATTCTAATAATATTTGACTAGATTCTAGTGAAAATGACCAAAATTCTAGTAAAAATAAGATCTTTATTTTACTGGATTCTAGTCAAAATTGATATAATTCTAGTAAAAATGTCCAGATTCTAGTAAATAATTTGCCTAGATCTCCGCTCCGGCCTTGGAACTTGCACTATTCTAGTCCAATTTGACTAGATTTTAGTGAAAATGACCAGAATTCTAATAAAAATGAACAAAATTTTACTAAAGTCTAGTCAGTTTTACTAGAATCGATTGATGCTCGTACGACCCGGTGATCTCATTTAGTCAAATTATCTTACTAGAATCTAGTCATTTTTTTTTTTACTAGAATTATGTCAGTTTTTAGCACGACAGTACTAGTCAGTCAAATTTGAATAGATTTGTTTCTAGAGTGTATAAAGGAAAAAAAGGAAGAAAAAAAGAAGATAAAACCAAAAGAGAAGAATATATGCCTATATTTCGAGAGCCTCTTTCGACTGCCGGCATGTTGTATATCTTTTGTCCATCAGATCTTATCGGAAGTCACAGAAGTTCCTACCAGTTCCTAGCGCATTAAGTTACCGAAGAGGAAATATTGCATATATCCGTTAGTGTGCAGAAATTCCCTGATAACATAATGATGTTTTGTAACTTGATTTTCCGCGTATTTTGCAATGCATGACGATGTATATATTTCTTTTTATCTAACAATACACCTGGTTATTGTCATTTCGTGGACCCAAATTTAAGAGTGGCGGGTATAAAGCAGTAATGACTACACACAAAATCATCCATCGAAAATTCATCCACAGAAGGTTGTATATACACACTAAGAAAAAAGGGTTCAGTTTTGCACCTTTCGAATGCAACACTGGGAGCTGCTTTATGGGTACAACTTTGCACCCTTTAAGGATGCAGTGTACCCTTTAGGGAAGGTGCAAATTTGCACCCTTTTGAATGCAAAAATTTATTGCACCTTTAAGGGTGCAGATCGACGAGCATTTCCGGGTGCAAACAAGTACAAAAGAGTGCATCTTCACCTTTTCATTTAGGGTGCAAGATTGTACCCATAAAGGTGCAGCTGGAGTGTTGGATTTAGGGTGCAAAATTTAACCTTTTTTTTATTAGTGTGTAGGTAATCTGCTCATCCCT
Source organism: Echinometra lucunter (assembly GCA_029962745.1). Classification (NCBI taxonomy): domain Eukaryota; kingdom Metazoa; phylum Echinodermata; class Echinoidea; order Camarodonta; family Echinometridae; genus Echinometra; species Echinometra lucunter. Next base: position 605,912 of record JAPZVO010000022.1, on the reverse strand, counting down.
AAAGTTCTGTCCTTAGAGGTCTCTCTCGACCAGGTACTCTCTTTGAAAAAAATAAAAAGAGTGAACGCATTTACTCTGTTAAAGGGGGTACCCAATGCTGAAAGAATGTTAGCTCATTTAAAAGAGCATGATTTTATTAGCAGAAAATCATCTGCCTAAAGTTTTTTTAAAAATTCGTGTTGCCAAGGAAACCCCCAAATGTGGTAAGATTTCAGGATATTTTTGACCCCTCGGCTGTGACCCAGTTTCAACTGGGTACCCACTTTGACGTCAAAATGACGTCAAAGTGGGTACCTTGTCGCGCACTTCTAGCAAAATGCGCGCAAGGTATAATACATATTGTACAGTCTAGCGCGCAGTGCAACTGCAATGCGCGAAGCTGGGTACCCACTTTTACGTCATACCTCATACTCAATTTTTTGGGTCAACTCTTGATTTTTTATGAGAAAATTATCCAAAATGCATTGATTTCGATTGAAAATCATCAAATTTTTAATGTTATTCGTCTTAGAATTCTATTCTCGATCATATATCTAAAAAAAATTACCATTATGTGATCACTTTAAGGGTGAATTTAAGACAAGAGTGAATTCAGAGTGAATTAAGAGTAAAAATTGTGATATTCACTCTTTATTCACTTTATTCACTCAAAATCCTTGAGTGATCAATTAGGTCACCCCTAAAATAGTGCATATCACAGTTGTTACTCTTAAAGGCATTGGCTAATTTTGTGAGTAGCTGATTTGAAAAAATTCTCAAACTAAGATGAAGCATGTGTATGAGTACTTGTATTTGTACTCAAAACCCCTGAAACCAACCATAATTTGAAATGAAAAAGTGTAAGTTAGACGCAAACGGCGATTTTATTATCCATCGTCTCACGAGACAATCACTAAGAGGACCACTTTGCTTGAATTTGAAAATGCCGTTATGCGCCTCCCGCCGCGTGATACGCGAATACACACAGTATGGTATGGTGAGTCATACGCGCATGCGCACTCCTTATGTCTATTCTGTGCAACCGACCCTTGTATATTTTTCAAACATTGGTTCACATTTTTATGTGTAAAAATACTTCCTGTGGATATTATACTTTGAAACTTTCAGACTGGTATTTTTACACTATAACCCTTATGTTTATCCCATTTTCAAGTAACACAACAAGATTTTTTTAAATCATAACAATGTTAACCAATGTCTTTAATTCATTCTAAATGTACTCTCTTCTTAAATTCACCCCCAACAGAGTGAATACGTGCACTTTTAAAAAAAAAAAAAAAGAGAATATACATTTGTCTGGAATCTCTTGATATCCTTGGACCCGATTCGTGTACATATCCTGCATATTGTGAGAGTTTGGCTTCCAGAAAAACAGAGGCAGATACAAATTGGTTTTTTTTCTTCTTCTTCTTCTTCTTCTTTCTTCTTTTTCTTCTTATCTTTTTTTCAGATAACTTTCCACATCTTTAACTTTTTTTCAGATAGTTTCCCCCATTTTTAACTTTTTTAATGATTTTTTTTTTCAGATAACGCAGGCCGATGCAAAGGCTAAGAAGATACACGCTCCCAGTTATGGTAAGTGTTAGTAATGCCCTCACACACTTAGAATTAAAGATTCAATTTTGCATCCTAAATGCACCACTGGCATCACCTTTTCTGGGTGAAATCTTGCACCCTACATGAGAAAGGTGCAAAGATGCACCCTTTTGTACTTGTTTGTACCCGAAAATGCCCGTCTGCACACTTTAAGGGTGCAGAAATTTAGCATTCAAAAGGGTGCAAATTTGCACCTTCCTTAAAGGGTAAAACTCTGCACCCTAAAGGGTGCAAAATGTAGCTGACTGCACCCTTACAGGTGCAAAATGCTTGTTAGGGTGCAAAGTACTGTTGTATCCATAAAAGAGCTCTCAGTGTTGCACGTGAAGGATGCAAAATTGAACCTTATTGTCACAGTGTGTACGATCAAATTCATTTCCTTTTGGGGATTGACTCAGGTTTCCTCTTTTCACTGAGATGTCACATTGCTCAGATTTTCTTTCATTTTCATTTTTCGAAATATCTTATTGTACAATGCAAAGATATTAATAATTACGTCGAAGAAACCAGAATGTTAAGTATGTTCTGGAGGGGGAAAAAAACAGAAAAAAAAATGATTTAAAGTGATTATATGAAAATGAAACACTGGCTATATGCATGCTAAGTTTGGCAGAGGTGTCCTTATTTCCAAGTAAGAATGACGTTTTCTCGTTTCTTAAGCAGTTACCTGCTCGTTTAAACTTAAGCCTAATGCCCCATCATCACCAACCATTTGTGAAACAAAAACATGAAGCCCGTAAATACAAATTTTTCCCATATTATTACAAATTCGTCACTTTGTGTCTACAGTATATACGTACCATAGTGTGGCCACACTGTGCTGCACTTTTATGACAGTCTGTCATTGTGTGTTATATTGTTTTTTGACACCATGGTACAGCCTAATGACACAGCTTTACAATAATGGAATTGTTTGCGCACCATGGCACGTTGTGACACTGCACAGTGTGGCAGACGAAATCGTAGTCTATGTGTATCACCATGTTCACAGTGTGGCAATGTTCGAATTCGAAAGACTTTCAAAGAATGGAGGTGAAAAACTCTGTTCACTCTGCCTCCACTGCAAACTTTGACGATGTGAAAAAAAAATACATTAAACAGTGACGCTTCGTCTCTCCCCCCCCCCCCCCTCCGTATAATTTGTTAATCACATAGGTTTTCCCCCTTCCGATGATGAATTCTATTCCCTCTTTTCCTTTTTTATCTTCAGCGAGCAAAGTCGATTTGGTCCAAGAGGCAGAGGAAGAACGTCACAGATGGCGACGCGACGTCGATGATGAAGATGAGGACATTGACCCGGTGATCGCACAGATCAACAGACTGCTGGCTGAGATACGGGCCCAGCAGCGGCAACGTGCACAACTCGACATCGCAGGCCAGACTAGAGCAACTGATAATGAGGGTAGGTTCACATCTTTTAGGGGCCGATGAGTTGCGTAGAGTGTTTTTTTTTTTCGAAAGTAGGGGCGGGCGGGAGGGAGGGGCATGCGAACTAGCATGTAATTTTGTAGACAACTTCCTTATATAAGCATTATGAAACGTGTTTATACGGGGGGGGGGGGGGTAGGGCTGCTCCCCATCCCTCCGCCCCCGGTATCATGCAGTAGTTGGCGTATCCAGAAAATGAGCAAATAAAAAAGGATGCCAACAGCGATCATCTCTGGACTCCTGCAATATGAGAAGGCATATACATGTAGGTCAGAGGCGTCGATCCTGGGGGGGGGGGGGGCAGGGGGGGCAGTTGCCCCCCCCCCAAAAGAAAATTTCGGGGGGGGGGCAAAGATATCATTTTGCCCCCCCCAATAATTTCCCAACCAAAAAAAAAAAAGGAAAAAGAAAAAAGAAAGAGAAAAGAAAGGAAAAGGAAGGAAGTTAAATGAAAGCGTAAAACAAGAAAAAAAGAAAGAAAATGGGACACTGGGAAGCGCTCGCTCGCTTCGCTCGCTCGCATTTATTGTATCTTAACCAATGCCGATGATAATTGCTATTCTTATGAAAGGAAATCAGTTTGCGTCTTGTGATTCTATCTAATGTTATACTATTCCTCTACTCATAGGAAGTAATATAACCAAACAAGATATCACTCCTAGAAATCGAGCGGCCAGTTGACCTAAAAATAGATAAAATTTCAGGAGATAACGGCCTGGATAAAAAAAACCCCGCAAAACAAAAACATATTTTTCGTTAACTCGCTCGCTACTCCACTGTACTCTCACTGGTAAAAGCCAGATACAAGATGATTTCTTGCAGCAAGTAGCTTATTATAGCAGCAAGATTCCAAAGTATCATTATATTTGGGCAGCAAGGTGCTTGGCAAAGATTTTGGGACGAATCCATATAATTTTGCCGGGATTTGCCGGGATTTTGCTCGTAATATTAAAAAACAAAGTGGTTTGGGGGCAGGCAACAATGGACCAGAGATGTGACAAAATAGAGTTCATATTTGGCAGCGAGGTAAGCATGTACATATATATTAGGTATCATTTATGCCTACTAGTATATGATAACTAAACCCTTCTCTCATAACAAGAAATGTGGGTTTTTTTAAAATTAAAAAAAAAAAGCAGGATGGTTCACATAGCAAGTTGCATAATTTCCCAAAATTGAAAATGCTTCAGGTTGATATAGGCCTATGTTATATATATATATATATATATATATATATATATATATATATATATATACACATACGTATATGTGACGGGTGTGTGTGTGTGTGTGTGTGTGTATACGATCAGTAGCCGTGGGTTCATCTCCGCTTGGTCGTCTTGCCCCCCCCCCCCAATCCGAAAAATGGATCGACGCCTCTGATGTAGGTTTATTGGGGAGAGGCGGCGGGGGAGCAAAGCCAAAATGAAATATCTTGTATTTCTCAAACGCAGGAAGACAACATAGGCCTATACCAATCCATGCATAAAATCGAAAGAGGGGGCGGGGCACATCCCCTCCCCTCTTCAAAATAATTAGAGAACTTTGCATTTTACTGTAAGTGTCTTAATATAGCTGCCCCATAGATAACACCAAGTTGCAATGTTGCATAGCTGCTACCGTGGGCGAGAAAAGAAAAGAAAAAAATATATGTTTATATATATATATATATATAATTTTTGAGATTGGAACTTTGCATTTATAAGAACTCGTTCAAACTCTCTAATCAAACTCTTTTCTGTCTTTTCTTGTGACGAATGATAGGCAGCGTTCAATTTAGACAGGGTATTTGAAACCATGGATGTCGAGCCGGGTGGGGGTGGGGCGTTTAATATTCCCTAAACATTTCAGGTGTGGATGGATCATCCCCACTAATTCACCATCAAAAAATGATAAAATATAATGAGTGATAATGATGAGGAGGAGGATGAGTAGGTTCGACACTCTGAAATGTGTTTTTAAAAAGAATTAATATTAAAAGTCCGTACTGAGGGATGGGGTATAGCTCCTCCCCCACCCGGTCGCTTCGCTCCCTCGCACTCGCCGAGGATCAACGAAATCTACACCTATGGAAGGGAAGACTCGATCTGCTTTCAATGACCTGAAGATTTTGTTTATATTTGAAAGTATGCCAGTAAGAATAGCAAATCGAGCTAGATTTCCATTTTTTTTAAATGAGAAAGTGATGGGGGGGGGGGCAGTTGCAGCCGCTCCCAGGTAGGCCTACAACCAGTGGCGTAACAGCCGGGGGGGGGGGCAGGGGGCAGAGTGCCCCCTGAAGGATTTCAGCGGGAAAATCCACCAAACCACCAAATGAAAAGGAGGGAAAGGAAGAAAAAGGAAGGGAGAAAGGGAAAGGAAGAAGAAAGGAAAAGAAAGAAGAAGAAAGGAAAAGAAAGAAGGAGAAAGGGAAAGAAAGAAGGAGAACGGGAAAGGAAAAAGGAGAACGGGAAAGAAAAAAGGAGAAAGGGGAAAAAGAAGAAGAGAGAGAGGGAAAAGAGGGAAAGGGGGAAAAGAAGAAAGCAAAGGGAAACAAAAGAAATGAGGGAAAATTTAGTACCAAACCCCGGAGTTTCCGGGTGCTCCACTCCCTGAACCCCCGCAGTGGCTTTCCCTGTAATAGTTAGACCCCCATCACGGGCCCTAAGCCAGAACCCTGGGCCCCACCCGCTAAAGGCTTCGCAACAAGCAACTCGCGGTGCGGGCTTATCTCCGCATATTCTATTTCTAGACTTAGTTACCGGGAAATTTTCGGATCTACCCCCCCCCCCCCCCCGATAACAGGCAGAGAATGTATGAGACCGGAAACAAACAACGAACAATTCAAAGAAACGTCAGAGCTTCCGCGCTTTTCGCGGGAGGGGGGAAACTCCCCCCTCCCTGCACCCTCCCTCCTAGGGAGCACTACCGTCCTCCTAAAATGAAATCCTAGTTGCGCCGCAGAAGATCGACTTAATTACCGTCAACTAACAATGTAAAGTAACGTTGGAGCTTCCGCGCTTCGCGCGGGAGGGGGGGAAACTCCCCCTTCCCTGCACCCTCCCCTCTTGGCGTAAATTCCGGGGGGTGGGGGATTTATCACCCCCACCTGGGGGAGAGGCAGTGGCGGCACCAGGACTGTTAAAGGGGGGGGGGGCAAATGGAGGGCAAAAGAAAATGTTGGGGGGGGGACGTGTGTGGAAAAATCGAGTGTGAAGCGCGAGTCCACTTTGAGGAGTGGGGGGGATAATTGAATTTTTGGACTATTTTTTTTCCTCTTACACACATTTTCATATCAATTTTGTGAGCGAGCGAAGCGAGCGAACAAAAAATAACCCCTTTTTTGTTTTTTAATCGTATTTTCGAATAAATATTCTGAAATATGACGAGCGAGCGAAGCGAGTGAGCCAAAATTAGCTACTTTTCTTGTTTTTAATTGCATTTTAGAAAAGAAATTTAAAATATGACGAGCGAGTGGAGCGAGCAAGCCAAAAATGACCACTTTTTTTGTTTTCAATCGAAGTTTTGAAGAGCGGAAAATGGTATTTTAGAGCACTTCACAGCTTGAATATGATGCTTATGACAACATCTACTTATTTGCAAATTACTGTATAATTTTCTTTTCAGTCCTCAAAATTTCTGGGGGGGGGCAACTGGGGGGCAATGCTTCTGAGTGGGGGGAAAATGCCCCCCCCCCCCCTTTATGCCGCCACTGGGGAGAGGGGGGGATGGTGTGTACAAATTTCCCGCCATGCAGTCGCACTTTTTAAAGAAGAAAATATATTTTAATTAAGCAGTTAGTATAAATTCTTAATATATATCTATCATAAACAATCATCATATTTTAGAATTTCTATTTGAAAATGCAAATTGAAAACAAAAAAGTGATTATTTTCTGCTCGCTCGCTTCGCTCGCTCGCAAAATAGATATCAAAATGTGTGTGAGAGGGAACAAAAAATCCTTTAAAAAGTTTTTCATCCCCCACTCTTCAAATTGGATTTACGCCGGTGGAGCACTACCGTCCTCCTAAAATGCAGTCCTAACTACGCCACAGATTCTAGACATAGACTAGTTACCGGGAAATTTTGGGCTCTGCCCCCCCCCCCCCCCCGATGACAGGTACCTGTTACGCCCCTGCCTACAACCCACGAGCAAGCGCGGGGCTGGGGTGAACGGTGTCGATGGTGGATGGGTGTACCGGGTGTACCCCATGGCTCCATCGACCTCCATGTGTACCATGTTCTACCGGCCGTGTTAGCAGCGCTAGCTAGAGCGTAGTGTGATACACGATCGGAAAAAGAGCTGAAATATCACAGACAAAACGAAGGAAAAATGAGGATTTCCATTCCAGGTACCGGTATCTTATTCTGTTACTGAAGAAGGTGAGTCTGTAAGTCTACATTAGGAATGTATTTCACTCTCAATGAACAGGATGAATGAAAGAATTGCATACAATTTTTAATTTTTAGGAGAATGCGACCCACTGACCCAGCCAGGCATTATTTGCTCTTTAAAATCAAATTAGATCTAGTGAATAAAGATGACCAAGATGAGTAAACAGTGAAGTTTGAGCAGAATCATGAAAATCAAAATCAGATGACAATCTGTTCAAGAGTTTATGAATTTTGAAAGTTCCAATAAATCCCTATTATGGGGATCCTTGAGTTGGCAACTTTGCCAGCATCTGTGATGTCATCGTGGACAACTCTCAGTCTCAATTCATTTTATACATAATTTTTTCCAAAAAAATTGATTTTTTGTGAAATTTCAAGTCCGGAATCAACATAATTCTTCCCAAAATGCTTGCAGAATTGATATAGACCTAGCTATATCATACTCGAACAATAAATCAAAAGAATTTTATTTTTCTTGAAAATAAAGAAAATTTAAATTCTGTGTACAAAATGAATGGAGAGTTGTCCACAATGATATCACAGATGCTGGCAAAGTTGCCAATTTACGGATCCCCATAATAAGGATTTACTTAAATTTCCAAAGTTCATAACTCTTGAACAAAATTATTTGATTTTCCTCAAGCTTTCACTGTTTATTCTTCTTGTTCTTCTTCAATCACTGGAAGCACACTGATGTCTGGGTTGCATTCTCCTTTAAAGGGGGTACCCAATGCTGAAACAATGTTAGTTCATTTAAAAAAGCATGATTTTTTTAGCAGAAAATCATCTGCCTAAAGTTTTTTAAAAAGACGTGTTGCCAAGGAAACCCCCAAATGTGGTAAGATTTCAGGATATTTTTGACCCCTTAGCTGTGACCCAGTTTCAACTGGGTAACCACTTTGACGTCAAAATGATGTCAAAGTGGGTATCTTGTTGCGCAATTCTAGCAAAATGCGCGCAAGGTAAAATACATATTGTACAGTCTAGCGTGCACCACAACTGCAATGCGCGAAGCTGGGTACCCACTTTTACGTCATACCTCATACTCAAATTTTGTTGTCAACTCTTGACTTTTCATGAGAAAATTAGCCAAAATGCATTGATTTCGACTGAAAATCATCAAACTTTTAATGTTATTCTTCTTAGAATTCTATTCTCGATCATATATAAAAAAAAAAAATTTACCATTGTGTAATCACGTTAAGGATTCTTCAGTGTGTGGGCTTTGGGCTTTTGCATTCAAGTGGTCGTTGGGCCAGTCTGGCAGGGTATGTTCTGACGGTTTTCCCATTGTAGAGGAAATTTTGGCCCTTATATTTTTAATGTTTAAATCTGCTAAATCAACATGATCAATTTTGCATATCATGATAATTCATAATTGTTGGTCATTGCACCAGTCCTTTTTTGTTTTTTTTGTGTCAAGTAGAACTCTACTTGAATCTAACAATGTTAATTGCCAAAGGAGGGGGGATGCAAACCCACTTGAACCCCCCCCCCCCTGGCCTGTTGGCCTAGAGCATTTTTTTGGAGCAACAATTGATATAAAACAATTAAAGGCTACAAATGTCAATTTTTAAATGTAACTTTCAGTGTACTTTCCTCTACAGAGTACCCATTAAGACTTCGGGGAGGGGCGACAGAGTACGAGGGTCGAGTCGAGATCCAGTATAAGAGCAATTGGTACATGGTCTGTGATGATGGATGGGGCACTGAGGAAGCTGGTGTTGTCTGCAACCAACTTGGTTATACGTGAGTTTGAAACAACTAAAGCTTGATTCAGACATTACACATTGAACCACCACCAAAAAATAAGACTTAAAGGGTAAGTCCACCCTAGAAGTTTCACCGTTTCAATAAAAGGAGATAAATTTGAACAGCATTTTAAAAAAGAAATGAGCAAAATCGGTCGAGGAATAAATTACACTCATTTACATTTTCTAGTAAATTACTCTCGGCATTGCAAATTGGCAACACTGATGACATCATATGCGAGCAGCTCTCCATTCACTTTGTACATGCCATTTCACATTTTCTAAATTTTCTTGGAAGTTACACATTTTCTCACTCCATAGTCAAAGTATGTGATGTAAAAAGCAATTCTTCTGAACATACATTGGTTATGGGGGTTAGAAAATTTGTAACTTCCAAGAAAATTGAGAAAATGTGAAATTTCATGTACAAAGTGAATGGAGACCTGCTCGCATATGATGCCATCAGTGTTGCCAATTTGCAGAGCTGAGAGTACTTTACTAGAAAATGTAAATGAGTGTAATTTATTCCTCGACCGATTTTGCTCATTTCTTTTTTAAAATGCTGTTCAAATTTATCTCCTTTTATTGAAACGGTGAAACTTCTAGGGTGGACTTGCCCTTTAGGTTGCAAAGAAAATGGTGTAAGGGTAATGTAGCAGCCACATGGATTACAGAGTATGCTTGGTATAGCTTCTACATGTATCTAAAGTATGTAGTAATTTGTTTCTTACTCTTATTTCTCTTTCATAAACTTGTGAAATGGTTTGCAAATTCATGCAAAATTTTTGTTATTAAAAAGCAACTTTCACATCAGAGCTTGAGATACATGAATGTTCAGTTAATTGTAAGAGGTGCTTTTAGGTCACTGTCTTCTAAAGTTGAAGGATGGTGTGAAACATTGAATGGAAAACAGAAGTTTCCTTAAAACAGAGTGTATGCATTTTAGGAAGCTAATTAGCAAAATGGAGAGCAAACATTAGAGACAATAATTTGCATAGTTATGCATTTCTAATGCATTTTGTGTGCCTCTCCTTTCACTACTGAGCTAGCATGCAGTGTACATTCCATTCTCTTAACCCATACAGAGCTTTTTTTTTAGGTCTAGATCAATCATCTTCAATCCTCAAATTGGCAACAAAAAATATTTTTTTCCATGCTTACATACACTGTAGCTTGAAAAAATTAATATGAATACAACATGAACTAAAATGAATTACAACTCTAAAATTTAATCAGTAATTGCCAATTTGAACACAGAAATAGTGATTATGTATTATTTACTGCATTGCCAATTTAAAGAGTTTAATGATTAGTTACAATTGGACTGCTCTAATTCGAGAATGCCACACCATACGGCATTGGGAATGGGCTCAAATTTTTCAATGAATTTTTCTCTTTCTGCCCATGTATGATATGTACTTCCAACATTATGGACCAACAGATACTGCAAAAGCATCTCCTAAAGGAGACGCTGTACCTCTATGGGTTAAAGGGGATAGCCAGTGCTGAAACATTGTTCCTTCATTTAAAAGAGCATGATTTTATTAGCAGAAATCATCTGCCTAAAGTTTAAAATAGTCGTTTTGCCAGGAAAAACCCAAAATATGGTAAGATTTCAGCCTTTTTTTTTTGGCCCCTCAGCTGTGTCCCAGTTTCAAATGGGTACCCACAGTGACGGCGTTGTAGTTACCTTGTTGTGCAATTCTAGCAAAATCCATGCAAGGTATAATACATATTGTACAGTCTAGCGTGCGCCACAACTACAATGCGCGAAGCTGGGTAATGACATCTACGTCATACCTCATACTCTCATTTTAGGTCAGCCCTTGACTAATCACCAATAATTTGCCAAAATGCATTGATTTCAATTGAAAATCATCAATTTTTTAACCATTGTGTAATCACTTTTTGTAATCAGTGATTGTTTCCTTCACATCTTACTACTTATAATACAACCAAAACTTAATTTCATTGTAAATAAGTGATGAAACCTGCATATTAATTCATTTCCTTTTTTTTAAAATAAATTTTAGTGGGGCTCTTGAAGCAGTGCAGAGGGGTGCAAGTAGATACGGTTACAATGACAATGGCTTTGCCATGGATGACGTCGAGTGCACTGGAATGGAGACTGCCCTCAGTCAGTGCAGCTTTCTTGGTTGGGGATTTCACAACTGTGAGAAGGGTGAAGAAGTCGCTGGGGTCAGATGCCAGCCTGAAAGGAGCTCGGGCAACAGAGGTAAAGAAAGGGGCTGTTAGTTTGTAACATTTGCTCCTGTGACATTAACTCCGGGCGTTGTTAATAAAGCTGTAGGGTTAGGGTTGCAGTCACTCAGACAGTACAGTGTAGGTCAGGTTTATGGTAAGAGTTAGGTAAACTGTTTAGTCCAGTGTTTCAGTAAAGAATTGGGTTAGTGTAAGGAATTAACTGGATAGGAAGTGTCACTAGAGCATCTGTCTTACAGCCAATGAAAGAAAAAGTTTATGTCAAACCTCTAAATGCATTAACCCTTAGTGTGTACCCACCACCAAAAGACATTTTGTTCTGACTATGCTAGGGGTTCATTGTCACTATACTATCGGTATATTCAAAATAAGAGCCTAAACTATTGCTTCTATAAAAAGGTATTGCAAGTTCAATACTCTCAGTCAACATGTATGGAATAATGACTAGTGAGGTAGATTAGTCAACATACGTATATGAATTAGAATGTTTACGGAATCAAACGGCCATTTGATTCTGCGCATTGTGTCTTATGTTATCTTCCATTTTATTCAAACTCCTTAATTGTTAGCCCATATAATGCTTGGTAAAGTTGTTTTTTGTGGGGGGGGGGGGGGGGGGGGTGGGCTATTTCATTCAGATATGCAGCGGTTAACAGTTTCAAAACTTGATTTTTAAAAAGCATGTACTGCAAGTTACATTTCTCCTTCACAGTTACTGACAGACAAGCAAGTATGTATATTTAGCACCTTTGTGGTGTCACTTGCGCTCACTTTGCATGCAAAAAGAGCCCAGCAGTTTATTATGAAGTGCAAGAAATGTGTGATATCTATTATTAAGATTGGGTTACCTTGGGGAAGCAGATTCTGGAGCCTCCCATGAGTCTCAAATAACCCCTCCCCCCCCCCCCCCAAAAAAAAAAAAAAAATAATAATAATAATAATAATAATAAAAATAAAAATAATTTTTTTTAAAGAAAATGAAAATAATAACCATAATAAAAGGGCCTCTAGGGTTACAAGTAGTTTGGGAATGTGTTACTGTTGAATCGGGGGGGGGGGGAGGAGAGTACTAAATACCTTTTGTAGCACATTTCTCAAATTTGCTGGGTCTTTTTAATGGAATGCAGTCAGAAAAATTTGTTATCACATTATGAAATTCTAAAGGGCATGAACTCTGTGATACGATATAAGTTAACACCTTTTCTGATCTTAGTGTTCTCTACCTCGTGTGCATTCTTTGTAGCAGAAATATATTCTGATGAGTAGATTTAATTTTAACCAAAATACAATTTTCTTTTAAAGCAAATTTGCAAGTAGTTCAGTCTTATGCACATGTATAGCATGTACATTGACTCCAAATGTTGAGCCATTAGATGATCAGTTTTGTTGATAGGAGTCTATATTCACAAATTCAGTGTGGTTATACTGTAACTTAAAGGCTTGAGCAATAGGCAAGCAGCTCTTCATTGGTATGACATTATTCATATTATAAACCTGATGTATCACATTAAGATTATCCATTTGAATCATCTGATCGTGTCTTATGTTTTAACCGGATCCCTACTGGAACCGGGTGACCCCTGTATTAAGTCTGTGGGAAAGAGATACTTCAATATTCAGTAGTTGAAGGCCCTCAGTTATGGCAATTTGTATTTCACACTGTTCTTTTATACAAATGAATATCTGTATGATATGTAAAGGCTAGACGTGGCATGCCCATCGATGTTTTTTTTTTTACCCAAGTCCAAGATCATTTTTTTTACCATACATGTATGTTATCATGTATTAATAATGAAGTGAGGTATTTACAACAAGTGAAAAAAGGGAACATATTGCTGTAATCTCAGGTAAAGGTATACCTCTATCAAGCAAATATATGCTAAATCATATGATGTACATGGTAACATATACGTGTAGAACAAAGTATCACAGATTTTGCCATTTTTACCAAGTGTTGACCTCTTAATAGCTGCCAGATCAGTCCAAGGTGTATCTACAGTCCCTGATTCTTCGGGAGTCGTCTTGCGTTTCAGTGTCAATGAACTCCCACCCTGGCTTCAGAGTATACTAGGGTCCAAGCCCTCTGAAACCTCCACCCCTGGGTCCGTTCCAGGATCGAGTTCAGGGTCGAGTGGGGCAAGTGGGTCGGCTGGAAACCAAGGGGCTGTGGCAAGAGGTGGCTCAACAGCAGATGGATCTGGTGGAGGCTCTCAGACACCAGGTATATATTGCATTTAACTTTTCTAAAAACATTTTGCCATTTAGTAACCTCCAGAGATGGAAATGGCAGTGCTTATTCAACCTCCACAGATGGAAGTGGCAATGCTTATTTTATTGTATTCAAGGGGGTTTTTTGTACAAGATTCACTGTGGCAAACAAGACAACCACAGATAAAATTCCAAGCAAGGAATGTACATGTAAACACAGGTCAGGGATTCAGAATCTACACCTATTGATTGCAATTGAATTGAATGGAGCATTGAATGCAGCAGTTCATCCGCAATTTCTGGTTTATTACAGTGAAGAATCCTTCCGATATGCTGCCTCAAACTGCTTCCAAAAAGGTGCATCAGTCGTTTGTTTACTATAAGGGAATAGCAGGTGGGGATCAGGGATTTAACAGAGTACCTACATTTATTCATTCCCTTGTATGTGTCACAAGACACAGGCATGCGAAACACAGTACTCTGAAAAATCCTATACAGTTTACCACAGGGTACGTGAACAGGCCTTGAAGGACTGTGTATTGAAAATATGCTGATCTAAGCTTTTTATGTAACATTAAAGACAAGGTTCAAAGAGTAAAATTAATGTGAACAAAAGTACAGGGTCGATGGGTTGGTATAGCATTAGCAATTGATTGAAATGGGAAAAGAAGGTATATCTGAAAATAAGGGTAAGCTGAATCATTAAATCGAAGAGTACTTCAATATTTTGATTATTTCCAGAAATGGTATGAATTATAAGGATGGTATTCTATTCAATGCATTCACCTGTTGAGCACCATTTGCTTTCAGTTTGACACATTTTTTTCCATAAACCATAGCCCAAGTTATCTTGGGCGAAGTATTCAATGGGTTAACTGTTGATTTTAGCCTATAATAGGTTACAAAATCTTTGACTCGTACTTCTGCTTCCTCATTTGGTTTTTTTTTAAACAGCAGCCAGAGCCCGAGACCCTGAGTGTTTCACCATGCCAAATGGCCAGGACTACAGAGGTGTAGTGTCCCAGACCATCTCAGGCTACACCTGTCAGCCGTGGAATGTCCAGACACCCCACCCCCACAGCTATACCCCGGCTCAGTACCCTGGCATCCTGGGCAACCACAACCATTGTCGCAACCCCGGGACGTTTTCACAGCCGTGGTGCTACACCACGAATCCTCGCATAATCAGGGAGTATTGTGATGTCGGCAACGCAAGGACCTCCTGCACTGTGGCGTCACAGGCCACCCAAGGTTATTGATAGCTTGGGAATGTTGTATCTGCCGTACCCTTCTTTATCCACTGCTCAGCTTTCATGTTACCTTAACCTTACCCTACACCCTCCCTACAGTGTCAGTAGACCTGCAGCCCTTCTGTGTCATAGTTTCACAGAGTCCTTCTTTACGCTTGATCAGCTCTTGAATGCTACCCTGTACTCTCTCAGGACTACACACCCCTTTGTATGCAGCTTGCTTTTGGTGTTTGCAATGTATATCAGCATGGCTTTAATGAGCATGTGAATCTTGTTTTAATTTCAAGTTGTTAGCTTTAATCCCTCTGTATAATTATATAGTATTATAATATTTATATTATATAATAATATTTAATCTGTTGAATACAAAGCCAAGCCAGAAATAACTCGGGCTTGATATCTATTACAAATGTCTGTACCATGGCTAATTTGTTTGTAACCTTAACGGATCAAGTGTCAAGTGAAATTTCTGCATTACCTGGTAATTTTGTTCATGATTTGACATTGAATATGAGTGACATATATTATATGAGTCATTAATTGATAATAATGATGAAAGCAAGCATAGTTGAAAAATGCAAAGATTTTATTCTGTGATGACACCTGGATATTTTGTTCGAATATTGATTTTGTCGGTGCAGTAAGTTGGTCCATACCACTCCAGTGTATGCTTTCATCCAGTATTTATGGACAATTAGAATAGAATTACCAAACAAGATCCATAAATCACTGACATTTGGTACCATATGTAGTTACTGAACTTCACAAATATTATCAGTTAAAAGGAACTATAAAGGCTTGTTCACTTCTGAAGTTGAAAAACCCTACTTTGTTTATTTTTTTCAAATGAATGGGAAGTGAGGCAGCTGAATTCCTCCAAAACGCAGAGGCAAGAGGCATATTTTTGCTTCCTGGGGGCAAAAAGGTGTGGACCAATCAAATTCTTAGATAGTTAGTGCAAAATATGACATCACAAGTTTGCAAAACTTGTTTGGCAAAACTCTCTTATTTAGAAGTGACTTGTTAATGCATGTCTAATTACTATAAGGGGGTGTTCAGATATGAGGCGACATTGTGGTGCCACAAAATTTGCAGTGTTCAGATATTGCGCTACTTACATGTATGTTAATGAACGTGCATGACGCGTCAACTCTCAAATAAAAGAGAACTTTGTCAAATTTGCACAGACCATCTCATGACAATATATTTTGCACCAACTTTTTAGGAATTTGATTGTGAGCATTTTTTGCAGCCAGGCAGCAAAAAAGTGTGTCCTGCCTTGGCGACATTTTTTGTTGCCTCATACCCCATTGACTTGTACACCAAAATGTTGCAGGGATTTTGTGGTGCCACAGTGTCGCCTCATATCTGAACACCTTTTTAGAGGCATGATTTACTGGGCCATAGATGAATGCTATAAAAAATTGTGGGGGTTTGCTATGGGGGGCTTTCAGCTGGATATCTGAATGAATCTTTGATAAAATTTGGACTCTGGAAATCAGAATTTTGTGAAGTTGACTTGCAGTTAGGTGAAGGTATAATTTTCCCTACCGCAAATATATTCAACAGTAGAGGTCAATATTTCCCAAACCAGCGCAGACAAAGACACTTCCGGTTTCCAGGCAGCATCATGGGTCGAGTCTTAAAAGGTCTTTATTTTTTTAGCCTAGAAAATGCAAGCAGCAAATTCTGATGCTACTTACTTGCATAGATCTAGTAAAATTATCAGAAGGATTTATGAAACCTGAACAATATTTTCGTCAAATGAGGGATTTGTTAGCCTGGCTGTAATTTGCAATGGAAGCCAGAAGAAATCTTGTCAAATTGTTGGTACTGGATTTGTATCTACACATGTGCTGACCCTAGCAGTATACTTGATATGTCGCCCTCTACTATTGAATCTCATATTTGCAGTAAGGGGAATTGTTTGACATTAGTCACTTGAAAGTTTTTTTTTCCAAGGCTTTACTGCCTCTATGCTGCATTTTGACCTGAAAGAATGCAGGCACCCTTGTTTGTCCATGTATCGTAACATTGAGTTATCAGCATTTATGCCAGAATTTCCTCAGACCTATCATTTTTTCTGAAGAATTTATTTACATTTCATAATATATTTTATATGACTGCTATTTTTTTTTAGATATAGCTGCAAAGAATATAAATTGTGATGTTCAGCTTTTAATGTATTTTGTATATTACAAATGCACATACTCAAATATCTTATATTTCTATGCTAATCAATGTATAAATGCTTGAATGGTGCTCTTTTCTGCTGTCAAGACAAGATGACTTTAATATTGCATTATGAAGTTTGAAATAGAAGTTGAAATTTCGATTTCAGTTAAAATTTCGATTTCAGTTAAAATTTAGATATTTTGAATACCAGAAATAATTATGAAAGTCTAGATATTTGAATTAATTTCAGGTGGACATTCTCATGTGTGATGATGAATGATAAAACATGTGAAACATCTATGGTTCTGTTATCATTATTATGATGAACACAGTATGATGAATACAGTATCTACATTTCAAATATGTTTGTATATATCGATGTTTAGAAATTAGTAGAACTGGAGAAAGCGGTTTGTTCATTGTTTTAGTTTTTATTATGTCCTGACTTTGATAGGTTCATTTATAAACTTTACAAATATATATGCATGAATTCTTTGAGAATAACAAACTTTACAACTTTACCAGGAGTGCTGGCTTGAGGATCTCTCTGGGTCTTTCCCCTCCATTTGACTTTTTCTGTCTTATTTCCTTTCCATCTGTCTTATTCCTGCTTATTACCTCTCCCCTGTACAGAAAATGGTGAAGCTGCCACCTACCTTCCCCGGTTTGCCCTCAACCCCGGTGCCTACATCGCTGGGAACAACGACGGAACTCATTCAGTGGCCACGGCTGAGCTCTGCGCCCAGAAATGCATCCAGGAGAGGGGGTTCGTCTGCAGGTCTTTTGAGTACAACCAGCAGTCCAACGAATGCTTGACCAGCTCAAAGAACTCCAGAGATGTCGACCTGACCTTTTTGCTCACCACGCAGTTTAATTTCTATGAGAGACTGGATATTGGTGAGATAGTATGAATTGGTGGTGGTGGTGGTGGTAGTGGTGGTGGTGGGGGTGAGATCATGAGATGATGGTGATGGTAGTGGTGACGATGACGGTGATGATGGTGTTGGTAGTGGTTCCACTTTTCATGGTGGAAATGATGTTGGCAATGATAATGAGGATGGTGCTGATGATGTTTAATAATATTTTAATTTCATGCCAAAAAAGCGATTGTATTTTTGTATTTCTAAATGTCTGGTTCATACTGTAGTCTTGTCTGACGGACTTCACAGCAGAGGATTGATTCTTTATTACTTTGGTTAACCCGTCGCTTAATGGAACTGGTTGGTTCCTGTACCAAACCTATGGGAAATAGAGAATTCACTAGTCTACAGGTTAAGCATATTTGATGGTTTCAATATGCTTTCAAACCAGAGACTGCTTGGTTATAGGACACTCCCCCACTACTGAACCATCTTGCTTCTCCAGGGTTACTCTTATATGATGCTAAACTCTGAAGTGAGGTTACAACATTAAAGCTACAGTTTTGTAAGAAGTTAAAAAATAATTGTGAAACTAATAAAAATTTCCAATTAATCACAAAGTTTTAATCAAATATTTCTAATATAAAAGCTTGTTCAGATATGGCGCGATAACCCCCATGACAAATCCCTGCAACAAGTTTTAGTGTACAAGTCTGTGGGATATGAGGCAGCAATAAAAATGTTGCCGAGACAAGAGACATTTTTTTATCAGCTGGCTTCAGAAAGCTGTGGACCAATCAAATTCTTAAAAAGCTAGCACAAAATATGTTTTCATGAGTTTGAGAGTCTGATGCCCCTTGTCTGTGCAGTGCCCAAGTCTGTGCATATGCGTAACTGTGCGATTCTAGCATCACAAAAGACGCAACGAACACAATCATCTTTAAATCAATTTTAGCGATATGTATCACTGAAAAAAATTACGAAAAACGGGAGAAAGGCGTTTATTTTATGTAATTTTTACTCACATGCCTTGAAAATGCCATTTTCATGCAAAAAAATCCCAAACTGCGTGTAAAGTGAATGAGTGCGCAGACAATGGCACCTTCCTCTTTTTACCGTCAAATTTACACCATCGCCTTTTCTTGTAAAAATCACACTGTTCTTGTTTGGATTTCGATGAGATTGTCGGCATAGTTACTCCCTAGGATATGAGGATTAAAGTGAGGTCAGCCATTAGAGGAATACAAAAAAGAAAGTTTATCAATTTTAAGTTAAATATTAGGTGCGCAGACAAGGGTTTGTCGCGCCATATCTGAACACTAAAAATGTTGCAAGGATTTGTCGTGGGGGGTTTGTCGTGCCATATCTGAACAAGCTTTTACTAATATTCTCAGATTGGGTTGCAATCCATCTAGATGTGACTTTTATGATTTAAGGCAGACCCACATTTAATCGATACTGATGATGAATCCACTATTTTCTTTTCTAAATCATTGATTTGCCATTTTCCCACAGGTCCCATCTCTCTCTTTGACATGACACCAAACTCTGCCATGCCGGGCAACAACATCGAGTCCTTGACAGCTGTATCTATGGAGGAATGTGCTGAGAAGTGTCTCGTGGCCCATTGGCCTTGCGCTTCCTTTGACTTTGCCCGCCGCGCCAACAGGTGCTGGCTTAGCAACAAGTCACCCATCCAGGTGGCCATTAGGAATGACTTCCCAGATAATCCTTATGATTTCTTTGCCAGGAGAGGTCCAGGTGAGAAAGTTTGTACATACAGGTAGTCAAACCTGCATATTGAGGGTTTAGTGCAACAAGGGGCTATCTGCATTTTGGGGCAAAATGAGGGTTTTGATATCAAAATGATCCATAAGAGACTGGGAACCCATTGGTAATATTGGTTTCTACAGCAGACTTTGCTCCAGCAGGGTATCACCCAAAATAGGTATGGCTATTTGCATGAAACATTTACAATATAACTTCATTGCAAGTTTTCTTAAAATGGCCAAAAACATAGATAGCCCTTTGTTGCACTAAACCCTGGATATACAGGTCACCAAAGGTGGACAAAGCAAGCCCTGTACACAGGTAGCTTTCTAGACAAGTTCTGCGTCACATTTTTAGAAGATGATATTTGCGAGTGCTGCTGTACAGGTTGACTATCTAGAGGTTGCCAGTCTGACAGGTTTGACTTTGTTACCTAGGTTCCCTGAAAGAACACCTGTAATATGATCACCCCTTTCAGTCGATAGAGCATAGTGACCGAAAGTTGAATGAATGTTACCTCTGACATACACAAATATGTAAGGTTTGAAACTTTATTAATAATTCTTTTTTATTTGTCACAGATGTATCTCTTGTTTTTAGAGGGGTATGTTTTTTCATTATGTTGTTTTATAAAGAAATAATATTTCTTTTTAATGATATCAATGTGTCCTGTAAATGCTTTTTTTTGGTGGAACATTAATTTTCACGGATTTCGTCAATATTTTCGGCAAGCATGAATTCTAGAATTTGCGGAAATATTAGCACAATTTCAAATGCACTGAAACATCAAATCTTTCTTTTTTGCGAGTGAGTTAATTTAAGAACCTGCGAGTGTGTTCTTGGTTCGCTCAGCGTAAGAATTTGATCATGCGAAAATAACAGCATTTACAGTAAACCATAAATGTGAAAAATCACACCCAGTTTTAGTTAAGCTATTTAAGGAAAATTCCATGAATTTCACAAGCATCATTCCTCTCTGCTTCTCTCCTCAGCCGTACCTAACTGCTATTCAGGGAATGGTGCAGATTACCGGGGTTTCACCTTCACCACAATGCAAGGGCACCAGTGTACCAACTGGCAGGCTGCAGCCCTAGAGAATGTAGGAGTTACACCAGCTCTCTTTCCAAATGGAGGTAAGATTAAGCCTTGTGAATAAGACCTGTTCACATATGAAGTGGCAAAGCCCAGTAGTAATTCCCATTTTTGTTTCAAGTGAATGAATGGTTTATGAGGGGGCAAAAACACTCCAGAGAAGCCAAGGCAAAAAGCATTCTGTGTAAAGGCAGATGTATGTGAAAAGAAAACAAACAACAAACACCAAACATTCAGGAGCAATGTGGAATTATACACCCCTGCCTTTGATTTAATTATTAATAAACTTGGTTTCTCTTCATAGGCATTGGCAATCACAACTTCTGCCGCAATCCTGACAGCGACAGGCGCCCGTGGTGTTACTACAAGGACACTGGTTCTCCTACGGTCAGTGGCTGGATGTACTGTAACATCAGCATATGCGCAGCACCCACATCACCACCAACACGGAGACCCGCCACTCGTCCACCAGCTACCCAAGCTCCATCAGGTAGAGATCATAATCCAAAGGAAAATGGAGCTCACCTAAGTTTTCCAGCAGAAATATTTCTACCATTGGTCCAGGTGGAAATATGATCTGTATGGGGGACAGTTTGAGAGGGCAGAAGCAATTTTTGCGAGTTGAAATTATGCCTTCAGATAAAGTGGTCTGAATTGGGTGAAAATGTATGGATAACCTTACAGCATCCTATTGCAGAAGCTTAAGAGTGCCAGTGAGATGACAAGATGATTTAGGCCAAGAAGACTAGAAGACAAGTTAGAAGATGAGATGACGATTGTTACTTGCTGAGTTCCCGAAAGTCGTCATCTCATCTTCTTGTCCTAAACGAGTCGATTTGCCGAGTTCCAACAATTCGTCATCTCATCTTATAACTTGCATTTTCTCATCTTCTTTGCCTAAATTATCTTGTCGTCTCACTGGTACTTTTAAGCTTCTGTATCCTATGGAGGTTATGTGGGAGGATGTTAGACGGAAGTATACATTGATATCTGTTACCCTTGTCAGGTAAGGTTTACCAACTGTGGACATTTTGCACCAGTAATGTGGATTAGACTGCCTTGCAACATTTGAATATCACTTCTTCTGAAAATTTTAAGGCCAGAATCAAATAGCTCCTTTTCACAAAACCACTAGGATTATTATTGCTTTTTTAATGTTCTTGTATTATTAAAGATAAAACATGGTTATCGTCTACATCATTTTTGCAGCACCTTGCATGGTACTGTACCAGAAAGTGAGCTGTAATAGTGATTATTTATTATTGTTGCTCCTTTTATAATTTTCTCGCACCCAGTCCCAATCCCAATTTCCCGTGGGAAGCCTGCGTTCCAGAGCACGACTGCCAATGTTCAAGGTGTCGTGGGTAATGCAGGTCTGGCTGTCGACGGGAACCCAAACCCCTCCTACCCACAAGGATCATGCTCCAGAACGCGTAAGTATCGCAGGCTAGGAGACTGTTTGCATTGAAATGTTAATAAGATAGTAATATTGAATAGCTTTGAGTGGGAAGCTGTGATATATCGCATGAACTGATGAACATGTTATCCTAGTTAGCACACCAAATAAAAATAAATTTCAAAGCAAAGTGCATATATCTGCCCTTTTGTCCGACAAAGCAGAAGAACATTTCATGAATGAGATTACAGGGTATGGATCTTTAAAATAATTTGTGTACAGCTGATATGTGTGAAATAACCCCCCCCCCCAAAACAAAAAAAAAAAAAAGTAAGAAAAGAAAAAAAGAGAGAGAGACAACTTTCCCTGGCAAATTCTTTCTATGTCGGACATCTTCTGATTTCTGAAACATGGGAAATGCTTATGTAAAGCTCAATTCTGATCATGAATAGCACCCTCTTAATGTCATGTCACACAGGCTTTAAGAAAGCAAGTTCCTGTTAGTTTTTGATGCAGCTGGGCCCTGTTTCATAGAACTTGTTATGGATAATAAATTACAAGTTGCAAGCTGCAATAACAAGTTGTAATAATTGTTATAAGCTACTGAAATCCTTGCATCTGATGTGCTGAGAGCAATTTTGTCATAGAAATGTGGCACTTGTTACCGATAACAAGTTGTATGAAACTGGACCTAGAAGTGAATAGGGAAGTGTTGAGTAGAGAAAAATTATCAAAGTTATAGATTGAAGTTTCATTTACTATTTGAATTGAAACATCATATTTCTTTAAGAATTTTTATGAATTTGAATTTCAAGACTTGTCCATTCCTGGTTTCCTCAGACTCTATCTCACTTTCATGTACTTTTCAATATTCCTTTTGCAGAGCATAGGGCAGATTCCTGGTGGTATGTCGATCTGGAAGCAACCTATGATGTTACAAGAGTAGTCATTGTCAATAAGGATGTACAAGGTAGTATTAAAGCTGAGCTGATGATGATGACAATGATAACTCTAATGAAGGAGGAAGAAGAAGGAGAAGAAGTAGAAGAAGGAGAAGAAGAAGAAGAAGAAGGAGGAGGAGGAGGAGAAGAAGACAAGCAGAAGAAGAGGAGGAAGAAGAAGAAATAAGGAGGAGGATGAGGAGAAGAAGTAGAAGAAGGAGAAGAAGAAGAAGTAGAAGGAGGAGGAGGAGGAGAAGAAGAAGAAGAAGAAGAAGAAGAAGAAGAAGAAGAGGAAGAAGAAAAAGAGGAAAGAAGAAAAAGAAGAGAAAAGGAAGAAGAGAGAAGACAAAAGAAGAAGAAATTTTTTCACTGATGATAATGTGATGAGAAAAGATATAATATGTTAATCCATGAAAGCCTCTTCAGTATTGACACTGTTTCCCAGAGGGCCCTTCAATGATATTTTAATAAATCATACTGATGAATAATTATGGTGATGTTCATTTCTGAACTAAGTACTACAAAATATCGTAAATGCAAGTCTGCAAATGCAAAGGATATTCACAATGACCTTCCTCTCCTCTGCTCACCTTGCAGGAGAGAGACTGCGTGGAGCGTCAATCACCATCGGCTCTTCTGCTACAGACCCATCCACACGCACTATCTGTGGTAGAATAAACCGCGCCATGACCAATGCTGCTCACCTCACCCCTCACAAACGCATCACAATCGAATGCCCCTCCCCCATCAGAGGGAGGTATGTCCATATTGGCTCTCCCCGAAAAGACTACCTTGCGCTCTGTGAGGTGGAGGTGTATGGGTCACTGTCCTCGCCCCCTCCTACAGGTAAGCTACATTTATTCTCTCTGTCTTGCACTCTCTCCTCCCCGTCTTCTGCAGACTATTTATCCCGAATATTCTCCTTTGTCTACTCCTCTTTCCCTCTACTTGAATTGTCAGAGTAAGGTTCTCCGAGCTGACAGGTAGGTTTAAAGCAAAATTTTTTACACCTCTTTGACATTGTTCATATATAACATTTCCAAAAACCCAATTTTTTCTCTTACTGAAGCTTGCAAATTTATTGGAATTAGTTAAACATATTTCTTCAAATGGGGCTCATGAAATAATGGCTTGAATTTGTAATGATGCTATTGATTTTAATATTGGATCAAATATGAATTTAAGTCGCAAATGTTGTCAGCAATGATGGCTTTGGTGTTCATTTATAATTGTTGTGTTTGGAATTATGACTTTATAATATGCAAATATTTTAGTGATCTTAATTTGTCAAGAGGAACAAATGTGATAAAATGTTCAAAGCAAAACTGTCAGTAGATTTTCAGAAGGCATACCATGAAAAATTAGTACACCATATTAACTGGACAAGATTAGATTCCTCAAAATGTGCAGACATTAGTGTGATACCTGTTTCATTTGGTGACAATCAAAAGTGGAGTATTTATATTTTTTTCCAACCTCCTACTTCTTGCTGCCATAGAAGCATTCTGCTCTAATGGGTCAGGATGTGCATTAAATGATCATGCTTATATTATTTGAAATGTTTGAAAGCTTGATAAAAATTTATGACCATAACAGGTATTGTGTTAGAATTTAAAGTTCAAATCTTAATCATTTGCTTTATCAAGTCAGTGTCTTTGAGTGGAGGAACATGTTTTTTTATTTTGATACTTTTTGTAAACACCATTGTTTCTGTAACATTTCACTGAATCAGTATAAAGGATTATACTATACTTTCAAAAAGGATCAATATCTTTCTTGGCTTTATCTTTATATTTTATTGTATTTCCAGCTCCTGAGCCATCTGTAACATGCTTAACCGCTGAGTTTGAGTGTGCTTCAGGCAGGTGAGTCTGAAATCAAGACTATGCTCTGTTCACAGTCCCAATCAATATTCACTGTGCCATACCACCAAGCCATTTATCCCCTATTCATCATCTGTATAGACTACGTGATATGACAGCTTGACAATTGAATATAAATGACAGGGAGAAGGGCTCTACTTCATCAAAACAGTATTAGGCTAGGAAGAAAAAAGAATTGAAGTATCAGTATAGAAATCAGAATGTTTGTTATTCAGGAAACCTCTAGTACATGGAAATGCATTATTCAATACATTTGTTGAAAAATTTTGTCTCTTTTTACCTTGTCAATACATTATCATTTTTCTTTTTTTTTTTTTTTGAGTAAGTGAAAGACTGTTAAAATGGAGTCTTTTTCCTCTCATGTATTAATGTACTAACAACTTCCTTTGAGCAGATCATGTTTGTACTTCTTTTCAGGATGTTTTTTGAGTGAGGCTGAGTCTCGTTTTTTCAACTCTTTGAACAAGAAGCTCAAAATAAATCTGGGATTGGGTGTATAGAAAAGGGATTTGATACCAAGATCAAAACATATTGTCTGCTCAGAGCAAAAAGGATTTTAACTCAGATCATTTAACACATAATTAACGTACGTCCTTCTGACTCTAAATGGAGGATACTGAAATCATTAGAATTTTCCATCAATGATTCCCACTATATTCATCCTCCCACAGTTGCTTTAATTCTCTTTGTAATTGATAACACACCTGACTCTATTTGGACTTCCTATCAATTGACAATGTTTTGTATGGTCATGATCATAAAAACATTACATTTGAAAATGGAATTGCAAGCTCCTCATTCAGATGTACTTGTACAAGGGTAAAAAAATACTTTTTTTCCTACGAGAGCTATTCTCTGAACAAAATAGCTCCCATGGACAACTTTACAGGAGCTCTTTCTAGGCCTAAGGGAGCTATGCTGAATTGCTGATATCCCAGTGGTCTCCTTACATGTTAATTCTGCTGCTCCTAGATCACTATTCGCGAATTTCTTGCTTATTTTTGGAGCTGAGGCGAAGGCAATTCTGAAGGAAATGGTCGCCCCAAAGAATTGGGTTTTAAGAAGTTTAGGGGCTATTTACAAATAAACTCCGCCGAGGGCAAAATCACCCGTCGCCCCCAGGTATTTTTTACCCTGATTCCTACAAATACTTTTTGTACAAGTGATTAGTTTTGTGGAAGGAAACTTACAGAAACACCAAAAGGATTAAGTATTTATGTTGTCATATAGAGGCATATATTTGCCATTTGACATTTACTCTTTATTCTGTCAGACCTGCTTGGCACTTTTTCATAAAATTCTTTTCCCCCAGATTTTCACATGTAGAGACTCATGCCTGATTTATAAATAGGTATGAAATGCATACAGAGTTCCCAATGAATACATTGTAATGAACTAGCATGCATTGTACATAAACTGCATTATGTTCGTTAGAGTACATCACCTTTAGTTATTTTATCGAGCGGTACACGTACAATTCTAAAGCGGTTAGTGTTCACCTATTTCTGATTGTGGTCAGTCACATGCCCCAACAATAGCAACAAATACCTCTGATTATATAGCCATATCTTTTCATCTTCATCTCAAACAATGTTAATTCAATACCGATCTCCGTCCTACCACAGTAGCAACTGCCTTTATGGGTCGATTAGATTATTATCATAATGCTGTCATGATCGATAAAGGCTTGTGGGTGACATTGATTTTAAAGTGATCATACAGTCTAGCCTCTGGTTTAGTACAGTCATTCATACATTTAGGTAGCTGTGAAAGAGTAAAGTGCAATCAAAGATGAAGGGACGCATTCCTTCTTTGAAGATTAAATTTTGCTTACGTTACACAGTCTTGAATGAGTCAATGAAAAATATGATGCCTGTATGTTTGTATGTGTGACAGCTGAAAACAAACATATTCCCTTTCATGTCATTTTTTAGTATTTGTACTGTATATAGTTAATGGTAATGGAAGAAATTTTCAGTCTTACCTGTAAATATTTGATAAAACTTGTTTCTATCTCTGTTTTATGTACTTCCATATTAGAGACTGTAATGATGGCTCATTTTTCAACCAGATTTCATAGAGTCGAATCATCTTTTGATTATTATTTTCTTTGCTACATCCTTCTTTCATGTATTTTTTCTTTGATTCAGTGTTTCTTGTGTACCTGAAAGGCTCCAGTGCAATGGACAAAATGACTGTACAGATGGCAGTGATGAAAATGGATGCCGTACGTCTCTTGCAAATTTATTTTTATACACATTCCTATTTTTTACGCCTTGTAGACAGTTTCATAATTTTACTTTTATCTTGGTAATTTGTATTTATTACAAAAGTAGCATGAAAGTCACAGGTAGGTCAGGGAATCCATGTTTTAATTTTTTTTTTAAAATCATTCATTTTTATCTGTGCTCAGAGAATAATTTGGGGTAAATATGGATTTCTTGTTAGTATTTCTACAAGTACCTTACTGGGACATGTGAATGTTTTTGTCCAAGGTATGCAACAAGCTTTGCATTCAAAGTACACAAAATACACAGACTCATTCAAAACATATGCTTTGAACACATGGCATTCCCATCTAGCCTGCAGCTACTGTTCATTTTTCTGTTTTTTTATTTGTTTCCATGGTAATGATATCCCCTTTGTACATTAGTCTACATGTACAGTAAGATCATATCTCTGCCATTTTGGTAGTAAGTGAAGAATTGCCTTTTTTTCCTTGAAATATTTACTTTGAACAAGTGGCAGTCCTGTTTAGTTTACACTGGTCTTTTGTTTGTATTGTAATAGTCCACTGTTGATCTTGTTGACTCAAGTTAAAAAGCTTATCAACTTCACAGATCCATGGTGACATGTGGCATTGTGTGCAAACAATAGCCCACATAGAGCGCCAGGAATGACTGGTATTTATTTAACAAGAATTTTTACATCTACAAGGTACAATAGGTGCATTCATACACAAGAGGAATTGAAATTAGAATTTTGATTCCGTTCACACACACAACGCACGGCAAATAATCATGATTATTCTGAAAAATCGCACTCCTTACTGCGAGTTGGATCACGATTAGAATTGCGATTATTTGTGAGATTATTCTGTCCACACACCAAATAAAATCAAAATTCTAATCGCAATAAGAAAATTGATTTTTGAGTCTCACTGTTTACCTTGTGTGTGAATGCTCCTACTGACAATGTCCCTGAGCTTTTATATGCATTGACTGTAATACAACTCTTGGAAGTGTTTATATAGAATCTACTTCTCTCATTGATCTTGATGTACTTGTTTTGCAGACTGTTATATTTTTGTGATAAACTTCTTCCATAGTACATAAACCCTTTGTTTTTAAATGATTTTAAAATGTTTGTCTCATTACTAGTAATGCTTTGTTGCTTTGTTATACAAGTATTTAAGTATCTGCTTTGAAGAAATTCATGCAGTGGCCCAATCTTACTAGTACTTTTTTTGCTTCTGAGGTGATGAGTTTACCTTGTGCTGACATGCTTTTAAAATTACATGTCTTATAGCACGTGTTCCCCTCATTCAGAGAATTGTTTGGTATCGATTCGTCTGGTGACTGTTTTATTTTACAGTATCCCTCATAGAATGTTAAGAGTAGAATTGACTATGATAAGAGCACTTCAGTGAAGTGTTGCCATAAAGCCCATAAGAATGTACTTCACTCATTAGGAAAGGTTGTTCACATAGTAGTCAAGTGCTTTTAGAAAACTGTAGGTTTTTGAAGCATATTGTAATTCTTATTTCTGTGTCTTGCATATATAGCCCACCTTTGTTGTTCCACTATACATCACTTGCTTTTTTCATTTAGAACACACAGATACGGTTTACTGGTACTGATTTGTATCTAAATGAGCCTTTAATAGGTGATAATCTGTTTGTGCTGAGTTTGTCATGTCATAAAATAACACTTCCCATAGCTACTTCGCATACGGTATCTTATATACCCATTAATAGATTTCTGGCTCTGATCCAATTTTATCAGTGATTCGACTGCTATGACATGGAAAGCTTATTTTAGCACCACGTTTTTCACCATATGTAGAAAAAACAAAATGTTGCCAATACACTCTATATTGCAAAAGTTAGGTATTCAATTTTGTTCATACTTTGTGTATACATGTGGATAAACTGAAATTGATTTAAATATCCAACACTCCATGTGTTTCATGATGAACCTTGCAAAGAGGTGGTCTTTCCTCTGAAATACATTGAACAAAAAATGAAACAACTGATTTTTTTTTTTTTTTTTTTGCAAAGTCTTGAAACCACTTTCCTCAGCAATTGTCTGTTACAGACATATTGTATGTGCTCGTGTGAATTGGTTAAGATCAATTTCTTATGCTACAGTAAATTCTTTCCCTTGCAGAACATTATTTTAGGATAACTATAATTTTATTTCTATGAATTCACTACATACATGTGAATTTTAGTCAATTTCATAGAGTGGGAGAATTGGTTTGATTTTGTTTTTAAATCATAGTCTTCATAGTTTGAAGGACATGGCACTGCACTGTACCATTTTATAGCTCATTCGTATTCCCCTTTCAGCTCTCATTCAATGAAAAGAATATGTGGTGAATAAAGAACCCATCATTGAATAATAATGTCATTCTAAAGCTAGCCTCATTTATATTTATTCTTTTAATGTTTTTTTTAATTTTAAATATAGAGTGTTAAGTAAATGCTTCCAATGAATTGATGCCAGTCAGCATGACTCTTGATTCCACTTACATGTATTGTACTTTGAGCAGTACAAATTGAACAAACATCTCTTTCAGTCCTTTGTGTATTACAGAGACAGAAAGGAAATGGGAATACCTCAATAGCTATTCAAGTACATGTAGGCAGAGTGACAAATGTACATGTAGTGTTGCAAATTGAGCACCATATATTCGGGTTCGGTATAGCAGAGTTCGGCAATTTTTTTCTGAATTTTGATTCGGCTCGGGGTTCGACAATATCTTTAAAAGGCTATTACAAAACAAACAAAAAAGTGTGCATCGATATCGGATGACTGCCAGAACCGTTTCTGTTCTAACAGCAAATGGCAGTCACTGCCAAAAAATAGTTAATGAATTTATTTCATGATGCTTTGTTACTTATTTTCTTTTCTGAACAAAAGAGAAAGATTATACTGATTAATAGTAAAACAGAAGGAAAAAAAAATAAAAATAAAGGAGAGGAATGAAAATATGAATAGAAATTATCAATAAATGCAGTGTTTTCTTATTTAGTATTATGATCAATTACAATTGTTAATCGATTACAATCTTAAGTATATTTGGGCACATTTTCAAGCTTTTAACATGATTTTTTTTGGAAAACAACTAAAAATTCATGGTGGCAAATATTGTGAAATTTATCAGAATAAAAGGAGAGATGAGACACAAGCTGTATTTAGTGGTTTTCTATTTTTTATTTAAGAAAAAATTTTAAAACATGAATTTCATGAAATCTTACACCAGTAAATATATGTATTAATTTTTGTCTCGCCTGCGTAGCGGAGCGAGACATAGGTATCACTATTTCCGGTGTCGGCGTAGGCATCGTCGGCGTCGTCGGCGTCGTCGGCGTCGTCGGCGTCGTCGTCAACAATTGTGTTGTACACCCAATAACTTTCTATAGCTTTAAGGTGGGATCACCAAATTCATACCAGAGGTCCATCTCTTGAAGGCGCAGGTCAAGTTCGAATATGAGTCGAATTTGAATAAGGTCAAAGGTCAATGAACTTTCCATGACTGGCACTGTGCTATATTGTACACACAATAACTTTTTATACCTTCGAGGTAGGATTGCCAAATTCATACAAGAGGTCCATCTCTTGAAGGTGCAGGTCAAGTTCGAATGTGAGTTGAATTTGATTAAGGTCAAAGGTCAAAGGTCAATGAACTTTCCATGACTGGCACTGTGCTGTGTTGTACACCCAATAACTTTCTATAGCTTTAAGGTGGGATCACCAAATTTATACCAGAGGTACATCTCTTGAAGGCACAGGTCAAGTTTGAGTATGAGTTGAATTTGAATAAGGTCAGAGGTCAAAGGTCAATGAACTTTCCATGACTGGCACTGTGCTATGTTGTACACACAATAACTTTCTATACCTTCGAGGTAGGATTGCCAAATTCATATGAGAGGTCCATCTCTTGAAGGTGCAGGTCAAGTTCGAATGTGAGTTGAATTTGATTAAGGTCAAAGGTCAAAGGTCAATGAACTTTTCATAACTGGCACTGTGCTATGTTGTACACCTAATAACTTTCTATAGCTTTGACGTGGAATCACCAAATTCATACCAGAGGTCCATCTCTTGAAGGTGCAGGTCAAGTTTGAATGTGAATTGAATTTGATTAAGGTTAAAGCACAACCTTTCCTCCATTTTTCAAACAATAAGTTTGCCATAACACCTTAATAATTAATTTAATTTTACAATTTTACTCACATTATTATCAGTTACATTCTTTTTCACTAACATTCATTTCCTTACTTGCATGGAAATAATTATAGCTTCATAGTATTAACAGCATTCTTAGTGTTATCTGATTTCCTAGGGATAAAGTAGGCCTATACCATTATTGCATATGTAAACTGTCAGAACCACAATTCACCCCCTAAACTGCTGACAGCCTCAGAAGTCATATAGCATAGTTTTGTCATGCAGTCTCTTCATGACTGCAATATGCAGGCGAGACAACGCTTGGCGTTTGCCTTGTTTAATAAAGTCAGGGTGTATCTCCAATTAAGCATAATGAATTCAGGACAAGGTCCTCGCTGAGGGCCAAATTAATGATCCTGTGTTAAAAACATCGAACTCCCAAACCAGGCCTTTGAGTTCGGTTCGGTTCGGTCCTGTTCGGAATTGCCATGTTCGGCAAACTTCTGTTCGGTTCGGCAGTTCAGTAACAGCTCTAGACAAATGACCTTGTAATCTTGTGTCACCATTTTATGTTTAACTTAATGTCTTCAGATTGCTTTCATTGCAAACACTGCCTGTTTTCTTGACAAATAGAGGAGAATTTTTACCATTTCCCCATGTTTGAATAAGAGGCTGTTGGTGATAGAACCCATTTGAACTGCAAAATGTCAAATAGTTAACAGCCTCAAAACACAATATTGTCAGAGTATGTGGCAAATTTAGTGGTTTCATAAAAAAAACTTGAATCCCCAAATGTTGGGGAGGGGGGATGTCTTCAAACAGTTTTAGATGTTCATGGTGGATTTGATTTCCCTATGATGTGCCATGTACAGTTACATCTGGCAAATTATTCTTGGAAAGATTTCTTGAACTCTTCTTCCAAAAGTGATTTACTCTATTTTTCGTTTCGTTTTTGTGGTTTATGGAGGTGCACTGACTGTTCATTTTGTAGCAATGTTTTTATGCCTCGGCCGCTCCGCCCACCGTAGGTAGTTGCCGGGGGCATTTTGTTTTCGGGTCATCCGTTCGTCCCGTTTTTTGTTCTTGCGATAACTTAAGAACGTTTGACGGATCAACTTGAAACTTGGCTCGTGTATGCATATAGGAGAGACAATGATCTAATTAGATTTTGTGGTCTCAGGGTCAAAGGTCAATGGTCACAGAGGTTATTATGTACATAGAAATGGTCCATTCTCGCTATAACTCAACCATTTGACAGAGCAGCTTCATACTTGGCACATGTATGCACATGGGAAGGACAATGATATGATTAGATTTTTGGGTCTCAAGGTTAAAGGTCAAAGGTCAAAGGTCAAAGAGGTCATTATATACATGAAAATTGCTTGTTCTTGCGATAACTTAACAACTCTGTGACGGTTCATCTCCAAACTTGACTCATGTATGCATAGGGAAGTCTCATAATTATCTCATTAGTTTTGGGGTTCACAAGGTCAAAGATGTCATTTTATACATGAAAATAAAAAAATCAACATAAATGTGCCATATATTTCCGATCTGGCAATTGCGGAGGCATAAATTTCTACCGCGCATGGTCGAGTATTTATCTAGTTTCTTTCTATTCTAATTTCTAAAAAGAAAAAAGGATAATTGCCATTATGCTTGTCGTAGATTCAATATATCTATGTGGGAGAGCATTTTATAAAAGAATATTTTTTTTAGAAGTGCTGTAATTTTGTTTTTTCTTTGTTCATTCTTAGCTGACCCAATGGATGACTTCACAGTCATGGCCAACAAATACCTCCCAAACAGGGAGCCCTCTGTAGTCTACATGGAGAAAACCGCTGATGAGTGTGCACGGTTCTGTGTCTCGGCCATGACCTTTGTCTGTCGATCTTTTGACTACATTGTGGCCGAAAGATCATGTAGCCTATTTAACGTCAGTCGATCACAAAACGGAAGGCTTTTCAGCCGCCAGGGTGTTACCCACTACGAGAGAATATCACAGACAAGTAAGATATGACGGATTAAACAAAGTTTGGAAGAAATGCTTTCTCTTTGTGAAGACGAATATGATGCGCTGAAAGTCATCAAATGTACATGTAAATAATTTTATGTGTGAAAAGAAATGTGATAAAATATTGATGAGTAGGCACATGTAGCAAGGTAATTTATAAGGTCATAAATACAGACATTTTCCCGTTTTTGTGATTTGACAAATGACAAATCGGATAACTTATTAAAAAGGCACTGAAAAAAACCTGGATAAAGTAATGTTTTTTTGGTGTGATTTTTGCTGACAAATATTAGCAGTAGTAGATCTAGATTGTGAAATGGCACCGTAGGGAATGGGGAAAGAGATTTATATGTATAACTATATACCATGAAGAGGGACCGTCATGAAATCGGTATTAATCTGATTAGTCTGTTCTTTTGGACTGGTCTACACAGTCAAAAATCATTCCATCCAGATAGAGGTCAAGTTATGTAATGTTTGTGGGATTTCGGTCTGGTCATCATGATATCTCGAAGGTAATAGCTAGAAGGCATGATGATGGTGCAAAGAAAATTGAATTGAAATATGTTAAATATTTACTTTCATTATCGTTGTAATTTCTCTTAGGATTTATTTAAAACTTTTTCCCCCATTTTCCTGATAGCTGATTGCACCAATGCCAATGGCATTGAATATCATCCTTGCCCATCCGGACGTTGTATTCCCAACGATTGGCTTTGTGATGGTGATAATGATTGTGGAGATTTCACGGATGAATCAAACTGTGGTACGTATCAGCATGAAAGAAAAAAAATTGTTATCACAGTAAGCGTTTCTTGCATATTTTGATATATTTAATTTTCTCCTTTGTCTTGTACCCATGCCCTTTTGAAGCCATCCACTTCTAAATCCCATACTGCTCCTGTGTAATTATGTATTTGTACAGTGTATCTATGTTTAACATGCAATTTGCTATATGAGGACATATACACTAACTTACCAAAAGTATGTTTGATAAAAAAAATGTTTGTCCCATGTACATGTAGGTTATTTGAGTAGGATATCAGAAACAAAAATTTGGTCAGTTGTCATAGTGAGTGATTTTTCATGTTTTTAGATTTTTTATTATTAAATGTTAATTTGATAATAATATGTATGTTTATCACCAGGGACACTTTGGTAGAATTAATATCCTCCTGAAATATTATTACTTTTGTTTTGAAAATCATCCATGCCATGATACTCCTGTTGCTTAAAAGTAAAGAATTATGAATTATAAAAAATATGAATATTAATTTGATTAATTTTCTGCTTGCTCCTTTTTCGGGGGGGGGGGGGGGGTGTGCTAACCAGAACTTGGCAGACCCATGGACCTTTCTGCAATTTTTCCCTGCTACTTTCTTCCTCTCCTTTTATTATCTGAATCATTTACATATTTTGTGTAGGTATTTTAGAAGAATTTGAGGTTCGAATCGTCAATGGAACTGCCCCCAATGAAGGTCGCGTTGAAGTTAAATACCGTGGAAAGTGGGGATTAGTGTGTGATGATGAGTGGGATGTGAATGATGGCCATGTCGTCTGTAGACAGCTGGGCTACAGGAGGTGAGTCAAAGTTTAAGCACTAAAATTTGTTAGGTGTAGTTTTTGAATGGGTAAAGCCTCAAACTGTAAACCACATGATGAGGGGTTTGAATTGCTGTCACGGAACTGTTCTTTTAGAAAGACATTAATCTACAATGTACCAAAGTGAAAATCAATTCCCGTAAAGAGAATGAGAAAAGCTCACAATTAAATGCATACAAATTTAAGTTGGAAGTCATACAGTCAGCCCAACTTGTTTTTTTTTCTTCCCACAAGTGTGTGGTGGTACTTGTCATCACAAGCCCATCTAGAATACAAAGTGTGTTTATTAATTTGACACCAAGCAAATGGGAAAAGTAGACTAGTCAAATTTAGCAACAGCTCTCCAGTGTTGAGATTTTGGAATCCTCAAATTTCAGTATCATTTTTATAAATTTTCTCCAAAGGCACCTGCACTGGACACAGAAATGAGTACATGGGACCAAACACAAATGTTCAGCCTGACCTCTTCAGCTATTTGTTATGTTATGTTGCATATGAGGGCATTTGAAGAGCAAGACTTTTCCAGGAATTTTTCTCTTCCTAATTCCCTTAAAAAACAAAAAATTTCAAATTGAAATTAACCTTTCCCAGAACCAAAAAGCTGCTAGTAAAATAGGACATCAGCACACCTGCAGATAAGACAAGTTTTGTGAAAAAAAGCTCAACATAAGTGAATACAAGCCATTGGGACTTGATTATTTTAATCAACCCTTATCCCAATTTTACAAATTCAACCCCTTTTTTTCTTCTTCGACAGAGGAGCTGCTAGTGTTTATACCGTCGGTGAATTCGGTCATGGAAACCTTGTTGATATCTTTATGGATGATGTCAGATGTACAGGGAACGAGCAATCTCTGGACAGCTGCCCTCACCCTGGTTTTGCCATCCATAATTGTGTCGTCGGGGAGGCAGCTGGTGTCCTCTGCAAACTAAACCAAGGTTTTACAGTTTCTCTTCTTCATTTCATGTACTATTAAATCAGAAACTTTGATGAATTATGATAGCCGTTTTGACAGCAGGTACTTTTAGTGAATTGGAAAATTTCAGTGTTGTGATGTACTTATTTTGAGGAGTGATATTTCTTTTACCACTCCTCATGGCCATGAAAGTTTCTTGTTGTTTAGATGTATGATTTTTACTTTGAAAACTTGAATGAAATAACATAACGGTGTTCTATTTTGTATGAAGATGCACCAAAAGAACTGATATTAATTTTTCAATTCTACAGTCATTACTCGAATTTTGCTGTATAGATAGTTATTTCTGAACTATATTTTGAAAATGTTTTTGATCTAATTGAGTGATCCCAAGTTTGATTTGACTATTTTTCGCAAGGATGCATGATACATTGTACAGTACATGTGCTTTTGACAAGTGGATTCATGATAATTGACATTAATACATGCTACAATGCATTTGGAATCCTTTTATTTAAATTTCTCCTGATCTAAAGTTTGAATTTTAAACAATCCTGCATGTAGCATATACACTACCTTTAAAATGTAAATTTACACTCGCATGTAACTGTACATTGACTACAAAGGAGAGGGAGGAAGGGTTCAGTGAGCAGTTAGACTAGGAGCAACATGTTAGGGATATTACCTAGAGCTTCATATATTCAGAGATTTCTTTATAACAAAGATAACTGTTTGCTGATAACAAAGATAACTGTTTGCTGATAATCAAGTTGCTTTCAGGCACTATGAATAACTCCATTTTACACATGAACACTTCCATGCATTCTTTTGCATGCATCTTTTTATAGCGCCCTAGCCTCCTACCCCCAGTTAGAGTTTATAATGGGCCATTAAAGGCATTGGCTACCTTTGTGAGCAGCTGATTTGAAAAATTCTCAAACTAAGATGAAACATGCGTATGAGTACTTGCATTTATACTACAAAAAACCCTGAAACCAACCATAATTTGGAAGGAAAAGCTATAAATTAGACGCAAACCGCGATTTTATTAGCTTTTGTCTCGAGAGACACTGAACTAAGAGGACCGTTTGGACGAATTAAAAAATACCGTTACTTGCCTTCCACCGCGTGATACGTCAATACACACAGTGCAGTCCGTAGAGTCATGTGCGCATGCGCACTCCTTACGTTGGGTCTATGCAACCGACCCTCGTATATTTTTCAAGCATTGGTTCACATTTCTAATATTTAAAAATACTTCCCATGGATATTATGCTCTGAAATTTTCACACTGGTATTTTTACACTATAACCCTATAAATGTTTATCCCATTTTTAAGTAACAAAATGAGATTTTTTTTAAAATCACGACAATGTTAGCCAATGCCTTTAAGTATGAAATCTTCTCTTTTGTGGTCATTTATACAATTACGATCACAATTCGTTCATTTTTACCAATTTCCTATCACTTTTGTGAGGTCTTTTCTTTTTCTTCACTTTGGAGTTAGTGGTATAAAGTAAAAGATAAAATGACACATGAAAGTGGCCGATCCTCTTTTTGCTTCATTTATTATGCAAATATGCATTTCCTCATTTGAACAAAGATGTGATACATGTATGTTTTCACAAACCTGACCACAATGACAACTGTACAGGTAGTATTTGTCATATTGGCACTTCATAATAGGTAGATAAATAGAGTATGAAAACTAATATCAGATTTATTTTCTGTCATCGAAACCACAGGTGAGTGGTTTTGAATTGTGGCCACAATCCATATCCCACTTAACTTTGGTTTCTATTATTGTTGATTGGTGAAGATCAGGATGATTTTTAAAAAAATCATTGTCCAGTCTGAACCTATCCAAGCTAAAAATTTATGCTCGTACAAATTATTTATAAATTGAATTTTATTATTTTAGATTGAAGTTTTAAGATAAAGTTGTTTTAGATTTTAAAAAAAATATTTAAAGAAGACCGAACCAGCTGCGACTTCCATCTATTGCATGCATCCTGTATTATTCAGGCTAAAGCTGCTCCCTAAATGCCTTTATGCCATATATCATCCTCTTTGTCATGTGAAATCTAATCCAAGTTTTTTTTTCATGTCCACATACGTGTAAATGTAAACTGGCGTTGAAGAATTTCCTTCAATGCTCATTACATTTAGGCCAATGTCGAGTCACAGGTTCACATGAGAGTTCTTAAATATTAAGTTTAGCTTGTGCTTGTAAACTGTGAACACTATATTTTTACACTTGAACACAATTCCCTATACTTTGACCAGAACCTAATTTTTGCCAGTCCTGTGTTCATCTCCAGTACAGCGTATATTTACTTGTATATGGTAGTCATACGTGTACCTTTCAGACAGTGGC
This sequence comes from Echinometra lucunter, assembly GCA_029962745.1. Classification (NCBI taxonomy): domain Eukaryota; kingdom Metazoa; phylum Echinodermata; class Echinoidea; order Camarodonta; family Echinometridae; genus Echinometra; species Echinometra lucunter. Next base: position 567,663 of record JAPZVO010000022.1, on the reverse strand, counting down.
GGCACCAGGATTGTTAAAGTCGGGGGGCAAATGGAGGGCAAAAGAAAATGTTGGGGGGGGGGCACCGGCAGTCAATTTTTTTGCGTGTATGGAGAAATTGAGCGTGAAGCGCAAGGTTTTATTTTTCCTCTTACACACATTTTAATATCAATTTTGTGAGCGAGCAAAGCGAGCGAACAAAAAATAACCACTTTTTTTTTTAATCGCATTTTCGAATAAATATCCTGACATATGACGAGCGAGCGAAGCGAGCAAGCCAAAAATGGCTACTTTTCTTGTTTTTAATCGCATTTTAGAAGAGAACTTTATAGATATGACGAGCGAGCAAGCCAAAAATAACCACTTTTTTGTTTTTAATTACATCTTCAAATAAATATTCTGAAATATGACAAGCGAGCGAAGTGAGTGAGCCAAAAATGGCTACTTTTCTTCTTTTAAATCGCATTTTAGAAAAGAACTTTAAGGATATGACGAGCGAGCGAGCCAAAAATAACCACTTTTTTGGTTTTCAATCGAAGTTTTGAAGAGCGGGAAATGGTATCAATTTTGCGAGCGAACAAAAAATAACCACTTTTTTGGTTTTTAATCGCATAAATATCCTGAAATATGATGAGCGAACGAAGCGAGCGAGCCAAAAATGGCTACTTTTCTTCTTTTTAATCGCATTTCAGAAAAGAACTTTAAAGATATGACGAGCGAGCCAAAAATAACCACTTTTTTGGTTTTCATCGAAGTTTTGAAGAGCGGAAAATGGTATTTTAGAGCACTTCACAGCTTGAATATGATGCTTATGACAACATCTACTTATTTACAAATTACTGTATAATTTTTCTTTTCAGTCTTCAAAATTTCTGGGGGGGGGGCAAATGGGGGGCCAAACCTTCTGAGTGGGGGGGCAAATGCCCCCCCATGCCCCCCCCCCCTGGTGCCACCACTGCTTTCAGACATGGTCATGTACATAATATGACAAGGGTTTGTGCTTGCAAACTCATGTACTGTTAATGCAGAAAACTGGCATGTGATTTTGTAACTTTGAGCAAATGGTTTTATAGTAAGTCCATGCGAATCAGAACAACAAGGAGTAAGTTGAGTTATACATGTACATGTCCTATGATGCATCGAATTTTGTATAATTGGCGACAAATTAATCTTTTAATTCATATCCTAAAAATATGTTAGGAATAGTGAGGTTTTTTTGACACAGTCTATGTTTACTCATTGTAAATGTCATTGTAAACGGCATGTCAGTAGAGACATGTGCCATCAGTTGACACTGATTTCGAGAAGAAAAGCATCCAGACTTTTTTTTGTCTTTTCATATTACTGTGCTAATCAGAGACTAGGAAATGATCAGTGATGCTACCACAGATCCACACAATTCGTCCCTGTTTTCACGAAGTGACGGATACAAGAATAATCGCAAAATATTCAGTTTTGAGTATTTTGCATATTTGGACATCTTTCACTGACATCTTTAACCTCACAGAGTTTCAGATCATAATAATGTCTAACAACGTAACTATGGCAGTGACGTCAACAAAAAATTACCGAGTAAGAGGATTTTCTGTTTTCACGATTCGGAAGTGATGGCTTTCAGCCGTCCCTTATGTTTTACGTGTACGGCTGAGTTCCGTCACTTCCTGAAAAAATAAATGATTTTGTATCATTTTAATGCTCTAAAAGCCCACACTAGAGCTCAAGCTCATCCTCGCCGTGGCCCTCGCTCATCTGGCCTTACGCTCCAGACGCCTATTACACATCCCAAGGGTTTTGGGAGACCGGGCTTTCTCTTCTATTGCTCCTAACCTGTGGAACTCTTTCCCTTCGTACATAGACAGCCCAGACCACTTCAAAGCTTTGCTCAAGACTCATATCTTTCATCAGACATTTGAATGCTAACTTTATTGGAGGAATCTGCGCCATTTAATGTTTTTTAAATAGATAAATGGCGCCATACAAATGCTGTGAATCATATCTTTATTAGACACCTATTTTATGTACTCCATAATCAACCTTTCCCACTTGCTTTGAGACAATTTCTTTTTCAATATAATTGTCTGACCAGTACTTACTTTTATCTTAAACATTGTCTTTTACCTTTTTCCATGATTTTTTAAAATATCTAACAGACTGCCCTGCCAACCATTTTGAATGCAACAATCTGAAGTGTATACCTGAGGGGAACGTTTGTAATGATGTAGACAACTGTAATGACGGATCAGATGAACTTAACTGCCAGCCAGGTTGGTATAAATTATTCTAATGCAGTTTTCATAATGAATCCTATGACAAATAATGGGTGTTATTATAATTTACCACCATCTGATATATGAGTCTCTATTAATTTTATTTTTTTTTACCTCAAGTTGAATAGGTGAATATGCTTTCTACATATCTTCTGAAACCAAAGTCACTAATTATGCTTTGCCCCCTTTTTTTTAACCCGTAGTCATTGATTTTGTGATTACAGAACATTTCTGCATCATTTCCACTTTTTGTGTGGCGTTGTGGTCATTGCGAAGGCTTGTGCCGTAAAATGGCATATCTTTGGGCCAGTAATGAATTACATCTTTGGTTTGAGTTACATCATTCAGCGTATTAACCCATTCGTGACAGAGGTCCACATTTTGTGGCTTGGCCTAATATCTTTTGATGCAAAGCCCTAAAAATCATACCAAATACATGAGCAGAAAGAGCAAAAAATTCTACATAAACTGTGCCCATTTTGGTTGCATCAGTATTCGTTGTTTGATGTTGAAAATTTTTTAAAGGAAAATAAGCATTAAAATCCTTAAATTGGCAATGTGATAGAAAGTTTAAAATCACTGCTTTCTCCTGCAAATTGGCAACTTTTTGACTTCTCATCATAATTTCTGTCAATTTATATTAATTTCAGATACATGACGGTTTATAAGAAAAATGTAGCAATAAAATAAAATTGTTGGCGTTGCCAATTTGAAGAATAAAAGTTGGTCAAATTAGGCTTTAAATAATTCCTGTCACGAATGGGTTAATGGAACTTGGAGTGGAACAGAGTAAAAATCATGACTACTAGTATTGAAGCAGTATACTTGCATATGTTTTAATAACTCCAGATTAACCAGCTAGTGAGCTAATAAGACATGCCTCTACTATGTACATGTATGGAGTGGACCTTCAGAATCATACAATGGGAATCATTATCATTAAATATTATAATGAAATTTTACTTCTCTGGAATGTGGAGCAATGCTGAATAGAGGAAGTAAGATCATGCAGCTGGCTTTGAATCCAATTCTTTTTGACAATAGAATTTGTAAAGAGGGAAAGTATGTGCAGGAACCCCCCCCCCCCCCCCCCCCCCGCAAAACAAATAATTTTAGCACGTAATACAGGTTATTTGTCCTGATCTATTGAAAATTTACTTTTTGCTTGATACTTCCTCATATCGGCAGTTCCTCATACATCATGCAGTGATGTTTGTTTGCCCAGTAGCGCTCTGATATGAGTGGGAGCTGTGAGCAGACAATTTAGATTGCATTGTCAAGGTGGTGACACAAAGCGAGGATGAGAAGAGATAGAGTGAGGAGGGAGGGAGAGAGGAAGAAAGAAAAGATAAACAAGGAAGTAAAAGGGAATGGGAGAGAGAGAGAGAGTGAGAGGGAGAGATTAATTGAGACAAAGGCTTACAGTATTCAGAGAAAGAGTAATAAAAAGTTAAGGCTAAGTGAGTATTAGAAATACAGAAATGGAGAGAAAGAAAGAAAGAAAGAAAGAAAGAAAGAAAGAAAGAAAAGAAAGAAAACAATGAAAACAGGGTCACGGAGAGAGTTGGGATCACAGAGAGAGAGAGAGAGAGAGAGAGAGTGGGTGGGAAGAGGAGAGGCATAGACATGCATTGAAAGGCAGAGAAAGATTGGATGGGAGGAAAAAAAATTCATGACAACAGTGAGAGAGAGACAGGAAGACAGATAAAAACCAGAAAGAGAGGCAGTGATTGAAAAAAGGCAGAGACCATAACAGAACAGGAGAAAGATGGAGAAATCATATATTAAAACAGGAATCACAGAGAGAGGGGGGGGGGAAGAGACAGAGAGAGAGAGAGAGAGAGATGAACCAGGTGGCAGAAAAAACAGGATGTAATTCTAGGTGAGCAACTGATTTTGATAAACATCCAGTGACTCATACATGACGGCACCGGTACTGATATTTAATAGAAATTAAAATTGTAGACACAGTCGATACTGCTTTATACATGTACATGCTTGCTTGTCATCAACTTTTATTGAAAATTATCCTCACAATTAAGCTCACTAAAAAGTATCCTGCATTGCAGGAAATAACATTCCATTTTGAGGGGCTGCTTGAAAGTACGTCGAATAAAGAGATAATGCGTTTCATGTTAACCCTATGAGAAAAATTGGGGACTTTGTGTGATTTTAGAGGGCTCTTTTTTAAAATCTTGGTGCTGAATAAACCCCCTTTGTATTTCCTGGCCTGCCTTTGTACACTGTATAGGAAACAGTATGATTCTTTTTAATGGCTCTTGTGTATCTGTGTGAACCCAAATGTTCTTGTACATGGACCTCATTAATTATGATAAATGCTAATCATGCAAATATACCAATGTGAAGAAATGGTAATGTTATGGAGGATATAATGAAATCACCCTGTATAAATGGACAATGCATCCATGCATGTAGAAGTGTGAACAAGCATGATTTCACACTCAGATTCATGTATAGCGCCAGTACATATACTATGTATGTGCATATTTACAGTAATTAGGCAATCTTTATAGATCTTCCACAATGTCCAGCTATTCAGACTAGGTTTTATGGTGAGCGATCTTCCCTTTTGCTGCTCCCACTACCAACCTTAAGTGTAGTGATCAGACAGAGGCATCGATCCTGGGGGGGGGGGGCGGGAAGGGGGGGGCAGTTGCCCCCTCCAAAGAAAATTTCGGGGGGGCAAAGATATCATTTTGCCCCCCAATAATTTCCCAACCCAAAAAAAAAAGGAAAAAAGGAAGAAGAATAAAAGAAAGAGAAAAGAAAGGAAAAGGAAGGAGGGAAGTGAAATGAAAGCGTAAAACAAGAAAAAAGAAAGAAAATGGGACACTAGGAAGCGCTCGCTCGTATTTATTGTATCTTAACCAATGCCGATGATAATTACTATTCTTATGAAAGGAAATCGGTTTGCGTCTTATGTATCTATCTAATGTTATACCATTCTTCTACTCATAGGAAGTAATATAACCAAACAAGATATCACTCCTAAAAATCGAGCAGCCAGTTGATCTAAAAATAGATAAAATTTCAGGAGATAACGGCCTGGATAAAAAAAACCCCGCAAAACAAAAATATGTTTTTCGTTAACTCGCTCACTACTCCACTGTACTCTCGCTGGTAAAAGCTAGATACAAGATGATTTCGGGCAGCAAGTAGCTTATTTTAGCAGCGAGATTCCAAAGTATCATTATATTTGGGCAGCAAGGTGGTTGACAAAGATTTTGGGACGAATTCATATAATTCGGCCGGGATCGGTCTTTGACTTTGCTCGTTATAGTAGAAACAAAATGGATTCGGACTGCAAGCGAGATAGCTAAAACAGTGTCATATTCGGCACACTGGTGATAGGATGTATTATTTAGATATCATGAAGGCATGACAGGTTTATAGTGTATTATGATGATAATGATAATAATAATATTCCGTTCTTGTATAACGTATATCACATTTTTATCACATTTTTATGACGAAATAACACTTCTATCATATGGAAAAGGGTATATTTTTCCTCGCTCGCTACGCTCGCTCGTTTCATATTAATGGTTTTGAAAAGCAAACGAATGAAACCGAATAGATTATGTAGATGTTTCATTGCCTCACAGCGAAATTTGCCGAAGGGTTTACTACATCTACCATGAAAAACAGTGTGTGCTTCCTCGCTCGCTCGTAATATTAAAAAAACCAGAGTGGTTTGGGGGTGTGTGTGTAAAATTCCCGACATACATCATGTACATGGTCAGTTGATAAGAGCATTTCTGATGGACGTACCATGAAAAACAGTGTGTGCTTCCTCCCTCGCTCCGCTGGCTCGTAATATTAAAAAAAAAAAAACAGAGTGGTTTGGGGGGCAGCAACAATGGACCAGCGATGTGACAAAATAGAGTTCATATTTGGCAGCAAAGTAACCATATACATATATATCAGGTATCATTTATGCCTATATGATAACTAAACTCTTCTCTCATAATAAGAAATTTGTTATTTTTTGCTCGCTCGCTTCGCTCGCTCGCAAAATTGAAAAAAAAAAAGCAGGATGGTTCACAAAGCAAGTTGCTTAATTTCCCAATTTGAAAATGCGTCATGTTGATATAGGCCTATATTTTATATATATATATATATATATGGGTGTATATATATATATATATATATACATACATACATACATATGTGTGAGGGTGTGTGTACAAATAGTAGCCGTGGGTTCATCTCCGCTTGGTCGTCTTGCCCCCCCAATCCGAAAAATGGATCGACGCCTCTGTGATCAGATTGTGAAATAGTGTATTCTTTTGCAGTGAATTTGCTATGAGAGGGTTGTAGAAAAATTTTACTTAAATAGCATAGCAAAAAATGGTTTTGTAGTGGCCATGCTTTTGTTGTGAAGCAGTTCTTGATGTCTGAAAGAAGTGTAAATAAGCTGTATAATAATGGTAGAATGAGTGTACTGGTAGTACTTTAATAGTGAAAAAGTAGTGGTTTTGGCTCCAGCACTCCAGAAGACATCCCATCACCTGCCCTGAGCAAGTCTTTTTTGATCGAGTGTATGGTAAATTGAACAATAGATCAAACCACCCCCTATTCAAGGCAATAGTCCTTCTATTGTTATAATGAGCTTCAACCGAATCCTGCTATTGATTATTCCATGGTGAACACCAATTAAGCCTGATTGATATCTAACACTCTTTTTAAACAGCAAAACCACTACTTTTAAAACAACTTGTTCACAGAGACTTCACTGCACAAGACCAACTTTTTCACAATCAGATCACTACATTTAAGGTTATCCTGCTCTTTGGAACACTATCCCATGACATAATATAATGGAAGTTTCCACAGTATTTACATTCAAAGCCCTTCTTAAAACATTTTGTTTGAAAAGCATTTTGAAATCAATGAGTTTTTGTACAAACTGCAGTATTCTCTCTCCTTTTCCCAAGTGTATATAGATACTAAGGTTGTGATTATGCACCATACAAGCATAATAGGAAAGTTTTGATAGCCTTCCCATTATTTCCCTTCTGACAGAATTTTTGCTCTGTGGGCAAGCTCATTGTTATAGCATTGCTAAAGGTGGAAAATTTATGAATAACCACAAATAACCATGCATGAAAAATGATTGCAGTAATGAATGTTTAGATCATCTTCTGTAATACACTCTAGGCCTGAAGCATTGGCTTTGTACAATTAAGTCCAATTATCAAGGACGCAGTTGTAAGACTAATGACACTTTGATGGTCAAATTAATCAGTCTGTTATGAAGTGCGGTAACAATCAACTGGATATTAGGCAGGTGGATGTCTATTTATTTATCAGATTTGTCAGCTCATTATAACCGATAGAGGGTAGATTGACCATGTGAAGCAGAGACTGTGAATAAGTGACAGATGGGCAGCGTGTGCTGGTGATTCAATAATATTTGCTTTGAAATGTGTAATTTTTATTGCAGTGTTCACTCTTATGTTTTACATGTAGCATTTAAGCATATTTTACATTCATGTATACTGTATATGTATGTACATGTAATGAGTAGCATGTATTATTGACTCATAACTGAACTACAAAATCAGAAATAGACAGTAATTCATAGACCACAATTAAAGGATCAGTTAGCACAAAATCTTTATTTAAAAAATTCTATTAAAGCCTCCCATGCTGATCCTTATACTGTTTGCTTTAAAATATCAATACCTTTTAAACAATAATACCCAGTTGTAATTTCGACTACAAATTCTTTCTACACTACAGTAGCATCAAACTATTTACCAAATTCCTACTCATCTATGAGCAACAGTATTTGTATTTGGTCAATCTAGCATTATTCATGTGTAATAAGATGCATACAACAATCAGTCATTGTTTATTCGAAAGATTTTGTCCAAAGCTTTTCTTTAGTATTAAAATATATCCCAGTGATCTACTAAAATTTGAAATTGTAATTTTGTTCATGTGTATGATCAAAAGAAGTGCAAAAAGAAAGACTGATTTTTAGCTTATTCAAAATATATCTTGCATATATCTTGTATCAAACACATAAAGCACAAGTAAAGAGGCACTTTTTGAGAATAAACCTTCCATGTTTGGAGGCTCTAACCACATACATGTAGCCTCCATTGTTACAGCTGTTAGGCTGAGTGCAATAGATGCACACAGCCAGTAGTTCTTTATTGAGGCTGAGCCTCAATAAAGAACTTCATAACATTAGGGATAGAAAGGAAAGGGAGAGAAGAAAACATTTACAAAAAGCTAGCTAGTTTAACAAACACTGTGACTCCTAACTTTTAGATTAATTTGTAAGTGAAAGGCAATCATACACAGGACTTGTCATCAATTGACACATGCATGTACTCCACAGACAGATTAGTTTTCTAGTTGTTAGGTGGGCTTATTAAGAATTCAAAATTTTTTCAAGCAATAGCACCGGTTCATGAATTCATACTTGGATTGGACTACATATATGTGGAAAATAGTTTTAATACTTCAATTCTAAGGGGTAAAAAGTTTAATCTCACGACTTCTAATTTCTTGTTCTACTGTACTTAAGATGCAGAATGGACTGACATAAACAGGACATTAATGTAAAAATGTTGCTGCAAACTTGATAAATATAAGTGTACATTGTATGTAGTAAGCACACATCACGGTTCTTTGTACATGTCATGTAGCTCTGAACATTTATCCTAAATATGTTCTTAAATATGATACATCTATGTCCACATGATTTGTGAAGTATGAATCAAGATTTTGAAATAATGGTAAGGACTGTTTAAAACATGCTTTTTTTGGCAATACTGAAATACAGTAGTCACAAGCTTGAATTCTTTTTTTGTGAACTCTATGGATCGGATTAAACCATCCACCCACAGAAAGGTATCTAGGGTCATAGCTAGAGAATACAAGGTATATATACATGTAACAGCGGACCCAGGACCAGGGGCTGGGCTTTGCTTTCACTCTTCAGGCTTTTTTTTTTTTCATTTACAACCCTTTTGAGGGGGGGATGAACCTGGACTGGTATTAAATTTGATAGGGGGATCAAGTAAGTATACTACTTAACATTTTACTTGGCTAGGTAAAATGCTATAAAATCACTTTTACCTTTACTTCAGCAAGCAATTCTGATAAACATTGTGACATCATAAAGTCTATCTGAAATAGCATGCAATGAGGGTGCCGCATTGTATGCATGGTTATGAAATTCATCTGTGAGCAGGGTATGACTTCGTGTATATGAAAACTACATGCCAGCCAAACAAATTGCCTAAGATATTTACTTAAGTCTGCTAGGTGAGCAGCGTACGACATGAAAACTACATGCCAGCCAACCAGACTTCTAAGATATTTACTCTTGTCTGCTAGGAGACTGTCTTAGATTTAGGGGAAAACACTTTGCCAAAAAGTTCATTTGAATACCAAAGTCGGTTGAGTATTTTACTTAAATAGCATAGCAAAAAACTGAGTAAAATACTTGAAATTATGGCTTACGTATTGAATTACGTATTGAATACTGGCCCTGGACACCATCCCAAATACCAAGGCTGACGAGAGCTTATTCAATTCTCAGAAATATGTATATGTCTTCTATACAAAAACAGTAAAGCTGCTTGGTATAAGCTAATTAAATTTCATAGTTTCAACATTGCTTACAAAAAAGTAATCTAACAAAATGTTGTACATCGAAACTCATGTTTTGGCATCATTTCTACCGAAAACTGTAGACTCTGTGCATGTATGTCGCAGCTATACAACAATACTTTATACGTTTCTGTATGAAAATTTCATGTCACTTTCCTTTATAATTAACAGGCTATGTTGAGAGAACTGACCTTGGACAAAGTAAGAAACACATGTTTTGTGCAATAAATAAGAAATTCTAGTTGTCCACAAATTTGAAATACTTCTATAAAATAATGTCCTTATATCCAGACAGTATTTTTTACTCTCTGTCTAGTACACAGTATTTATGCATTCCAGACCTAGCAGAAAAAAAATAACAATTCATGAAATGATGGGATTGCATGCTTGTTCCCAGCTACTATACACATTTAGCTGATATTGCATCTTACACTTTGGATCACTTATTTATGTCTGATTACTTATCAAGTCGACGGCCTTACTGACATGTGAATGAATATTCACGGAAATATTATTTTCATGTTATTTCATGTTCACCATTCCATTATATTTGATAATGTATGGGACATACTTATCACTCAGACTTGCCTGTACTAGCTGGAATATTTTGTCTAATTGAATCATTCTTGATTATCCAGAAACATGGTTCTTAACATGAATTAAAATAATCTTGATAATCAACAAATACATGTACATTGTCTTTCTTTTGGGGCAATAATAAAAGCAGCTTTGACGTCTCTCAAAGCAGATAGAAATTCTTCTAATCATACATGCCCTTTATAATGTGTTTGTAGAAAAAATTTAAGGTATAATATTTAAGACTTACATTTGAAAGAACAAAGAAGCTACAGTTCAACACGAAGGAAGTATGATGGTATTGCTAATATGGAAAAACATCTGGAAAGGGGAGTTCTTCCTTTTTGGCTCTTGTGAAGCATACCCATTTGATACGAAGCTCTTTATCTTAGATAGCGTTCAAACAGTAATCTTTTGAGTCAAGAGATGTGTTGGTTGTTGAATGTTCATCGGATAAATGCTGCTGAAAACATTCCCTGTTTCTCCAATATTATGGACGGTGTTCATGTATTCTACTACCGCATCTATAAAGTGACTTCCCTGCTGCAATTCTCATTCTGAGGCTTCTTTGATGTCCACTTTCAAATATGTGTAAGCACTTTTGGTTGGGAAATTTTCCTCTCCCATGAACTCTTCTTGCTGGTCATATTCATGACGAACTGGACAGCCATGTGGTAAGGTGACTTTCTTGGTAGTGTCCTCTGGTGTACCCACATTTCCATAGTCTCCAACGCATATACAGGCATTCAAGATATTTGTCATCCAGTCACGTACCGCTGTCAAGCAATCCATACTTTCCTGTAGAAGTGCAGTATAAAGTAAGAGGGAAATTTGTCTGTATTCAGTTCCATAGTTATGACAGTTACATACATGTATTCTGCTGTCACTGAAGAAAATGGCTGCCCTTTTTGCATACAGACGCACTGATAATTTTTGAAATTCCAACATGATCGATGTTTATGTTCATGTAGTCTTCTATACAAATTTTCGTGCTACACTGAATATTCACTATGCGAGTTTACAACCTTGCATTTTTGTAGAGATATTTGCATTCGCTGAACTGTACATTCTATAAAGCTTTCATATTTCAGCTAGAAAATATTTGCCTATTCGAAAATACATGTATCTTACCTTTCTTTGAAGATCCTTTATATTTGGTATGTTATGCTGCAGTTTTCACGCATTGTCCAAAAGCGTGCAACTTCTCGGATTGTGAAGTTATGAATGGGGGGTGTCAACATGCTCTCTGCTCAGATGAGTTATTTCAAAGGCTGTTTGCTCCTGCACACTGAGAGGAAACACTTGCACGCTGCTCTTTTTTTTTGCAAGGTGCAAAGTACATGTCATTAAATGCTTGAGGCAAAACTTTGTACCTTATTTTGATTTTAATAGAAAACAGAAAACTCATAAAGAAATCAAGTAAATATTTTCTTTTCAATGCAGCTACTGAAAGGGCTTATACTAAACACTTGGGTCGCGTCGCGTTGTGGCGCGGCGCGCTGGAAAACACTTGGGTCGCGGCTCGCTGAGCCAATTTTTTTTCTAATGGTGTCTTCAAATCGGCCTACACGATGGGAGAATTTTATTGAAAATTCTAGATTTCTTTACAACCCTTCTTCATTGTTGTCTTCAAGGCGGGTTTGAGGGGAAAATCTACTATAAAAAAAAGAAAAGTTGAAAGTTGCTCTTCAATAAACTGATAGAAAAATAAGAAGACAAGAATTAGGATTGACAATACGAAAGATATAGGTATATCTCTTCTCTTCATTCAAGTTTTTTTCACATTCTGATCTCTCTTCTCTCTCCCTCTCTTTCTGTTTCTCTCTTCCTGTCCTTCCTTTTCTTTTCTCCCTTTTATTTCTTCCCCTTTTTCTATATCCTCCCCTCTCTTCCCTCTCTTATCATTCTTATAGACATATCAAGGAAAGTACAATGTAATAATGAATTTATTTTGTTAGTTTATTTTCCTGAATTTCCATCTTGTTTAACTTGTTTTATTGTATGTATGCTTTGTTGTGTTTTATGTTTTACAGGGCCCCCATGTATAACAGTACTTGTCTACTGATGGGGCTACCCTGTATAATGAATAATGAACAAATAAATAAATAAATAAATTAATAAAAAAGAAAGAATACTAGGTAGATAAACTAAACTTTAAAGAAAGTGTAAGACTGCAAGGAAGGGAGTGTGAGAGAATGGAAGCGAGGAAGAATGGAACGAGTACAAAGATGAACTGTGGGAAATTGATAAGAGAGGAATACAAAACAATGAAAGAAAGGAATAATATGGAATGATAGGAGTAAAAGTGTAAAATTGAAAGAATTCATTGGCCAGGTTTAACAGTGATAAAGATTTTTTGTTTTTTTTTCTAAATCACATGATAGAAAAACAGAAGGCAAATAAAGGGATATAATAAAATGTAGAATTTTGTTGTAACTTTAATGAAATCGTCTGGACTTCTCCTTTAACTTTATTGTTATATGTCAGTCTTTCACAACAAAATTCTACATTTTATTCTATCCCTTTATTTACCTTCTGTTTTTCTATTGTATGATTTAGAAAAAAAATCTTTATCACTGTTAAACCTAACCAATAAATTCTTTTAATTTTACAATTTTACTCCTATCATTCCATATTATTCCTTTCTTTCATTGTTTTGTATTCCTCTCTTATTAGTTACCCACAGTTCATCTTTGTACTCGTTCCATTCTTCCTCGTTTCCATTCTGTCATACCCCCTTCCTTGCAGTCTTACACTTTCTTTAAAGTTCATTTTATCTTCCTAGTATTCTTTCTTTCGTATTGTCAATCCTTATTCTTGTCTTCTTATTTTTCTTTCAGTTGATGAAGAGCAACTTTCAACTTTTCTTTTTTTTTATAGTAGATTTTCCCCTCGAACCTGCCTTGAAGACAAAATGAAAAACGGTTGTAAAGACATCGAGAATTTTAAATAAAATTTTCCCATCGTGTAGGCCGATTTGAAGACACCATTAGAAAAAAAATTGGCTCAGCGAGCCGCGACCCGAGTGTTTAGTATAAGCCACCGAAAGTGCCTATTTTAATTTCATCATTCTATTAGAAAGTTCAGAAGGGCAATTCCATGATTAGTAATGTTACGTTTAAACAAATGTTCATACCTTTTGATACAGCAAAATAAAAATCATGTCATTTCATATATTCTCCCACCCAAGGTCTACAATACATAAAATAAATAAAAAGCAACTGGACAGAGCCAGAGCTGTAATGAAAGTTTTGACCGTGGTCAGTAACGTTACAAAGAAGGACACAAAAAAATGAGCAATGCTTTTGAAAACGTTTTGTTGTACCTCAAATTTAGAACCATGTCAGTTACTTCTGATATGATGAAAAATGTTTACCCACAAATTTTAGAAGTTTTCCTCTCTGTTTTTTTTTAATTAGACCCTAAAGTCTTGGTTAGTCACGTTACGGTTAGTCATGTTACAATTTGTGCAGCACTACATCTTCTAGATTTTTATACTATTTCAGCAACTTATTTTGTAATATTTTCTTTTAATTTGGTGAGACACAATGTCCTTCAGATTATCCAATTGAAAAATTACAAAAAAACCTATAGTTTTCTGTCCAAGTATAAAATCTTTGTGTAGTCCCATACATGTAAGTTTTTGTATGGTTCGGATTCTGCTATAAGGAAACATTTGGAACAATTTTTTTTTGCGGGGGGGGGGGGGGGGTGAGTATGAAACCCCTTTGTGTTTACAATTTCTGTATGAATTTTAACCCTTAGAATTGACCAAAAGACCCTTAGAATTGAGCAAAATAAAGTTTAGGGCGATGTCCGCTTAATCATGGAATAGCTGCCCAGAAGGTTGAAGTATCCTGATTTACATTCCACATGTAAAGTATTTCAAGAGAGAATTTCACCATGACCTCTTTTGATAATTTTTTAAAATTTCTTCTACATGTAGTCTGTGAAATGTTGATAATAGCAGGTTCTTGTATAACTCTCATGTCTGTCAAACTTAACACTCCTGGCTCCCTATATTGCCCTGGCTTTGGGGGGCACTCGGTATATAATGTGTGGTGGGTATGTGCCGTGGAGAAGACCCCCATTTTTACAGTCAAATTTCTGTTCCAAAGCATAGCATTTTTATCTTATTGAGAAAAAGAACAAAGAAAGCTGTTCCAAAGCATAGCATTTTCTTCTTATCGAGAAAAAAGAAGAAAGAAATCCGTTCCAAAGCTTTGCATGTTTTTCGTTACGCCGTTACAGCCACATTGATCCGCTACAATGAACTGCATTTTTGGTGAAAAGCGGCGCGCAGAGCGCTGTCCGACCATATCCTTTGCGCGAGCGCACCTGGCGGCTGTGCCGCTGGGCTGGCCAGGCTAGCTGCATGCACGTAAGCCTGTTCCACTCGCACGCAGGCGAAAGGTTCCAAAGACCCCCGTTTTCAACATTTGTTCCAAAGCCCCCGTCTTTTGTCTCGCCCGCGGCACATACCTACCACTTTTGGGGTCGAGTACCCCCCCCCCCCCCCCCCGGGAGCTGCTCTAGTGTTTCAAGGATGTTCTTCCTACCAGGTACCCATGTACTACACCTCAGTGGGGAGTAGCATTTTGTAGATTAATGTCTTGCCAAAAGACAATGATGGCGTTACTCAAACTTTGAACCATATGATCTTTGGATTGGTGCCGTATCCACTAGACCACAATACCTGCATGAGTATAGAAAACTACTCATGTAATTTATATACACTTTTAGGAAGAAATTCAATTTTACTGGTCCTGTTCAGTATATCTGAATTCAACTATTCCTAGCTTGCTCTCTCTCTCTATTACCTCTGTTTAATTGCTGGATGAAACTGTAGTCAATGGTCTGTTAAATTTGTATGTGTTTGTTCCAGCTCTCTCTCTATCTCTCTCTCTCTCTCTCTCTCTCTCTTTCTCTCCCTCTCTCTCTTTCCTTTCTCATTTGTAATTGCATCTTCTCCATCTCTTAGTATGGGTCTATGTTGAAATATCTGGATGATATTCTGTTTTTCTTGTAGCATTAAATTGTTGCCATTCCAACGTTTGAATCATATATTTTTTAGGGGAAGAGGGGAGGGGGTGTTCTACAGGTGCATGAGATTCATTCTAAATGGATTACATGAAAATGAAGGTGCCTGCAAAACATTTTGCTGCCTTCATTGTGAATTAATGCATAAACTTAAGAATAAGTATCAAAGTGTTGGAGTGTAGAAAATCTTTGGAGCGGATAGAAATGTATCCTTTTTGTGTGTTTGTTCTTTTGTAACTGATAGATAGATGGCTTTCAGTAATGTCTTGGCCCATACTTACATGTAAATACTGTTTGCTCCTCCTGTAGAGCTTCCAATCTTGCCAGTGCGTCTGGTCGGCGGAAACGGGAGAACATCAGGGCGCGTTGAAGTTTTGATCAATAACGTATGGGGTACGGTTTGTGATGATTACTTTAGTGAAGCAGCGGCGAGAGTTGTATGCGGTCAGCTAGGCATCAGGTGAGAAACACGTTTTAAGGCTTCTTCAGAAGGCTTCGCCACAAATCACTGCAACAAAACCACTTTTTTTTAGTGGTCAGATATGTCACAACAATTCATGCCACGTTTGGTATTAATGTGCCGTGTTACTTTATAGTAAAAGAGAATTTTCCCAGAGTTCCGTAGACAAATTCTTGACATCATATTTTGCGATAACTTTTGAAAGAATTTGATTAGACCACAGCTTTTTGATGCCAGGAGGCAAAAACTATGCCTCCTACCTCGGCAGTTGGTTTTGTTTTGTTTTTCCCGCCTCTATCCCATTTATTTGTTTAAAAAAAAAATGTGCGATATCTTTAAGGGGTTTTTTTGCGTCATATTTGAACAAGTCTGTAAAGATACATTTATTTTTATGTATTTAAAATGGGGAGGCAGGGAAAGAGGAGAAAGGATACTAGGCTCCAAACCGTTCTAATGTTCATATTCAGGACAGATTTCATATTAACCCATTGAGCATGATTTGTCATTATATCAAGCATTTTCCGTAGACCCAAGCCTGAGTTACAGTGTGTCTTGGGCTTAGTATATGAGTTAAGATGCATTTGGAGAAGATTCTGTTCTACGAGCCAAATGCTTTCAATTGGAGACCAATCATGAAGTCAGTCTCAGATTTAAAGACAATGTGGGTTCTACTGGGAAAAAAATTGTCAAAAACACACCACTGGCTTTTCACCTTATAGGCTGTAGTCACTGACAGTGGACTTTCACCTAATACAGACTTAAAAAAACTGCCCTGTTAGGAAAAGTAATCTTCATAGATTTCACATCTGAAAAGGGACTTAACACTTATTTATTTTTCATATCAAGTTTCTGGTGGGACACAAATTTCAGTGCATGCCAGATTTTTTCTCACTTTGTTTGGTAATAATATTTGTTCTAGTGTATTTGAACTATTAAACAGTTTACATGGAAACATGAGGAATAATTATGTCATTAAACTGTGTATTTGAAAGAGCCAAGGAATTATGGTGATTAGCACCCTTTGGGAACTAAAAAATATCATTTGAACCTACAGTGGAGATGTTCGCGTGTACCCAGAGGCCTTCTTCGGCCAGGGGACGACTCAGATCTGGCTCGATGATGTGGCATGTAATGGGACAGAGCCCTCTCTGGGTCAGTGTACTATCCCCAATGGTCATGGAAGGCACAACTGTCGTCACAGCGAAGATGTGGGCGTCGAATGCGGCAGAGAGACGCGTAAGTGAAAGCGGCTTTGTAGGCTACATTTGGAGATTTCCACTGAAAAATGTCTAGTCTGAAAATGAGAAAGTTGGTGATAAAAGTTCTCCTGAACTATTTGTGGTAGGAGAACTACTTCATACTGACACCTCAACACTTAGCCACATCTGAATTGATTTTCGTTATGAAATAAAACACCTCTGTTACATGGACATCATGTGATTTTGTTGCCACTACCTGATGGAATTACCAATACACAAACTAAACAGCATGTTGGCATTTTGAAATCCTCTGCTTAAATCTTCAAGTACTTTATTGCATATGTTCTCTGTATGTGAATATCTTAGTGAGCTAGATCTGTTGTGGCCACTCATTGTTTTCTAGCTGTTTTTTCTCTGTTTTATCTCTCTTTTTTGAAAAGCAAGGATAAAAGAAACAGCTACAAAATGGCTACAAAATGGATAGAAAATGGTGAAAATTGTAAAAAAAGAAAGATTGTGAGGGTGAATTAAAACTCTCTCTTTTACATGTATCTCCCTTTAATCCCCATTTTGTCACCCTTGAAAAAATGGTGAATTTTGTGCAATACTGTTTCTCCATAGGAAATAACACAAGAAACTGAGACAAAACAGCGAATTTTGTGCACTGTGCATATTTTCCTTGACTGTAATTATTGATGACAATAAAAGCCTTAGAATAAGAGCTGTTTAGGGTCCTATTAATTTCATAGACATTGTAAAACGATTTTGATGTAAGTTGCATGTTTAAATTCTTTTTTCCTTTGGAATATCCAGTGCCTTGTGGAGTGAGGGGTCTTGAAAATGGCAACATCATGGCTAGAATCATAGGTGGGTCTTCAGCAAAGAGGGGGAATTGGCCCTGGCAGGCTCAGCTAATCCTAAGAGGCAGTGGTCATTACTGCGGAGGAACGCTCATTGATGACACCCATGTGCTGACTGCAGCTCACTGCTTCCAAAGGTATATGGGTGTAACTACTTTCAAGTTGTAAGCTTCATCTTCTGTTGTAATTTGAAGAGAAAAACAATAGGTTTCATTCTTCCCTACGACAAATAGGAGGTTCAACAGGAGATGGCGATATTTCTGTGCAGTTTTGTGTGTGAATTGCTAGTGTAGAATTCCTTCAAACATGTAATTGGATTCTCTGTCGACTCTTATCTCTCACTTGTTTGTAAAAGAATATATTCATGTTTCATTTTGTGAATGAATGGAATAATTTTCTGGAGAACACTAATATCATCCAGTCTTGCACATTTATCTCCAAGGCCTAGGCAGCCGGCGGAGGGGGGGGGGGGAGTTCCCCCCCCCCCTCCCCGAAGTTTTGAAAACTTACATTTTTTTAAATGAAAATTTTCACAAAATCCATCAAAAGCCTGCACCAAATCCTTCAATTTCAGTTTGAAAATACAAAAGCACCCTCGATACCAGCTTGGTCACTTTACTCCCCTGCTTTTGAGTTTCTTCAAAACATTTTAGGCCTCTTCCCCCCCCCCCCCCCCCCGAAAAAATTTCTGTGCCCCTTCCAAATTTCTTGTATATATTCTTCTTTTTTTTTTAATTTAATGTGAATTTTATTTATAATCTCATGGCCAGAACTGAAGTTGTATCTTTTACAGTGCATTATGTAATGACAGTATCTAATACAGTTCCCACAATATTCAAACCTTCAATTTACTTTTTCATGAATTACAAGTGTTTCATTGATAATAATATCAATGATAACAATAATAATAATAATAATCCACTTTTGTGCAGCGATGTCTGTCTAGAAATGTTCTGTTCTGAAGCGCACAAATCACATTTATTACATTAGCTTTAGCCAAGCTGCCATTACAGTGCTAGAGCAGTTCAAGGAATTCCTTCCTACTGGGTACCCATTTACTACACCTGGGTCAAGAGTGGCAAATGTAGGTAAATGTCTTGCCGAACGACATATAGGCCATAACATCCCTATACAAGTTTAATCAGTCGATCTCGTCTTTTGAAGTTTCCACTTTTCTCTGTGCTCATGTGGAAGTTTCCTCTGAAAAACAGAATTTTTCTTGAACTTTGCAGATTTGCAGGTAGCACTCCAAATAGTCACTAACTCCAAATCATGAATGTAACAGAAGGCCATGCACTTGAACTTGAATCTGTTCCACTTGTTCCATGTTCTCTGTTAAGGTGCATCCACTGATTAATCTACAGAATACAAAAAAATAAATAGAGTGAAATTTGACAAAAAT
Organism: Echinometra lucunter; assembly: GCA_029962745.1. Classification (NCBI taxonomy): domain Eukaryota; kingdom Metazoa; phylum Echinodermata; class Echinoidea; order Camarodonta; family Echinometridae; genus Echinometra; species Echinometra lucunter. Next base: position 548,227 of record JAPZVO010000022.1, on the reverse strand, counting down.
TTTGCCAAAAACATGTTATTCATGCTACATGTACCTATCACAGTTTTCACAAGAATCGAGATCAGACAAGTCATTTTCACTTGTCTGTAACACATACAGGTTTATCTTTACTCTACTTTTTTTCACGTATATGTGATAAAGAGACTTTGCATTTTTAATCAACCATTACTCCACTTAAAAAGAGGTATATGGTGATGAAAATATGTCAAAGTTTAGAGGATGAGTATAGTACCGGGATTTCAAATATCTATCAGCCACTATATGCTACCATAGGATTTTCTTAAGGAAACTGCAGATTTTGGAAAGGATCCATTGTCACTTTTGCATAAACAATAGCAAACAAATGAGAAACAAAAACGTAGAAGCCAAGAGGAAAACTCAGTGCTGTTTCACAATAATTTTCATGCATGATATTGAAGTAATAAGAATATTTGGTTTCATTTGAAAGGGTAATAGATTTTTGACAACTTCTGTGAACAACAAACTTGTATAGGAAATACTGTTGAAGATTTTCAGGCATTGTTCGTGATTTGGTAGAATCTTGGAACAAGCAAAACCTCTTGCACCGTAAGAGTTAAAAGCATGCCATAGATCTATTATACATATAGTGCATACTCCGGAGCTGAATATACCCTAATATGTGCACCGATAGTTTTAGAATTTCTCAAGTGCATTATATGTCACCGAGGCCGTAGGCCAAGGTGATATATAGTGCAAGAGAGAAATTCTTAATCTATGGATGCACATTTAACTGTATATTTGACGACAATGAGCATGTACTATGCATTATATAAGATGGGAATCAGAGCTCACCAAACTATAAACATTGCAACACCCATTAATAAAGTGCAACGAACTCCGTATTATTGATAATTTGTGAGTTATCGATACATTTTCCTATGGGATGTTGTACATGAATTAGTGTGCAATATAACACGTTATGTAGCACGGTTGTGGCCATATAACGATTTACACAATGGCATCTGACCAATCAGAAACCTTGTTTCAAGTAACCCATCTTATATACATGTATATACCGTAATTAGCTTAAAATTAACCCATTGTCTACTGAAACTGGGTGGTCCCTGTATTAAATCTGTGGGAGTTTGTGAATTCAGGAGATAACGGGTTAAACTCTTATGGGCATATCCACAACATAGGGGACACAGAGCTAAAAATTTGAAGTCGCACTGTGCCCTGTTAATTCTGAATAAAAATCTAAAATCTCTACAGAGTTCTTCTTTTTGTTACAAATAAACAGTGAAGATAAAAAAATTTGCAATTCAACCTTCTTACGGAGAATAAACAAACAAAAAATATGGGACTATGATGATCAGGGAAAAGTGCTTTAAATGCCTCTTATTCTGATATTTACTCATTTTTCTCAGATCTTTTTTTCATTTAATTTATTTTAATGGATTACTTTAACATATTCTGGGTAGTTAATGAATGAAACAGTAATGGAAATGTGCAAAACCTACGCTGAATTTAAGCGTAACGTCACTTACGTAATGTCAGTTACCAGCATGTCTTTAGTAAATTTTTCATGACACTGAAACAAGTTATTCAAATGGCTTATTATTTTGCGCATTTCTTCCCAGGACCCTAGGTTTAATGTCAAATGAATTACATAATCCCTACAAGTCTGATACATGAGATATATAAATTTCATTCGATACCATCATTTTCCATGCCTTATTGCATAACGTCAGTACCAGCCCTTTTTTCGCTTGCTGTGTTATCAGACATGAAGTTTGAGATGAAAGCTGTCCATGTGTTTCTTCCCTATTAGCAACTTATTTATCTATAGTATTTAAAAGCCAAAGCAAGTGTCATTCACAAAACTACTATAAACCATTGTACAATGCCTACTCAGCTTGTTGTACGCAAGTCTATGGGAGCTGAACGCGCAATATTCGTACCATTGCACTCGTACTATCCAAAATGTACCATTGCACGGTTAGCGTGACGTCACAGTAGATTCTCACGAATTACTTCTTTTATTACTTTGTGATGTCACAAGTAGCTTGCATTGTAGACCCTATACGCGTATTGATTTTTGCATGCTCAGCTCAGATCAGGCTAGTATGCCAGCAAGTCGAGTTCGCGCATTGCTATAGATACGCGCACGCGCACAGACTATGCATGCCGGCACCAGCTGCATTTGCAGTCGGAACTTCTTTCCCTGCTTTATAAACCTTGATTTCTTAACCAAAATGTGACTGTCTTTTGTTGATTTTCATCAATATCTCAGACTTCTGAGGCGTTGTACAATACAAATAGCGAATATTCTAATTCGTGCAATGGTACAAGATTTTGCATTCGGTGAAAGATCGCGATGTAACTTCTATTCAACTTGGCTTCGCCTTGTTGAATAGAAGGCCGCTCTTTCACCTCATGCGAAATCTCGTACCATCGCACTCGTGTCTATTCGCTACTTGTATACTAATACACTATCTTGGTAACGTCATTTACCGTGGAGTTGCCTTTATGTTAGAAAAAGACATACTGCAGATCTAGATCTAGAAAATGTTGGTAATGATAATTTTTGCTGAATCCAAAAACAAAACTGTAAAAGCGGATGCTTCATCTTTGTGAAGTGCGCGGGCAATAGACACACGAAACCCCATCCTACTTAACCGTCTACCGGTACACTAACGGGGGAGATCGGAGGCCGGATCTGCTCAAGCCAAATCTTTCTCTTTTCTGGATCTTGAGGTAACCAGTGCATTTTTTGTGCCTTTCCTTGCGAGATTTGAGCATCCCCATGTTGAAAAGGCAACGAATTTCCACTCATAGATAATAGTACAGTGTCAGTCATATCAGCAATTGTACTCGTACTCATATTGTACGCAGCAGATTGTATGTAGCAGATGCTATTTCTTGCAAGTTGGGTAGCAACATGGCGCCTGTGGTCACGTGATTGCAAAAAAACTTGAACAGGGTTGGCCAAACTCTATAATCAAGGGCTCTGCACACTGAGTAGGTAAAGGCACTTCAGTTATAGTTTTCAAGCCAAGAAAATGGAAGCAATACTGTGATGCTACCTGCATATGCTGACATTATCAGTAGAGTTTATGAAACCTGTACAATATTTTCATTAAAAGAGGAATTTGTTTTAATACATGGCTGTACATTTTTTATGGAAGCCGGAAGAAACCTTGACAAATCATCATCCCTCGTTTTGTATCTGCCCAGAGTGTGCGGATATGTCGCCCTCTACTGTTGAACTCCTGTTTGTGGTAGGGAGAATTCAAAATATTATGAACATGTGACATACACTCAACCCGGGTAAGTACTGTCTTGATGAGCCCCAGAACTCAGATGTACATGTAGAATTATGTATTGTTTCCTAAATAATCTCTTCTTTCCACTAATTCAACTCTGTTCAGATATGGCAAGAGCTCTTTCAAAGTTCGTCTTGGTGAACACCATCAGTACATTGACGAAGCATCAGAACAGGACTTTGGCATTAAATGTCTCTACAAGCATCCCGACTATGACTCCAGGACTACCAATAATGACATCGCAGTCATAAGGCTGGATCGCCCTGCCCATATCACATCCTTTGTGACCCCAGCCTGTCTGCCAACTGATGGGGAGTTTGGGGCAAACCATCAATGTTGGATTTCTGGATGGGGAAATACAGGTCTGTATTTAAGTTTTATTTCAGGGGAAAGCAAAAAATAATTTGTGAGCTTTTTCATTCTTTATATCACCTGTTCAGAGCCAGAAGGGCATTAACTCATATCATTTTGCATGCTTTAATAAAGCCCTTCTGGATCCAAACAGATGATATGTAAGTTAGAAAGCATTTCACAATAGAAAGATTCCCTGAAAAGAAGTTCTCTTTCAATGCTGAAGCTGAAGAACATTTAGGCAACCTTGGTGTGTGGTCCCATGTACTTATTTCTGTGTGTATGGGGGGGGAGGAAAGGTGAATAGAGAGGAGAGAGAGAGGGGAGAGAGAGAGAGAGAGAGAGAGAGAGAGAGAGAGGAGAGTGAGAGAGATGGAGAAGGATATGGAGAGGGGAGGGAGGAATAGGAAGCAAAAAATGGGATTAGAGTAAAATTAGAAACCGAAAGCTACATGTATTTTCATGTGATGCTTTTTTATCACTTTCTGTGGCAGCCCAGTACCTGAGAGTGGGGGAAAGAAATGAAAACCACATGGAAGGATGTGAAAGGTTTATTGTTGTGAGATCAATATATAAGAATAGTTTATAGAAGCAAGAATGCTCTTGTTTTGGTTTCTCTCTTCCATAGACCACTCTATCAAATTGATTGCCTTGCAACAGTTTAATGACATTCTGATAGGTTTTGAATGACTTTTTATTTACCGATATGGTTTTATAGATACTATTAGATACAGCTACAGTACTGTTAGATATTAACAAGCAATTGTTGTACCTTTATGTCATGCATAAATCTGTGTATAATTGTTGAAACAAAAATTGTATAGCAACAAGGAAAATCTTTACCTACTATTGTCTGAAAAAAGTTCTTTTAAAAAGTTTATTTTTCCTTTGATATGATTGTTTGAAATAAACTTCCATAATCTAAAGAATACTTTCCTCATTCTTTTGAAGGGGGTGGGATGTTCTTGCCATTCATGAAAATTTGGAATGATTTTGCATGATAGTACATTGAACGGTGTGAAAAGGACTTCAGTCAGAAATTGCACTGTTTCTCTTGTTTTTAAAGTGAACAACAAACACAAATATGTAATAAGATTTTTTTTATTCTTGTTCTCCATTAAGGTGACAACAACTACCCAAGCAGATTGCAGGAGGCACGAGTTCCCCTTCTTCCTCGTTCCACCTGTACCAGATACAATGTGTACGGTAGCAAGCTAACCCCTCAGATGCTCTGTGCTGGGTACCTCCAGGGAGGCATCGATTCCTGCGATGGCGACAGTGGCGGTCCGTTGGTCTGTGAGAACCAAGATTCAATCTGGAAGGTGGTGGGGGTGACAAGCTGGGGCTATGGATGTGCCCAGCCCAATGCCCCTGGGGTCTATGCAGTAGTTACAAGGTTCCTGGGGTGGATTAATAACATGCGAGATACCCAGACCTGTCAATGAAGCAGTGGAGCCAATTTAAAAGCAAAAAATACTGAAGATTGTAAATGTACATGTATGAATTTTGAGGTAAGGTACTTCTTAGGGGAAAACAAATTTGAATACCATATCTTCATTTACAGGGAAAGTAATATTTTTCAGGTATATTTTAAAAGTAAACAGTATGAAGTATCTGTTACAAAGTTTATTACACGTAGCTCTGGTACTCTAATACCCTACATACTTTTGTTGTACAAACCACCCACTGTTATGAACATCACTAGAAGATTTGTGTTGGAGATTTGACACTTTTTTTTTCGTTTTTTCTGCTGGTAACATTTGAATGGTAAACACAAATGCACATTTTTTAAAAAACAAAGCCATGAATGATATTTCCATTAATATTAAAAAGATATGATGATAATGAAGGCTTCTTGTAAAAAGCGCCTCAGCTGGGTACTGATGGCCCTGCTCCAGAATGACTCACTATTTTCAGTATTGACCGCAATTAAAAACCAAAACATGAGAGTAAACTATGTGATAGGGTAAGAAAACATATTGGAAGATTTTTTTTATGAATGCCCCCCTCTCTAGCTATAATGACACTCCCTGCGACTGCAAATGACAGAATACGCAATACTGAATGATGTTATAAGCTTTGCTGTGTACTAACATACGTAGGATTTTATGATGAAGAAAAAAAAATGCTTTAATCCCTATAATGGTCACTGTTATGATAACATGTTTTATGATAAAAGGAAATAATATTATGTACAAAATTATATGGGAGTTTAGATGTGTCAGATTTGTTGAGATCTAACTGCAACAGTATTATTTTTGTGGGCTTTTGTGTACATGAAAAGGCAGATGAAGAATCCAGGTAGCAGGCCACTTTATGCAGAATATTTTTAGTTTTTCTAATGGATAGAACATTGTGCTTTACAAGTTACAGTATCATATTCTTTGTATCTTAGGATACAATAGATACGATAGCTGTTTAATGGGGTAATAGCTAGATGCATAAAGCTGTTCAAATTAGATTATATTGCAGTAGTGCAATACCACATTTGGCACGTGAGCAAATTTGCTCACGTGCTCCCGCTGAAGTTTGTTTTTGCAGATCACCAGCCAAAGTACAAATAGAGTGGCGATGAGTGATTGCAGTTACTTTTAGTATCAATATTGATATGTTAGATAATCAGACAGTTGTTAACAGTTTATTTAAACGGTTCTAGGACGACTCCCCCGATACGATTCCCACCTGACAACTCCCCCGGAGGACAGCTCCCTTGAGGGCAACTCTCCCCAGAGGACACCTTTCCCAGATGACAACTCCGCAAGGACAAGTAGTGGCAATACAATAGCAGAGTAAATTTACCTACGATAAACATACACTTCTGGAAATCCAAACCCATTCTGTATTGTTTAACCATATGCAAGAAATGATTATGTTTTATCCATATATCTTGTAATGTTGCCTGTTGTACTTCATGGTCTCCATCCATGCTGTGGATGGCTTAAAGACTTCAATATTTTTGTTGCACTCTCTTGAAATGCATCAGTGGTATATCAAGAAATTGATAAAAAATTGATGAGCATCTTACTTGAGGATAGTAAAAATACCGGATAGTGAATGGCATCATAATCATATCTCATCAGAAACTTCAGAAGCATCTTTTAAAACTAAAGGCTTGTTCAAATATGTAGTGGCAAACAAACTGCTTCAAAAAAATCTGAGGGTATTTTTTTTAAGTGTACTGTATGTCATATTTCTGTTTGTTATACAGAGATGCCAACTGTTCCTTTTGTGCAGTATTTTATACTGTTTATTATCAAAATACTGCAGGTCTCATGGGAAATATTTTTTCCCCCAAACTGTATTACTACACATGTCTGTTACAAAAAAACATGAAAATACTATTTTTCCACCCAAAATACCTTTTTTATCCCTCAAAATACTGAAGGGCAATTCCACAACATTTGGGACACAGACACTCAAAATTTGAAATCGCACTGTGCCCTGTTAATTCCAAATAGAAATTTTAAATTACTACAGGGTCTTCTTTTTGTCTCAAATATACGCTTAAGATAAAAAAATCTGCAATTCGACCTTCTCACAGAGAATGAAATAAACAAACAAAAATTTGCAAATATGGGACTATGGTCAAGGAAATGTGCTTTAAATGCCTCTTATTCTTATATTTAGTCCTTTTTCTCAGATTTTTTTTTCATCTAATTGATTTTAATGCATTACTTTAACAGATTTTGTGTAGTTAATGAGTGAAACACTAATGGAAATGTGCAAAATCTACGTTGAATCTAAGTGTAACGTCAGTACCAACATGTCTTCAGTAAATTTTCATGGCACTGAAACAAATTATTCAAATTGCTCATTATTTTGCACATTTATTCCCAGGAACCTAGGTGTAATGTCAAATGAATTACATAATCCTAAGTCTGAGACATGAGATATATGAATTTGATTCTACACCATCATTTTCCATGTCCTTTTTGCGTAAGATCAGTTACTGACACGTTTTCGCTTGCTGTGTGATAAGAAATGCAGTTTGAGATAAAAACTGTCCATGTGTTTCTTCCCTATTAGCAACTTATTTATCTATAGTAATTAAAAGCCAAAGCAAGTGTCATTCACAAAACTACTATAAGCCACCAATACACTATCTTGGTAATGTCATTTACCGTGAAATTGCCCTGCAATGCTATTTACAAGGTTGGCATCCCTGCTTATAACCCACAGATAACCGAGTCCATGTATAGTACATGTACTTTGTTCACTTGCATTCACTTTGTAGACTGCAGATGACCCCTATGATTTTTTAAAACTTTTTTTTTAGCTGTATATGTGAACAAGCCTTTTAAAGGGGCGATGAAAACCACTTCCAAATTACCTATGACAGAGAGATGTCGTCTGGTAAAGATGTATGTGTATATCACCCCCTCCCCCCATGAGACTCAAATGAATTTACTCCTATCACCTCAGCTCTCCATTGTAGCCTTTGAAGAAGCCTTGTAAGTGTGATTACTACAAATGATTATAACGAATGATTGATAGATACTGCCAGGAGGAAATGTTTAAACTGCTTTTCTTCTGTCATAAATGGGTTTGAAGTAGACTGTATAACTACCAATTTAAGATAAGATTAGGCCAAATGCGTGAACTGTAGATTGATAAAGAGTGAAAAGAGAAGAGAAACAGAGCAAACAACACCTCTCATCCTTACTTTTTGAAATTACCGCCATGATCGAGTTATGGCATGCATCTTCCTTTCAGACTGAAACCTAAACCTGTATGACTACTTGAGTGGTGGTAAAAAAGGGAATAAGAGCACTTGAAAAATAATAAGTTGACAAAGTCATTATCTTTCTCATTATGAGAGATCACTTCCTCCTTCCACTTTCTCTTGTCTTGAGCATGCTCCTCGATTACACAATGGTAAAAAAAATTGCTATATGATAGAGAATAAAATTCCAAGAAGAGTAACATTAAACATAAATGATTTTTCAACTGAAATCAATGCATTTTGGTTAATTTTCTCATAAAAATTCTAGTCATTTACAGTGGAATTGCCCTGCAATGCTATTTACAAGGTTGGCATCCCTGCTTATAACCCACAGATAACCGAGTCCATGTATAGTACATGTACCTTTGTTCACTTGCATTCACTTTGTAGACTGCAGATGACCCCTATGATTTATTAAAACTTTTTTTTTAGTTGTATATGTGAATAAGCCTTTTAAAGGGGCCATGAAAACCACTTCCAAATTACCTATGACAGAGAGATGTCGTCTGGTAAAGATGTATGTGTATATCACCCCCTCCCCCCATGAGACTCAAATGATTTACCCCTATCACCTCAGCTCTCCATTGTAGCCTTTGAAGAAGCCTTGTAGTGTGATTATTACAAATGATTATAACAAATGATTGATAGATACTGCCAGGAGGAAATGTTTAAACTGCTTTTCTTCTGGCATTAATGGGTTTGAAGTGGACTGTATAACTACCAATTTAAGATAAGATTAGGCCAAATGCGTGAACTGTAGATTGATAAAGAGTGAAAAGAGAAGAGAAACAGAGCAAACAACACCTCTCATCCTTACTTTTTGAAATTACCGCCATGAGTTATGGCATGCATCTTCCTTTCAGACTGAAACCTAAACCTGTATGACTACTTGAGTGGTGGTAAAAAAAGGGAACAAGAGCACTTGAAAAATAATAAGTTGACAAAGTCATTATCTTTCTCATTATGAGAGATCACTTCCTCCTTCCACTTTCTCTTGTCTTGAGCATGCTCCTCTTAAAGTGATTACACAATGGTAAAAAAATTGATATATGATTGAGAATAGAATTCCAAGAAGAATAACATTAAACATAAATGATTTTTCAACTGAAATCAATGCATTTTGGTTCATTTTCTCATAAAAAGTGTATACTGTACAATATGTATTATACCTTGTGCACATTTTGCTAGAATTGCACGACAAGGTAACCTTGTTGATGTCATTGTGGTACCCAGTTGAAACTGGGACACAGCTGAGGGGTCAAAAATATCCTGAAATCTTACCACATTTGGAGGTTTCCTTGGCAACACAACTTTTTAAAAACTTTAGGCATGTGATTTTCTGCTGATGAAATCATGACTAACATTGTTTCAGCATTGGGTACTCCCTTTAAGCCCGACCTTCCCACTCCTCCCCCTCCCCCATCGTTTCCTTCCAAGTAGTCCTTGTTGTGCTCCTTCTTATGCCATACACTTTCAGATCCCATGCTCTTTTCACAGGCTCCTCATCTTCCCTTCTCAACACATGACCAATCCATCTCAGCTCGCTTCTCTTTAACGACTTCTACCACGGTTCCTTCCAAACCCAACCTTTTCATGATCTCACTTATATTCTTTTTATCGCAGAGTTTCACCACCCCACCCATCTTGCATATAATGGCTCTATCAGTTCTCCTCAAGATCCCCGCTTCTATTTCGGGGTCTATTTCAAACTCCAACTGATTATTAAAAAATCAATCATTGTTATGTACAGTAAAAAAAAATCCAAAAGTCCTACATATACTTGAATAATCTGCATACATTAAAACATACGTTGTTTTGCTGCATGCACAATCTAAAGCGTTGGTTATAGCAGAGCAACGTATGTCTTACGTGCATCACGCATGCGCATTACGTTGTGCGCATGCACAGCAGAGTTTATGTGACACGTGTTATGTCATCAACACTGCGGCCACGTGCTAAGTAGAAGCCCGCGTATCTCCGCTTTCATTGTTTTGCCATCAAATTATGACTTTTTTTTTCTGGGGAGGGGTAGCCATATTTCAGAAACGTGGGTTATTCCGGTTTCAATATTTCATTGGTAGTTCGATTATACGTGTACATACCCAAATCGACAAAAAGTCATTTTTGCTAAAAATTCGAACATACATTGTTTTGCCATCTTACGGCCGATAGAATTACTGGTATTTTGCAGGTGATACAGTGATGTAAGATTATCTCGGAAGGGAAAAGTTTCTGTATCTTTCAATTTAGCACAACCAAATTATGAGACTTATTAACACGAAAATTTTTATGTTTTGTTTTAATTGGGGCAAGGGGTCAAATTGTTATGATGGATAATGGTTGAACCACTGTCCAGCTCTACGAAAATACTTTTAGTACTAGTGACAGTTCTTTGAGGTTTTTTTTGTTTTGGGGTTTTTTTTGTAATCTTTGTTCTCAAAATGAAATCATACTGTAAGCTCCTGCTGATGTGATAGATTATGTGAACTTGTGAAGACATGCAGTATTTTCTTGAAATGAATTTCTAGAGTCTATCCTATTTTTAAAACTACCAAGCTGTTGGAATTGTATCCTAGGAATATTTTGAAGCTAAATGCTTTTTATGTTTTCTTTTTTCACTTTTCATCTTTCTTTAAAATCACATCTTACTGACAAATGATCATTTCTAAATCTTTAATAATACATGTATGCAACTCAAAGAATGATATCATATGGATACCTACAAGGTACATGATTTTCATGCGTACCTCCATGATGTAATTAAGAAATTAATATGAAGCTATTTCTTGTGTTTTTATCCAAATCATGTACATTAGTGACTTTCATAGATTTACATGCAATTATGTTGAGTTTTAAGGCATATTTTGAATTGTAATTTGTCCAATTCCTGTATATGTAATAAAATTTGACAGCTTATGAATGTCATATCATGCTTCTTGAATGCCTTATTTCTGAGTGTTTTAGTGAAGGATTTAGTTCTGAAGAATGAGGAATGAAAAGTAAGTCTGAAATTCCTGTCATTATAGCGAATGCAGAAAGCATCCATTCACCCATTTAACGCGATTAAGGTTTAAACAGTGCGGAAATGGATGGATCTGGGGGAGAGGCCGGGGGGGGGGGGCACACTCAAATATTTACTAGGGTGGTTTTAGTATTGAAAGCAAGGTTTTGAAGAAGAAGGGCGGGAGATGCTATTTAATGCTAAAAATTAGTCTCTTTTGTTCGGGATATGCTTTACGTGTGTGGATTTTCCAGTCCCCCCCCCCCCTGGACTTCCCCAATAGACGAAGGTTTCAAGCTTTAAAGGTTATTGATCGAAATCCATGCAGCCATTTGGGATTTTTCTCAATTTTCACATAATTACAACTACAATTAAAATCAGAAGGATAACATAGAAATATGGAGTGGTTACAGAGTATAAACAAAAATGGTTGCCAATTTTCACCTCAAAAGATGGCATAGATTTATTGAAATAAAGAGCATAAACAGAAATCGTATTAATAATCACAAAATAATTGCCAATTGCCAATAATTGCCAATTTTCACCTCAAAAGATGGCATAGATGTATTGAAATAAAGAGCATAAACAGAAATCGTATTAATAATCACAAAATAATTGCCAATTGCCAATAATTGCCAATTTTCACCTCAAAAGATGGCATAGATGTATTGAAATAAAGAGCATAAACAGACATCGTATTAATAATCACAAAATAATGATGATAATCATTAACCTGCACGTCATATTAATGTAGTACTTTTTATTGTATACCGTTTCCTTCCCCCTTTTTATCTATTCTTTCTTTTCTCTCTTTCCTTCCTTCTTCCTATTCATGTATTTTTTATTAGCATCATCTGACAAGTAAAAATTATAAACAGACAACGAAAAAAATTCATAAGCAATAGAAAACAAAACAAAACTGAAAGCAAAAAATAAAGAAGAAAATGGAAAAGATACTCGGCATAATTATTTTGAAATACAGGATAAGAAGACATTCTTTTGATTATGATGATGATGTTTAAATTCTAATTATAGATTATAATCTAAACATTATCATTATTTTAATGAAATAATTGCAATAGAAAAGTCAGAACATACGCCAATTGGTGAATAAAGTGGAAATATATGATGAGTAACCATGTAAATGAGCAGATAATGAAACGAGCAAGCCGCAAACAACAAGAAGACCTAAAAATAGAAGATTTTCAAAAGATAATCGCCTGTTTTAAAAGCGTATTCCTACCATAGTGAAAAAGGAAGAATCGATGCTGATGAAATTATTGTATGCCAGTAAAATCATGAGAATGGAGTAAAAATACACGGTTGACACTTGGGGGGTGACTGATGCCAAATATCCTCGGCGAGGGAGCGAAGCGACAAAGCGAGGAAGGGGTTGTGATCTAAATGACTCTAGGCCCCCTCTAGGCCTTTGAGATAACTGCAAGGTACATTATTTTGGCAACATCGCTGCCAAATAGGACTATTTTAGTATTTCCTTGGTCCATTTGTTTAATAGTATCCAAACCACCTTGTTTCTTCTATATATTACGAGCGAGCGAAACGAGCGAGGAAAAAAAAACACTCTTTTGATTAACGATAAAGTATCATTACGTCATTAAAATACAATATCATATCCTATAAGATATTTGAATGGTATGTCACCTCACGTCCAAATATGACTCTCTTCTATCACCTCGCTATTCAGTAATTGTTTGCTGTTCAAAACCATGACGAGCGAGCAAAGCAAGCCAGGAAAAAACATACTCTTTTGACGATAATTTCGTCTTCAAAATACATAGGTCCTAGGTCTATAAGAAATATTCGATGAACTCGCTTGCATGCCCAATTCGTTTACCAGGCTCCAAAACTTTACGAGCAAGCGCAAAATATAGGCCCACATTCTTTGATATGCCTCAGTGATATCTAATTATAGCATTCGATCACCTATTTGCCCAATAAGACGTTGTTTGGCTCGTCGTTTGGCATCCCAAACCATTCTATATGAGCGAGTATAGCGAGCTACCGACCAAAACGCTATCATTGCTAAAATAAAACAAAACAAAACAACAACAACAACAACAACAACAACAACAACAACAAACGTATTTAGCCACCAAAATAAACTTATGATTTTGATGATGAAACCCACAGATAATTTATGGAGGATACTTGGACACCTGGCTACAAAAAGTGATATCCGGACATGCTGCTGAGGGCAGTGGCGTATCTAGGCATTATGGTGCCCAGGGCAAACAGTGAAGTTGCGCCTCCTCCCCCTCCCGAGTGCCAAAACGTATCTACATTATGGTACAAGCGAGAGAGCTAAGCGACCAAGCGGCGATTTAAAGAAAAAAAAAGATCATCCGTAAGAGAGTAATTTCTTGCGCATTTTACCCAGGGAATTTGGCAATTGACCACTCAAATTGACTGGTAGAGAAGATCGAAATTAGATATTGATAAATAGTTTTCTACTTCTCAGTTTCAAAATTGGGAGTAATATTAACGAAAACCCTTGAGAAATATTTGAAGCCTGATTTTAATAGCAAGGCGACAAAAAAAAAATCTAAATTTCTCTAAATGTTTATCCTTTTCATTAAACTGAGGGCGGCATATTTAGCGACAAATGAAACAGCAAAGCAACGACAATTGCAGCATTATTTTTCACAAATTCTGAACCCCTTTAAAAAGGCTATTTTTAAAAGCCTGTGATATCCTGAAAAAACTATATTCCATCGAGGGCGCAAAGCGACCGAGAACCAGCAAAATGTGGCATTTTAGGGCATTTTAAACCCTCAAAAACTCGATTTCTAATACATTTGCCCTGCGGATGGGAGAGGGAGCGCATATCCCTTAAAGATCTGATTTTTCTTCACTTCTCCTTTATCTTTTTCTTTTCCGTCTTTTGAGCCCCTCTAAAGTGCCGCCTTTATTAGATGTTAGATTTCTTTCAAATGTTTAATCTTTGCAAATGCTGTATCAGGCAACACTGGGGAAGCAGTATTTAGCAATTAGAGGCAGATAAAATCTAGATGACAACAAGCAAAACAAAGTAAAATATATATTGCATCATTATTTTTAAAATTCTGAACCTCTTTTTAAAAGCTTGTTTAAGAACTATAGTATTATATGGGCGCGAAATTATGAGATTCTGACAGGAAATGATCATGCGAGAGAGCAAAGCGACCGAGCTTTAAAAAAGATTTGCACTTTAAACCCTCAAACACCCTATTTCTGATGCATTTACCCTGCGAATGGGGAGGGGACGCAAAATCCTTAAAAATCTATTATTTTTCTTAATTTTTCTTTCTCTCTATCTTTTTTGTTTTGGGATTGTTTGGTGGGGGGTTTTTTTTTGCGTTTTTTGCACCCCCTCAAAGTGCCGCCCGGGACACTTGCCCCCTTGCCCCCGCCCCTAGATACGCAACCGGCTGAGGGAATATTTAGGTGGTTCCTGCTCGAAAAGATCGTATATTTTGTGAGAGAGCGTATTAGCGAGCTTATAGCGAGCGAGAAAAAATACAGAGAAGTGTTTCTAGTGTATTGTTATTCCATTCTCATGATTTTAGTAACAAATATTAATTTTATTGGCATACCGGGTCGGCATCTTGCTTTCTCACTTGAGAAATAGGCCATTAATCGATTTGTAGGTCGATCTTCTTCATTAGTTCGAGCTCCTTGTAGTTATTTTATCTTATGAATAGAAGAATAGTATATCAGAGAGAAAGGCAAGATGCAAACCAATTTCCTTTCATAACCGGCATTTGCTGAGATAAAATATGAGCGAGTCATTGAAGCGAGAGAGAGAACTCTCAGGACTTCTTCTTTTACAAGGACATCATAGGCTCGGGAAGATTCTGAACGCAGGCATATTACATATTATGCCTCTGTTTTCAGTTCTAGATTATTTCTCTTTAAGATCACTGACTTAATTCCAGGTACAGGGGCAACAGCGCATTTATAGTCTTATTTTTACAGGCTCATTTTCCAGCATCTATTAAAAGCAGCTTCAAAACTGTTTACACTTGGTCTTAATTGGGCACTTCGTCGCAGTGACAAAACATCTGTTTGGTACGTTTTTCGTACTTTTGTATAAAAAGAAGTTTTGTATTTATGTGTTTTGGTCCCTCATGGGAATAGATGATTTTCTACTATGTCTACTAGTCTGATCTAAGATTGAAATTTAAAATCAAAATTTAAACTTAAAATTTCCCTATACCTACATGTATGTTCCTTTTTCTTAATTCTTTAATTCTCTCCTTTTCTTTGTTTTTAGGGGATTAACAGGGGTCATGTCTTTTATATGGAGAATTATTGGGGATTATGATAATACAGGCCATCCCCGCCCAGAATATTCAGGGGGATATATCCCCCACCCTCTCCGAGATCGACACCCATGGTTGATACCCCATGCATGCATGGGCCACATACGTCCACCAGGGATTTTCGATTTGAACCCTAGTTAGCAAAATCGGCAGATCATCATATGCGGAATGATGCGGAGCTGCGTTGTGTTTCAATTTCTTGAATCAAACTTTGAACTGAGGTAAGCCGAATATATACATGTAACTTTGGCGTGTTTAATAGATAGAATGATTTTTTTCAAATCAAACCCACCAATTCTTTTTGCTGTTATATGAAAAAAATCAATGTTTTAAAATGTGTCACTTTGATTTGTTTGTGAATGCGATATGGACGTACACTCCGCAATGAGAGTATGTGTCGTACAAGGAATGTACCCCGGAATACACGTAGGATGGGGGTCGTGTGTCCCCGGGGTGCGTCCGAAGCAAAAATGAGGCCTTATCTTTTGAGCGTGCCCATTGGATTAAAAAAAAACCCTATTCATCAAATATCAATATTTGTTCTGGCAAGACTTCCTTTTGCAACAGCCACCCAACATGCAAGGTGTGCTTTATTCTGTTAGCAAGTTTGGGTGGCTGTCGCAAAAGGAAGTCTTTCCTTTGTTCTCTATCATCTTGTCTAACACAAGTGTAAAAAAGAAATTCAAGAAATGTTGATTGTAATTTGTAAGCTTTGTAAGCTTGGATGCTATAGTGCTGCATGCTGTACCTTGAGTGGGCATGTTTGGCATGTTTGGTGGGCTATTACTAAACACTCGGGTCGCGTCACGCTGGAGAACACTCGGGTCACGGCTCGCCAAGTGCTAACTAGGTTAAACTACAGTTGGTGTACAGTAAAACCAAAGCCCTCATCATGCTCATAGCCACGCCCACAAGCATATTCTGGTAAACTGGGCTGTGTTTCACGAAACCGTCATAGGTCTAACTTCTTGGACATCCCATTGAAACGCGTGTTGTAGAATTAACACGTGTTTCAATGGGATGTCCATATGAACTTAGACTTATAACGGTTTCGTGAAACGCAGCCCTGATCCTCACACCCCCCTCTACCTATGCGCAAAGTATTTGTAATGAAACAAAGTCAATGCCTGGGCAAAGTGAATGTAGCAGGCCTAATGAGTGATCATAATTATAAATCCTGTCTGTTTATTCATATTGATGGGAGGTTTTGTTGCAAAATCGTCTGTTGCACTTCAATTTGTAACGAAATGGTTCACTGTTCGTGAATTCTATAAAGAAATAAAGTTTAGAGTGAACATATGACACTAAACTGTGCAGTTTTGGACCAAATTACTTAGTTAACACTTGGTGCCCCATACCCAGCGAGCCGCGACCCAAGTGTTTTCCAGTGTGACGCGATCCAAGTGTTTAGTCAAAGCCTGTTGGGGTGTTGCTCTCCTACTGATGGCGGTAGATGTATTACGGGTAATACTCTCCCATATTGTTAATACTTAAGTCTTCATACAGTGTTTCAATGTTTAATACTCAGAGACTCCAACCTCAAGCACCTCTTAAGCGGGAGATTCTTCCGCCGAGACCCCCTAGCAAACGGGAGACTCTGACTCAATGTGTACGTAGCCCACATCACCAGCACAAAGCACGAAATTCCTTGCGGCCGGAGGTCACTTTTAGGGTTATAGAAGCTCTCTGGTGCTATCTTAGACTTATTTTTGAACATATGACAACACTAAATGAGGTAAAATCCAATGATTCAGATGATTATTTCTTTCAAAAAGGTGGATGGGCGGGAGAAAAAAGGAGAAACACAGCTGGGGGGGGGGAGAAATTCAAACTCAAGCGAAAGAGGGGGAGATTTTGTGAAAACAGGCTCAAAGCGGGAGATCTCCCGCCGAAAACGGGAGAGTTGGAGTCTCTGGATACTTGAGACTCAATATGAGTATTGAAAATTTCATAACATGCACATTTTTGGCAGATGAAATGTTGAATTTTACGCTATTTGTTGGAGTGTAGAATCCTGTCTATTCATCATCTGTAATTACTGAGCCCTGAGCATGTGGTACATTAAAATTTCTATATAACAAAACAAACTTAGGGAAATGATAAAAACAAGCAGAAAAACAACAACAAAAATTTCCAGTACCCATCAAAGGCTCGTTTACTCTTTAGAGTTTAATATTGACATACTTGCCAACACCGAAGAATGAAAGAGCAGTTTTAATAGATTTTTATTTTTTTGTTATTAGTACAGTATGCTAGGTGGTTAAATTCCATGAAAAGCAGCAGTTTACTGCCTAAATCGGAAGAGTTGGCAATAAGTATTATTATCTCTGACTCATATTTCCAAGAAAAATAGGCAATTTATGGGAGGAGGAAAATCCCCCCCCCCCATGATGCAGCACCCTTCCCCCTCACAAAGCATGTGCAATATGCAATTTGCATGTTTTCCACACTCATTACCACCACTCCCACCCCCCCCCCCCACACTGATCCCCCCTAAAATGCAATTGCAACTTTTTATTTGCCATTCTCAGATTCTCTTATACTTGTTTCTGAAAAATTTGATGCTTTTGTTGTTGGTACAACATGGTTCTTCAAAGTGTCTGTTTATTAAGTTCTCCATTTACTGAACTGAATTTATTAGAAAATAAACCTGCATACTTATCTGTGTATTCATGCAAATTTACGCCTCTCCTTTTTTTTTTTCTTTGGTTCTTTCCAGAGCAGTTATTTTATACAGGTTTTTACATGAAATTCTATGATGGTGTGTCTTTATGGAGACAGAAGAATACACCAAGTTATGTACAGCACTGTGATCAGATGGATTTAGGAGCAGACTGGTACATATATTCAATCTTTCCTTAGATTCAGGTATAGTTCCAGATAAAATGAAAATTGCTAAGGTAATTCCTTTATTTTAGAAAGGTGATAATTTGGACATCAGTAATTACCGACCTATTTCTTTGTTGTCTTCTTTTTCTAAAATCCTCGAAAGAATAGTCTACGTTAGAACCGCCAAATTTTTTACTATACATAGTATTTTGTCTGATGTTCAGTTTGGGTTCCGCGAAAAGCACAGCACCACTCTTGCGTTATTGAATTTTATTGATAAAGAAGTAAGTGCTCTCAACAAATCTTGTCACCTGGTGAGCATTTTCCTGGACTTCTCCAAGGCCTTCGACACCATCAATCATGAAATCTTATTACATAAATTGTCACATTATGGGGTGCAAGGGAGGGCCTTGGAGTGGTTCAGGAGCTACCTATCCGGTAGACAACAATATGTTTTTGTTAAAGGTCATAATTCTAACATGCAAGATATAAAATGTGGAGTCCCTCAGGGTAGCCTACTGGGCCCACTGTTGTTTACCCTTTATATTAATGATTTCTGTAGGTCATCCCATATTCTGTCACTTAACTTGTTTGCTGATGACTCCAACATATTTTTCTCCCACCAGAGCCCACAAACTTTAGTCAATGTTATTAGCTCTGAACTCATTAAAGTTACTGAATGGATAATAGCTAATAGATTATCTTTGAATCTCAAGATAGACTCAAGAAAACAAAATATATGTTATTCAGTAATTCCATAAATGCATTACCAATGAACATTATGTTTGATGATACTCCCTTAGAAATTGTTCCACACACAAAATTTCTTGGAATTATAGTTGACTTGGAAAAATCACATCGAAAATATATGCAAATTAATTTCACGAAATATAGGTATTATGAACAGACTGAAATTTTTTATTCCTTCGACATCACTTATTATGCTTTATTCGTCTTTAATTTTACCCCATTTGAATTATGGGATTCTTGCTTGGGGAAATACCCATCAATATCTATTAGACAGATTGTTAATTTTGCAAAAAAAAGGCACTTCGTGTTGTTCATAGCTCTGCCTTCCGTTCACACACGGATCCATTGTTCTTTGAGAGTAAATTATTGAAAGTCAGAGACCTGTATTTATTCCAGTTAGGGCAATTTATGTACAACTATAATGATAATGCTCTTCCTCATATTTTTGATACCATGTTCCTTAAAAATCAATCTTACCATAACTATCCCACGAGACGCTCTTACGAATTTCATTTACCTTTCTGCAGAACTTTACTAGCCAAAAACACATTCATATACAACTGTCCCAAATTCTGGAACTCCCTTTGTAATGATATTAAAGATAGTGTCTCTTTGAATGCATTTAAACATAAGCTCAAACTTTTCCTGCTTCATTCTTACAACAGTTAGCAATGGAACTGAGATTTCAATTTTGGTTATGTCTAATCAAGGTCATCGCACTATCCTATACATACGAAATTCCCACCTGTCTATTCTTTTTATATTTTAGTCTGCTCGTCAGTCATGTTATGTCATGTTGGTCTGTGGCAGCCCATCTCCCATTTCCTCTTTTTAATTTCTTGCTATTTTCTCCTCTTTTCCCCCTTGTGTTTCCTGTCTGTTTGTCTTGTCTTTTCTTGTCTTGTCCCTCTTTCGTCTTGTCTTGTCTTATTTCTCACTTTTCCTATTGTCCTTTCTCTTCTTTAATTGTCTCAAATGCGCAACGCATCGTTCATCTGGCGGAGTCCTCACTGTGTGACTGAATCTGCAACTTTAATATATACTGCTGTTTCACCTACATGTACCTCTGTATCATACATTCTTCTGTTTTCTTTTCTTTACTTTCCTTTTTCTTTCTTGAGGAATCCATGTCACTACAAGCATTGCTTTTTTGTGGATTTCTCTTTTCCAATATCATTTTTTTTTCTTTTAATACACTATGCCAAGCAGACATTTAATTTGTTTTGATGTTAATAAGAGGAAAAAATGTATGTTTATTTACGATATTTCTGCTTAAAAGAAGAAAAAAAATTATGTCTTGTGTTATATTGGAAATAAAACCTGAACTTGAACTTGAACTTGAACTGCTGGACTAAACGAGACAAGGAGGAACAAAAATCGTGTGGTCTACTGGCTGTGGTAAAATTATTTACATTGATCCTATTAAGGATTTTGTATTGATCATTATGGTAGTGGTATTGGTGGAATTAAAGGGATGGTTTTGAGGTTGATGTGGTAATTGAAATCA
Source organism: Echinometra lucunter (assembly GCA_029962745.1). Classification (NCBI taxonomy): domain Eukaryota; kingdom Metazoa; phylum Echinodermata; class Echinoidea; order Camarodonta; family Echinometridae; genus Echinometra; species Echinometra lucunter. The sequence continues at coordinate 527,457 of JAPZVO010000022.1, read as the reverse complement.
AACTTGTCAGTGGTTAGCAGTGTTGTGAAAAGCAAATTGATAGTATCGGCTATACATGTAGCTCTTTTTTGTGTACTCCCTGCGCCTTAACACTTCATTCACTATAGTTTTGAAGTTACCCTCTGTTCACTGAGGTTCAGATTGGGATCATAACACGACGCCAAAAGGAGCGAATACACATTAATACAAATAGAACCTAACTCTGCCACAAGGTGGCACTATAACACTATGGCGTGATTTCTTCTTTCTTTGCCCTTTTCTTTCTTTCTTTTCAATCTTCATGCACAATGTATCAAGAAATAAAGATCTGTAGCAAGTGGAGGCTAGGAGCCATGCATCCACATGGATTATTTCAAAGATTAGGACGGTACACAATGAACCTGAGGCTTTTCATTTGTGATGTGTGCGATACATACATGTATTTATATTTTATTTTTTTTATTTTTTATAGAGTGTGTTTCTTAGAACCCTGCTTTTCTCATCAATTACTCAGACAGTCAGCCTACATGTTCTGATAGCTAGGTATTGCTTATGTCAGAGATCATTTCTTTCTGTTTCACATATACCAAATTTTTCATAACTTTATATTAGTACTACTTTATATTGATACGCATGAATGAATATGAGTGGATGGTAGTATGTGCGCAGAAATCTGAATTGAGTATTTCCATGGAAATGCAATAAAAGAAAAATAACACCCCCTGAAAAAAGAAAATAAATGAATTTTCAAAAAAAGGAAAGATGAGTGATCTTTCATGATGCTCTTTTAGTTTTCAAATGGCATTGGAGACCGTAGATATGGACCCTAAACTCCTTGTCTTCAAATCGCTTTTGGCATTGCAGCTACATGTAGTTTGAATTTGTTATAATTCAATTTCCCTAGCCCCATCATCACGAAAAAGGTGTCTTATGAACGAAGAGGAAATTGCATGCCTTTTCAACTTTGCATTACACATGTTTAGCTATGTTTGATCTGTGAGATATTGGAAAGGAAAGTTGGATTTATTTCTTTTAAAAAGAAGGCACTGTCTGTGCCCTTGTTACTCAAATGCAGTTTTTGAGGGTGGGTTGTGGAAGGGCAACACACTAGTCAGACGAGGTATGTTTCAAAACTAAGTTGGGTACAGGGAAATGCATGCATACACTGCCTGATTTTAACCTTTTGTCAGAGAAATTATTCTATTCTGTACTCTAACGTGTTGATACAGCAACCACCCAATTCCAGTAGGCAGTGCATTAATGTGATACTGTATGTTTTAAAGAAATAAAGGTTATTTATAGAAATTTCATCCAAACTATAATGTCTTATGAATTCTTCTTCGTTCGTATCCCACAACTGCACAAGTTCAGTATATGAGATACATGTATTTAGCCACGAGTTTTCACATGGCAGGACCTTCTCATTTGCAGCCCTCAAATCTTCTAGACTACACTGTTCCTCGAGGTTAAGGACCAGAAACAACCTCCTCCGGAAACTGGCAAACTTCTCTTGGAGTGCCAGTGCATCATCTACACTATGGGCAACAGCTCTTGCACTATGTTCTTCTGCTGCAGAGTATGCATGTCCAGTCTGGGAAAGATCCTTGCACTCGAAGAAACTTGACCCAACTCTCAACAAAAGCTGCAGAATTCTCCCAGTGGCCATAGAAGGGTATGCATAATCTATTCCATGCATCATACCGGTCACCAAAGCGTATCGTAACCCATTCATGACAGGAATTATTTAAAGCCTAATTTGATCAGCTTTTATTCTTCAAGTTGGCAACACCAACATTTTATTGCTACATTTTTCTTAAAAAACGTCATGTATCTGAAATGAATATAAATTGACAGAGGTTATGATAAGTCAAAAAGTTGCCAATTTTCAGGAAAAAAAGGTGATTTTAAACTTTCTATCACATTGCCAATTTAAGGATTTTAATGCTTATTTTCCTTTTAAAAATTTGCAGCATCAAACAACGAATATTGACGCAACCAAAATAGGCACAGTTTGTGTAGAACTTTTTGCTCTTTCTGCTCATGTATTTGGTATGATATTTAAGGCTCTGCATCAAAAGATATTAGGCCAAACCACAAAATGTGGACCTCTGTCAGGAATGGGTTAACATTGTTCTCGGCAAAGTGGTTAATTGTACAAAATATGGATAAAGAAGCAGGGAGGAAGTGATAGGGAAGAGAAAGCAAAGGATGGGAGGAAGTGAATGGGAATAGAAAGGAAGGAAGGAAGGAAGGAAGGAAGTAAGGAAGACAATAGGAGATAGAAATGGAAGTAACTGATATGGAGGAAAGAAAAGGAGTTGGAAGATTGAATGAGAGAGGGAATGACAAAATATAAATACATGAAAATACATGAATGGGAACATAATTATTACAATGGGAGTAGGAGTGGGAAACAGAAGTCATGAAAGGAGAAAAACATGGAAACATTTAATGTTTAGGCAGATGAAACCAAATACCAATTTGATGTTTGATCCCTTTAAAAGCAGTGAGACGCATGTAATGCTGTGCCATTCAGATTCTGTTCGATATTTTGACGCATCCTTATTCATCCAGGATACTTAATACTTTCCTGCATGAAGTGGTGTAACAGCCGGGGGGGGGGGGGGGGGCAGGGGGGCAGAGTGCCCCCCCTGAAGGATTTCAGCGGGAAAATCCACCAAACCACCAGGAAAAAATGAAAGGAAGGGAAAGGAAGAAAAAGGAAGGAAGAAAGAGAAAGGAAGAAGAAAGGGAAAGAAAGAAAGAAAGGAAAAGAAAGAAGGAGAAAGGGAAAGAAAAGAAGGAGAAAGGGAAAGGAAGAAGGAGAAAGGGAAAGAAAAAAGGAGAAAGGGAAAGGAAGGAGAAAGGGAAAGAAAAAAGGAGAAAGGGAAAGAAAAATGTAGAAAGGGAGAAAGAAGAAGAGAGAGGGAAAAGAGGGAAAGAAAAAAAAAAGAAAGCAAAGTGAAACAAAAGAAATGAGGAAAAATATAGGACCAAAACCCCCCGCAGTGGCTTTCCCTGTAGACCCTCATCAGGGGCCCTAAGCCAGAACCCTGGGACCCACCCGCTAAGGGCTTCAAAACAAGCAACTCGCGGTGCGGGCTCACCTCCGCATATTATTTTCAAGACTTAGATACCGGGAAATTTTCGGCTCTGCCCAAACCCCTCCCCCCCCCCCCCCCCCCCCCGAATAACAGGCAGAGAATTACACCACTGATTCTAGACTTAATTACCGGGAATTTTTTGGCTATGCATATGCCCCCCAAACCCATAACAAGCAGAGAGCGGGAACTGACAGCGCAAAAACACCGGAGCTTCTGCGCTTTGCGCGGGAGGGGGAACCTTCCCCGCCCCTGCACCTTCCCCCCCCTAGGGAGCACTACCGTCTTCCTAAAATGAAATCCTAGTTACGCCGCAGAAGATAGACTTTATTACCAACAACTAATAATTCAAAGAAACGTCGGAGCTTCCGCGCTTCGCGCGCGAGGGGGGAAACTCCCCCCTCCCTGCACCCTTCCCTCTAGGGAGCACTACATTGGCATAAATTTCAGGGGTAGGGGGGTAGGGGTAGGGGGATCTATCACCTCCACTTGGGAGAGATGGGGGAGGGTGTGTACAAATTCCCCCCCCCCCCCCATGCAGACACTTTTTAAGGAAGTAAATATTTCAATTAATCAGTAAGTTAAGATTCTGAATATCTATCATAAGCAACCATTATAATAGAATTTCCTTTTTTTTTTTTGAAAATGATATTGAAAACAAACAAAAAAGTGGTTATTTTTGGCTCGCTCCCTCGTCAAAATCTTAGGATTTCCATCCGAAAATGCTATTAAAATCGAGAAAAGTTGTTATTTTTGGCTCGCTCGCTCGCAAAATAGCTATGAAAATGTGTGTGACAGGGGAACAAAATTGTTTAAAAAGTTTTTCATCCCCCACTCCTAAATTGAATTTACGCCGGTGGAGCACTACCGTCCTCCTAAAATGCAATCCTAGCTACGCCACAGATTCTAGACATAGACTAGTTACCGGGAAATTTTGGGCTCTGCCCCCCCCCCCCCCCCCCCCCCCGATAACAGGTACCTGTTACGCCCCTGCCTGCATGGTACCGCAGCCAGAATTCAGCCAAGACAAAAGTGGTCAGATCAGAGGTATGCATGGCAACTGGAAATATAATACTTTAACTCTTCCTCATTAAAAGTGCGGACTACTTCATGAGGAAGGAAAAGCTCATTATGGTAAAAGCAAACCGTGGTGATGGTGATAATGGTGAGGTTGGTGGTGATGGTAGCAGTGGTTTTGGTGGTGGTGGTGGTGGCTGTGATGATTATGATGATGATGTGTGTGATGTTGATGATGAGGATTTCCATTCCAATTCAATCTGTAACGTATTGATACAGCTCTTTTCCTTGTGGTTCCAAAGCACTTCCAAATTTTCTGCAGAATTTGTGGAATTACCATTTGAAGATAATACTGTTACTCGAAGAAGGCTTGTTGAGCCAATAAAATATAAAACCATCCATGCTTGTTTCAAACAAAATAAGTGGGTCTTCAGGAGTTTTGTGAACTGGTTCACAAATATAGCAGTCTTATCTTGGTTGTAGGTACATGTAGCTGATTTGAAGATGTTGATGATATTGGTTGTAATTATAAGTATTAAAGGTGAATAACAGAGGTACTTACATGTACATCAATTGTGTATTTATTTCTGATGATGATGATGATGAAACAATTATTTGAAAACTATCTGCCAAATCTTATTTTTACAGCAATATTACAAGGAAGAGTTTAGTGTTTGTAGTCCTTCTGGATGAACCTTGAACAATAAATTCCAGTGCAGTATGGATGGCTGGTCATCCAGTGATGACTCCATTATCCTGGAGTACATTCAGCATTTGGTCATTATTCTCTATAAAGCCAAGGTATGTTTATTGTGAGGGGTCTTGTTTGTTCAAATCAGGCCCCTAGAGCTCCACCATTTTGTCCAGATCCATTAAAAGGCCGACCTAAGTACCATCAATATTTATGAGCAAAAATGATTCATTCATTTTGTAAGATGATTCCAAGGAGTCGTGTACGTTTTTGCATGTTGTAAAACATTACAGCCATCAGCTAAAAATATGCGCAATGATGCGCAATGATGCACAATCAGTGCGCAACAAATGCGCATTAAATCAGAGTATCATAATAAAAGTGATACGCGCCACACGCACAGTAGATATGAATAATGCAACAAGAACGGGTGCTTAGGTCGACCTTCAAATGATCCGAAAGAGGCAGGGCCTAATGCCATTCGCGTAAAGATATAAGCGTGTGCTGCTTTTCGTCTAGTAAATTTATTATATGTCTATGGTTCAAATATAACCAGTTGTCTTCAGCTGTTGTGCATGTTTGTTTTTTTTTGTGCAATTTAACCAGTGTAATGGGATAAGAATGATTGCCTTTTAGCTGTAGCCAGTGCTTCGTACATGCATGAGGCTGGTTTATATTCCAAGAATAGAATCAGCTAAACAATAACACATCAAACTCTGCGTACAAAAGCATCATTTAGATCACAACTTTGAAAATCAAAACTATTTCCTTGTAATACATGTATTTCCCCAAAGCTTTCACTGATCATCTGTCCATTTATCTGCTTTTATTAAAACCAAATGTGATGTGATGTTCTCTTTTGATCTCTATTATTATTATCAGTATCACACCTAGTTGGTAAACAAAGAAAGATCCTTATGCACTCATACTGCACTGCCAATGACTACTGTGGAGCAACACATACATGTAGTCTACAATGTATAGAAAAGTATTTTTAAAAAAATTTATCAGCCCTTTGATAGTAAATGATTCCATATCTTGTCTGTTCACTTGCTTCAGACAGGCCAGATGGAAATACATGTATTAAAACTAATTTCATTGTTTTCAACAGCAAATGCTCAATATGATCTTCTTCTTTGAAAAGAGAATAGATGATGTACAGAATATTCCAGCAGGCTCTTTTACATTTACAGGACACATGTAGATGTAGGCTTTTTGCAGAGCTGCCAATTAGTAGGATTTTATCCTATTTAGTAGGATTTTTAAGGGGAATATGACACTGAATAGGATTTTTCCCATTGAAATAGGATTTTTGAAACTTGTAAGAATGATTCTTTATACTGTTGGATGTTTCGAAATTTGAAACAAATAGGATTTTGGGCTTGAAAATAGGATAAAAAGAAATAAAGAATAGGATCTTTTCCCAATTGGGATTGGCAGCTCTGTTTTTGGCTTGAAGGCACAAACTTAACATACATGTATAGGGCTGTCATTTTTATCTGCATGCCTGCATAAATTATGTTAACATGTTTGAACTTGAAGTATGTTTTCTACAAGCCCAGACGGCCAGACCACATGTACATGTAGGTCTGCACAAGGTAGACTAGATGAGGGATGTCATTGTCGGTGTTTGTTGCTCTTTAAAAAAACTTCTTTGGCATGCAGTGTATGTTTTTTGTATTTTGGAGTGCTTACAAGTGCAGTTAATTCATACTTGGTTCATTGAGTGATTTCGATCAACGAAGTGTCTTTCTACAGTGCGTCCAAAAAAAAACTTTACACTTTTGAAATGGCTGCCAAATGAAAAATACATGATTCTGGAAGAAAAAGGTTTGTATGTACGGATAGCTCATGGACTCAACTTTCATATGAGACCAAAAAGGCCGAAAATAATTCATGCTTGGGTGAGCACTGCTCACTTTTGTAAAGAGTATGAAAATTAGGTTGCACAGGAATTGCACCTTTCAATTTGTGAGAGGTGAGTCCTTTGGAGGTTACAGAATTGACGGTGATATGATGAATTTCATGATCAGTTGCAATCAGTTTAGTTTTGCTGAGTGAATTTTATGGTTTATTAAATCAAAATTGTATGCATGAGTGAATGGGCATTGCATTCATTATTGTAGCATTGTACCTTTTCCTGGTAGACTCAGTGGTGTGTTCATGGGAGTCAGGATTGGGTGGAGGTACATGTTGCAGGGGAGGTGAGATAGGTTAAGACTTTGTTGGCTAGATGGGATAGGGGTCAAGAGGACAGTATGCCCCCTCCCCTCTTCACCAAAATGGCAAATGTAATGTACAACCTTTTGTTTTTTGTTTTTTTTTTAGTTGCCCCCCCCAAATAAAAAAAAGAAAAAAGAAGAACACCAAAAGTGGGGAGGTCCTTGGACTCCCGACTCAAAATTGGTGTTTTCAACCCATTTTTGACCTTTTTTTTTTTTTTAGTTGGTAGTTTACAGAAAAAAATTTCCGTGGCGGCTGATGTATGATGCTCAGTCATATGAATTACATAGCATTAAACTGCCAAAGTATGCCTTAAAGGGACAGACGTAAGGAGTGCGGAGGGGAGATAGAGAGAGAGAGAGAGAGAAGACCAGTAGCCAGACGAATAAGCAAATGCATGTATGATGCTCTATTGGCAAATTACATGCCGCCAAAGAATGACTTAAAGGGACAGACTTGGATTTACTGTGCTTCTCTGTCAGAGTGTTTTGATGGGTTTTGAAGACCAGTAGCCAGACGAAAAAACAGATGCACGTACAATGTATGACAGGCGCGGATCCAGGGGGGAGGGGGGGGGGGCGAGTGGGCTTTGGCCTCCTGACTCAAAATTGGTGTTTTTCAGCCCATTTTTGACCATTTTGAGTACCTCCCCCCCCCCAAAAAAAAAAAAAAAAAGAAAAAAAGAAAAAAAGAAGAACACCCAAATGGCAAATGTAATGTCAAACCTTTTCTTTCTTTTTTTTCAGTTGCTAGTTTACAGAAAAAAATTTCCATGTCGGCTGATGTATGATGCTCAGTCTTATGAATTATACAGCATTAAAGACATTTGTTAACATTGTTATGATTTTAAAAAATCTTGTTTTGTTACTTGAAAATGGCATAAACATAAGGGTTATAGTGTTAAAATACCAGGCTGAAAGTTTCAAAGTATAATATCCACAGGAAGTATTTTTAGATATAAAAAATGTGAACTAATGTTTGTAAAATATACGAGGGTTGGTTGCACAGAATACACATGTTTGATTGCAATATTTATAAGTGTTTATGCAAAGTTAAGGAAACTGTTGTGACCGTAGTTTAACTTTAACTTGGTTTGGAAAGCTGCCAACTCCATGACTCAATCACAACCATAGTCATTAGTGGAATCCCTTGAAATTTATAAGGCAGAAATACTGTTTGCACACCGTGATATGATGTAGTCAAACACATCAGAGGAAGTAGGAATTTCCAAGTGAAGGGTCTGGTTGATAAGTCTAATCTGTCTGGCCAGGATTGGTGTCTGCACTAATTGCTTTTAAATAATAGCTTATAGTGATTGGGTTACGCATTGCATGGCAGACTGCCTTCATCAAATGAAGGATTTTACAATGTAGGTGGCATCATCAAAATAGATTTTAAAGTGGTGTCATCATCAAATTCAAAGGTCAATGAACTTACATGTACATTAAACAATTTGGATAGTTCTTTTTTCTTTATATTTTGTGCCAAAAAATAATTAATGTACACGGTTAAGCACCACTCAACCTTGTACGTCCATGAATACCATACACAAATTTTTAATCTCGAAGGATATCTGTAAATCCTGGTACAGTTAGTTTAGGAGGGGAGGTTGAGAATAAAATTGCTGCATGGACTTTTTATGTGATATGGAGTGTGATACACAAAGAAATTGTATTGAATCCTTTGTTTTGTGTTTATGATGTGAAACATTCACATACTCTGAAATGAACTTAGGTTTTACTTCACACTTGTGACACTCATTTGTTTTCAAAGTCTGGAAATATGAGAACCTTGGCTATCATCATTTTCATTTTGTACAACCAGGATATACAGAATATCTGTTTGCCATCAGGAAAAGTATAGCTCAACCTGCTTGCTATTTCTCCTTATATATTTTCATCATTCTGACTTCATCACTCTACTGTACAAATAATTGTCCCCTCTCTCCTGCTTCTGTCACTATTTTCTTCATTTACATATGTTATGTACATGTTTCCTTCTTTCTCTTTCCATTCTCCCTTCATATCTTTTTTTGTTATTTTCTCTTTTTGTTCGACTAGCTCATTCTCCCCTTGTCTTTGACCTGTATCTCTTGTAGCTCTTCCCCCATTTCTTTCTTACCCGTGTATTCATCTCCTCTTCTATGACGCATTTTTTCTCTCTTTTTTTCTCTCCCTCTTTGCTCTCTCCTCTTCTTTCTCTTATTCTCTCCAATATTTCCAATTTGATGTCTGTACTCTCTAGAACCATATAAGCTTAAAATCACACTTTGGATACTTTGGGTACCAAAGAAGTTGGGTTGATTTTCATTTATATATGTGTGGAACGAACATCTCTATTGCAATGAGATTGGCAGTAAAGTTTTTGGATGCTGGTACATGTAATTTGATAAGGCAATGATCTTGAAATTAGTATAAACAGATTGACAGATGGTAAAATCACATATGAAAGAGGGATCATTCAGCGTTGAAAATGCCATATATACATGTACATGTATGTGAAAGCTGCATTATTTCGACAAAATGGAAGTTTAATTCATGTTTGATTGCAATATTTCTAAGTTGATTATGCAATGTTTAGCAAACACAGTTGTGACCATAGTTTAACCTGGTTTGGAAAGCTGCCAACTAACAACCATTGTCAGTAGTTGAGTCCCAATATGAGGCAGAAATATTATGGATATGATGAGGATAAGGCCAGTACATTAGAGGAAGTAGGAATTTCCAAGTCAGGGGTCTGGCTTTTAGTCAAATCTGTCTGGACAGGATTGGTGTCTGCTCTTATTCGAATTATGCCCTGCACTTATTGCTTTTGAATGATAGCTTGCTGGTACTAGCGATTGGGTTATGTATGTGAACGCTGCATTATTTAGAGAAAGAAGGAAAACTGAAACCCCAATTTGATTTTTGCAACTTATAGACACCTTAGATTGCAGTAACCCAATCGCTAGTACCAGCAAGCTATCATTCAAAAGCAATAAGTGCAGGGCATAATTCGAATAAGAGCAGACACCAGCAATTGGGTTATGCATGGCATGTGCCAAACTGTCTTCAGAAACGCAAATGTAGATTTTAAAGTGTCATCATCAAAATAGATGATGGACCTTGAGGCACAAATGAGTACACAATTTTTTAATCTAGAAGGATATCTGTAAATCCTGGTAAATTGAGTTCAGGAGGGGGAGGTAGAGAATTAAATTGCTTCATGGATTTTTTGTGTGATATGGAGTGTGATACACAAAGAACTTGTATTAAACCCTTTGCTTTGTGTTTCTGACATGAAACATTCACATACTCTGATATGAAGGTTTTACTTCACACTTGTGACACTCATTTGTTTTCAAAGTCTGGAAATATGAGAACATTAGCTCTCATCATTTTCATTTTGTACAACCAGGGGGGTATAACATAAAGAGATACAATCAAATGAATCTTACAATCAGTTGTATCTCTTTATTACATGGTTTGCCGTAGACTTACGATTGATATCAATATTGAGATTGATTGTATGTTTTATGTTACATCCCTCAGGTTATAGAATATCCGATAGCCATAAGGAAAAGTATAGCTCAACCTGCTTTCTATTTCTCCTTACATATTTTCATCATTCTGACTTCATCACACTACTCTACAAATGATTTCGTCCCCTCTCTCCTGCTTCTCCTGTCACTATTTTCTTCATGTACAAATGTTCTGTACATGTTTCCTTCTTTCTCTTTCCATTCTCCTTTCATATTTTTTTTTCGTTCCTTTTCTCTTTTTGTTTAACTAGCTCATTCTCCCCTTGTCTTTGACCTGTATCCATGACGAAAACCCATCATTTAAAACTGATACCCCAATTTGATTTTTGCAACTTCTAGACACCTGAGGTTGCAGTAAGCCTCAATAAACAAAAGCACTAAACAACTTAATCACCTTGCCAGAGAAACGATCAACCTTCACATTTTGATGAGAGAGAGAGAGAGAGAGCGAGAGAGAGAGAGCGAGAGAGAGGAAGGGAGAAAGGGAAACACGCTGGGGCTACACATGCCTAGTGCATGCGCGACGGGCTAGTTTATGGAGTTAAAAATGTTGCTAGAATCGCAATTTCTGGGTCATTTTGCTTCGTTCGAAGTTTAATTTTGGTTTTCATCTAAATTATGAGTGACTTTTGGACATGGCAATATCTTAAAACAGGTGAGAGATTTTCCTACTTTACATTTCCTTTCAGGCAGTGTGGTGTTAAGAGTTTGTTAACTCTATTACCTAAGATGACGAGGAGTGCAGTCGTAATACAAAGCCACCACCTCTCGTGCGAAGATGCTGGTACTGATAAGACTTTTAACGTGTCATTTGGATAGCTGGTAGCTATACCCCACCTAAGATGCATAGGATCATGTGCTAAAGTCTATTTTAAACAAGGGATTTTCGTAATGTCTTGTAGCTCTTCCCCCATTTCTTTCTTACCCATGTATTCATCTCCTCTTCTATTATGCGTATTTTATCTTTTTTCTCCCCTATCTCCTCTTCTTTCTCTTATTCTTTCTAGTTAATTAAAATTTGTTATCTGTAATCTATGTTTAAAGAGTAAAATGCCTTAGAAGTCAAGTGAGTTTTGATTTTTCACTTATCAATACATAAACATTTATAATGTTAAATGGAAGAGAAATTCAATATTAAAAAAATGCACTTGTGCATTATTAATACAGTAGTAGATCACATTTGTATTGTATCAATCAGCTTATGTTTTTATTCAAGTTTGTTTCTTGTTTCAATGTCCTACAGTGTATTCCATAGAAAAGATTGATCTGTAATGAAGGCAATATTTTGACTTTTGTAATTGAAAAAAGTATCTTTCAAGGTTTTTCATTTTGTGGATAAGAGTTGAAGGGTCAAAAATAGATTTTAAATACATTTTTAGCAATGCATTGCTCAACTCTAGTGGAATTTTGCACAGGGGAGACATTCTAATCAACGTGTTAATTTGGTCTTTTGGTAAAGCTTGTGGTTCGTAATCTCAGGACCCCCGGTTCAAGCCTTCTGTTTTACATTTTTTTTTTTTTAGGTTTAGGGTTAGGGTTAGGGTGATGGTTAGGGCTATGGTAATGAAAAATTCAATTAATGGAAAATAAGGTGAAAACTGAAAGTTTGAAAAAAAATGGCAATATCGTGAAGTCAGAGTTGACAGTACGTTAGGGTAGATTCTTAGAGTTAGTCTAGGTTTTCGAGTTAGAATTAGGGTTTAGGATTAGGATTAGGGTTAGGGTTTAGGTTTAGGGTTAGGGTTAGGGTTAGGGTTAGGGTTAGGGTTAGGGTTAGGTACATGTATGCAGCGCATACTGCCAGTATGCCAAAAAAAGAAGAAGTCCGATATATTGATACCCGATTGGCGAGTATATATCGGTTGTGGAATGTCTCCCCTGAGGCCGATTCACTCTCGTGCCTTTAATGCACTTTACAGTCTTCAAAAATACCATACCAATGTCTCACTTGTTTTGTAATGAGTACTAGATTTAATTCTGCATCGATATTATTGAGGATAAATATTGAACATAATTTGTTTGGTTTTTCTATGATTGTGACTTAATATCTCTTAATTCTGTCAAGGACACTTATTACATTTCCTAGAAAAAAAAAATCATCATGTATTACTGTTTCTATTCATTTCTCTCATTCTTTCTTTTACTCTCTCTCTCTCTCTCTCTCTCTCTCTCTCTTGGCACCTTTGTGATTTCAGCTAAGGTTGGAGAAACAGTTCAGAGAGGTTTGGAGAGAAGAGATAATTGCATAGAAGATCAAGGTGTCTAGGTGGTCTGTTTCTTCATCTACTGTCAAGGGAAGATGATCAGGGAAGAACTATATCTGGAGTAGTGCTGGTGAGGCGACCCTGCATTCAGGTATGAGGTTGATACAAATATGTCTTCTCTTAAAGAAAGGAAATATGATACTGTACTTGCAGGTTAAGGAATTTTGTTTCTTCATTCGTAGACTGAAAATTGAAATGTGGCCATTGGCGTAGATCCCGGGGGGAAGCGAGATATATGCCCCCCCCCCCCACTTTTTCGAGGGGGGATGGCTTGTTCAAATATTTCCCCACACTTTTTAAGGAAGAAATGATATTTGAATTAATAAGTTGGTAAATTTTTGAGAAGCTGTCATATACTACCATCATATTTTAGAATTTCTATTTGAAAATGTGATTAAAAGCCAGAAAAGTGGTTACTTTTTGGCTCGCTAGCTTTGCTTGCTCGCAAAATAAAAATTGAAATGCGTTTTAAGGGATTCGGTGCGGGTGTGTGTTTATAGTTATGTGTGAGTTCGACGGAAAAAAAATCAGCAAAAAGTCGATCATCCCCCCACTCTTCAAAGTGGATTTATGCCAGTGAATGTGGCTGATTATGAAATCGAGAACCTGAAAGGTTTCATACAAGTATTAAAAAGGAACTTATTCCTCAGCCAATCATTCAAATGATAAGTGAAGATACATGTACTATATTCAAAGTTTATTTATTGACAGACATAGAAAGAAGGATGGCAATAGACTTGAAGGGGCATTTTTATGTTTACACATTAGATTCATATAACCCAGAGAAATACTATTTTCTCAGTTGCTCATTATCTCATTAGCTTCTCTCATATGGGGTGTACATTATCTCGCAAGTTTTTCCATACACTTCTTGCTGCCTAATTCCCTATTTGGTAGGCTCACTGTCTTGCTCGCTCCCCATTTTTTCTGTTTCTTCTCTGTCTCTTGCTATACCACATGCATCTACATCATTTCTCTTATTCCATGCTCATGAAGTAAGGCTATGCTCCCCCCCCCAAAAAAAAAAAAAATCCACACACAGACAGGAGTCATATTTTTTTGTTATTGAATTTTTATCATTAACTTCAATAACTGACAAGTATGTATATTTATATTAACATTTGAATATAAGAAAATGAATGTTAAAAAATGGAAAATGGCATAGAGAATATTTTAGAAACGTGTAATGAAAATACGAATTTTCTTAATTTGGTAAAATATAAATACATTTTATTGCAGCATATATACAAGCAGAAAACGAATCTTAAACACATCCTTGAGCTCACCGCAATCCTAGCTGGTAGAAGGCTTACAATAAGATTAAAAGGCAAGAGCTAGTACCAGTATGCAGCTTGTGTTAGGATGGAATGTTACATGTACATGGCTCAGAAACCTGGAATGTGAAGACAGTAGAAGAAGGGATCTTGAGGAGAACTGAGAGAGAGCCATGATATTGTCCGTTTTCATGAAGTGATGGACACGAGGAAAAGTTTGAGTTTTTGCATTTTTGGACATCTTTCACTAACATCTTGAACCTCACAGAGTTTCAGACCGAAATAATATTTAATTTCATAACTATGGCAATGACGTCACCAAAAAAATACCTAGTAAAAGGATTTTCTGTTTTCACGAAGTGACAACTTTCAGCCATCTCGTATGTTTCATATGTGCGGCTAAGTTCCGTCTCTCCATGAAAAAAATAAAAGAGCGCATCTTCAATTGGAATACGTAATCCCACACAATTGGGTCAAATGCGCACTCATCAAGTCCCATTTGTTTAACACGTGTGCGGCCGAGATCCGTCACTTCGTGAAAGCAAAATCACAATGGGACCTAGAGTTTGTGTTTTCACAAAATGACGGCAATGTTTACACCTCGTTTTCTGTTAAAATATAAAAGGAATATGCAAATGATTAATAATGAATATTGTCCAGAATATGCCCTATACAAGAATATAAAATTTATTCACCCTTCATACAGTAAAGAGGTTGAGATTGAGGTTTGAAACTTAGAAAGCAATTTATACTCAAAACTCACTTTATTAAAATTGCGTGCTCATCCGCCACTTCATGGAAAACAGGGACGATATGTAAGGTGTGTGGTGTGTGGTGTGAAACTGATATAAAGAATACAACCAAGCTAAGTGAGCTCATAGGAAGGTTGGATCTGGAAGAAACTTTGGTGGAAGCATTCAAGAGAAGTACATGTACATGTAGGTTAAGATGGATGAATAATGTGTATATGAAAGGGAAGATAATGAACCTGTGAAAAGAGTATGGGATCTGGAAGTGGATGGCATAAGAGGAAAAGGAAGACTACATGGAAGATTACATGGAAAGATATGTTGTAGGAAGAAAGCAGTAAGGTTGGTCTAAAAGAGGACAATGCTCAAGACAAGAAGAAGTGGAAGGAGGTAGTCATCATTGTCAGTAACCTCTCATAAGAGGAAAAATGATGACTTTAAGAAATGATGATGATGATGATGATGATTAGTAGTTGGTAACAGTATTTCATTATCGTAGATGTTCATGTTTGATATCTTTCCCTTTCTTTAGTTTCAGTAGTTTTGATATTTAAAGAGACATTAAAAATTGCATTTAAAGTAGTGAGTCAATTCAAATTTCTTTGTAATAACCATCCCAAAATGAACTTTGCTATATTTTCATAGCTCTATGAAATATATTTCTAATATTTTGTTATTCATATTGAAAAGGGATTTAATGAACCACATCATTTAAGCCGATGTTTAGCCTAATACTATAGGCAAGCCTGCAGTGTCATGTGGAAAAAGTTAAACAAAGCATTAGCTGTGGCTCTGGAAAGGATAGATTATGAAATAAATCTTAAAGCTGTTCATGATGTGATAGGAAATTCCTTCAGTACTTTTGAATAGTAAACATGTGCATAGCAACCTCAGCTACATCCAGGATAGTAATACTTGCCATGCAGATGTACTTTGAATAAAGATAGTAAATCGTGACTTCAGAAGGAGAGAATTCCATTTACTCTCTTTTTCCATTAAAAAAAAAGAATTTTGTAAATGTATATCTTTCCAGAACAATGAAGTACTGTTTACAAACACTTGCTCCGTGCTTCATTTTTAAAATCGAAAATGAGGTGCGATGATGTCTCTTAATGTAGCATACATTACATCATATTAGGCTACTTGGCATTTATTCATAGATTTAGATTTTAGATTTAGATTTATTTATTTCCGTTCAACAATTTTTTCAAAATACAATCAAAGTAACAATACATATTCAATATAATAGATAATACAAAGTAACAATACATATTCAATATAATAGATAATACAAACAAATCAATGACATTTCATAACAAACATACATGGGAATAGTCTCACGATTGCTTCAATATGAAATTAATGCATTGTACAAGACTTGAAATATTTAAAGCCAAGAAAACTTGTGCAAGAATCTATGAGAAATGTGTGTTAAAGTGATCACACAGTGGTAGTTTTTTTTTGTGATATATGATCGAGAATAGAATTCTAAGAAGAATAACATAAAAAATATGATGATTTTCAATCGGAATCAATGCATTTTGGCTAATTTTCTCATAAAAAGTCAAGAGCTGAACAAAAAATTGGAGGATGAGGTATGACGTAAAAGTGGGTACCCAGCTTCGTGCATTCAGTTGTGCTGCGCGCTAGACTACACAATTTGTATTATACCCTACACACATTTTGCTAGAATTGCGTGACAAGGTGCCCACTTTGAAGTCATTTTGACGCCAAAGTGGGTACCCAGTTGAAACTGGGTCACAGCTGAAGGGTCAGAAATATCCTGAAAATCTTACCATATTTGGGGGTTTCCTTGGCAACACGACTTTTTAAAAAACTTTAGGCAGATACTTTTCTGCTAATAAAATCATGTTCTTTTAAATGAACTAACATTGTTTTCAGTAGTGGGTACCCCCTTTAATTGTACCAAAATCAAATTGTATCAAAATCAAATTGTATCTAGAAATTAATCCTACACATCTTAACAATTAATCCTACACAGTTTATCTATTTTTGTTCAGGCACCAGTGATATTTGAAGTGGACAAGCAGTTGGTTCTAGGCAGGGAGTATTCCCAAGGTCGCATGGTCACTCTTCATGTGGAGTCTCAGCCTCTACAGTCAATGGAAGATCTTCCAAAATGTTTCTTTGGATTGGTTCTGGTCTGCTGATGTGACTGTCAGGTATGAGACCAATATGGCTGTCCCTATACAAAAGAAATACCAGAGGGAAAATGAGTGGGAATTTTTAAGTAATACCAGATAGAGAAAGAGACTAATAAGAGTAGAAAATTCAAATTTTCAAAGAGTTACATTTTGGCAGCTGTATAATTAGTTTAACTTTTTGTTCAGAAGTCAATTGGTGTAAAGTAGATAATTGGTTCTCTTTATGAGAATGTACATTTGACCCATTTATCTCATATACATGTATGAAGGAATTGATGTGAATACAGCGTTGAATTCTTTGTTAATTTTCATATCTTAATCTTACTGAATAAAAAAACTCAGATTTTTGAGAAACAAAATCAAAATAAAGAATTTTAAAATGTAAAATTAGGGCAAATTCTGAGTCTACCATGATTTAAGAATAGATACTTTTTGCAAAGATTTTTCTCTCGGCAAAAAGATCAGTAAAAGTCTTCGATATAATGCTTATAATAAAAAGTTGATAGAATACTGGCCTTGGATTAAAAAGAAGATTGAATTGTCAGCTGTTTGATGTACTTATTGATCACATAAACTTTTTTCAAAAAGTGGTTGAAAAACAACTGAGAATTAACTCTGGAGTTTATAGTGTAATACATGATCTTGTGAATCATGTAGACATGACACTGAAATGGAAAAGGGAGGATAGAGAGGGGAAGGACAGATGGCAATAATGGAGAGAGAGGGAGTTGGGGAAAGGGAGGGAGAGAAGGAAAGAGGAAAGGGAGAAGGAGGGTGTCATAGAGGGAGGGAGAGGGAAACATGTGCATGCACATAAGACTCACACCCCCTCCTGCAAAATGGATGAGACAGATGAAAGGAAATGAGCAGATGCATGTAAAAGAAATGAGGGAATTAATGTGTGAGAAAGACGAGGAGAAAGGAAAGGAAAATTTAGTATTGAAGGTATATATTACATGCTATCATCTAATTCAGTGGAAGCAATCCAGGATTTCCTGAACTAGGTTTAGTCAGGAAGTGTGTTTGATATGTGACGCATAGGATTCTTTGGTTAAATTTTAGATTCAGGCAAAGATATAATTGGGTCTGCAAATACAAATTCTGTTACAGAAAGGTTTTATATCAATAGAATCATAGAATAATTCTTTATTGTTGCAGAAGATGTAATCTTTAACCAGTTTAAATGGGCAATTATTGGCTGACATGGACATTGTACATGTATCTTCCCCTATCTTTGTATGACATCATCTAAACTTTTGCAGTGGTCGTAAAAGCAGATGTCATGTCAATCAAATATGAAGGAGTCAAATTAAACTGATTATCATGGAACTTTATTTTATAATGTACATGTCGTATATTTTGACATGTAGATTAGTTTAAATGAAATATTTAGACGGGAAACATAGTCAGCAAAATGTAATGCATATTCTATATTCTCGTAGAAAGGGTTTACGGTTCACCATGTGGTAAGTCCTGAAGGACTATAGATAAAGTGGATAGAGATGGAGGTGAAATAGAGAGGCAAGTAAGCAGGGAAGTTGGAGGGTAGAGTATCTTTCTTGAAACTGGGTGAAGTCCTGGAAAGGACTGTAAACCAGAGCAGGTGGGAGGATTGAGTTGGTGAAGAGATGAGGAGACTTGGCTTGAGTGGGCTAGAGGTGAGAAGACTTGAGGCGGGCAGAGAAGGAAAGAAGACTCAAGTCTTCTCACCTCTCGCCAACTCAAGTCAAGTCTCCTCATCTCTTCGTCAACTCAATCTTCCCACCTCCTCTGGTTTACAGTCCTTTTCAGGACTTCACCCAGTTTCAAGAAAGATACTCTACCCTCCAACTTCCCTGCTTACTCACCTCTCTGTTTCACCTCCATCTCTATCCAATTTATCTATAGTCCTAATAGTACTTACCACATGTGAACTGTAAACCCTTTCTACGATTATCCGTACCACCATGCAAACCTTCAAACATTATTTCATTCTATATTCTGTTGGTATTAGTATACAGCTTTGTGATTATTTCACAACCGATACTTTTTTTTCTTGATCATGTGCTAAATACAGTTGAAACTTAGTATACAGAGCTCTGATATATATATCGAGATTCCTCATATAACAAAGTTATCTTGCAGGTTACAGGCCTTTATATTCTTCTACTTTTTTGCGCTCAGATTTAAGGTGATAAAATGTCATTTTCACATTCCCAAGGTCCTTGTTATAGTAAGTATCCACTATGCATTTAAGAAATGTTATGTTTAACTTATAGTGTATTTTGAACTCTGTGATGAACATCTTCACCTGCTTTCTTCCTTTTCTTCAGGAATGTTAGCTGTGCTCTGGGAGAGTTGTGATGCTTTGTCATCATCTCTTTCACTGTAGCTATGTACAGTAGGAGGGTCCTCACTAGAAGTATCCCTCTTAGCTGGTGCAATGCTGCTGTCTTCAACTTTTTCTTCAAATGGCTTATCCATGATGCCCCTGGTGAGGATTAAAACAGGTATTATATCTATAATACTGAAATATATCACTAATCATTTTGCAGAGAAGGCACCATGAGTACAAAAAAGAATTGCAAATAAACAGTTAGCAGGAAGCAGAGCACATGTACCCAGAAAAAGAAAATTGTTGCTTAAAGTGATTACACAATGGTAATTTTTTTTTGATATGTGATCGAGAATAGAATTATAAGAACAATAACATTAAAAATACAATGTTTTTCAATCGAAATCAATGCATTTTGGCTGATTTTCTCATAAAAAGTCAAGAGCTGACCAAAAAATTGGAGTATGAGGTATGGCGTCAAAGTGGGTACCCAGGGTCCGGTTTCTGGAAACCAATGCAAAGTTAGTCATATCTTTGTCTGCCAACTACGGAGATGACTCTGATCTTGCTAAACCGTTTCACGAAGAGCATGCTAGCTAAATATCTCGTGAATCGATGAGGAAATGTGACAACACATACCTGAATCACAATCACACATATATTTTGTAAAAGAATTTTATCAAAACTGCAATTGTTTGAGTGAACTGGTGAGAGCAAAGATTAGAAATAGTAGCAAGGGCTTATAGATGGTGAGAGCAAAGATTAGAAATAGTAGCAAGGGCTTATAGATACAAGATATTTTTCAAAGTAGGCAGATTACACCCAAGAAAAACCGATAAAATTCTGTTTTTAGTAATTAAATTCATTGTTGTTTTTTAACTTAAGATGGGTACCCACGGGACATTAGATTTGCAAAATAAACACTTAAGTTCAGGCAAATTAAATATTTATCCAGCGTCACGGTTTGACCAAAACATTGATATGAACCATTTTGGCAAATTACAAGCTAAAATATGTATCTTTATGTTCTTTTATGAGATGTCACAATCACTGGAGAAACCCCCTAGGAAACCTTTTTTTTCAGATTATTTCATATGAAACATGAAATATAATATTTATACATATGCAAGGATGAATCACTGACTTCAGGAACCCGTGGGAAAGATAGATTTGAATTATTTTAAAAAATCTATGTAGCTTCCATTTTGGCCAGCCATAACCTACCAAATTAGTGGCATGTGATGGCGCTGCATATCAACGAAAAAAGATATGACAGGGACAGAGGCATCATAAGTTCTTAGTCGGGATGTTGGCGTTGATCTTGGCTAACACGGCTTCGTGAATCACGTAGCAGACAACTAGCCAACTATCAGTGATCTTAGCTGAGAAGTTGACTTATGACGGTTTCGAGAAACAGGCCCCAGCTTCGCGCATTACTCTAATTAATCTCATAAGTTAAGCCGGGACTAATCCAGACGAAACAAGAATTTTAGTTCACACTTCTAATGAATGCTAGGTTTCATCTTCCTCTTTCAATATTCATGACAAAGATAATGTACCAAAGACTTTATTGAAATTCAGTTCATACTCATATTGTCTTTTTCTTCCCATTTCATGATAAAATCAATTTTTTGGATGCTTATCATTGCAGAATTAAAATAATCTGTACAAGGTATTAGTTGGCAACAGGCACTCCATAAAAATATGGACTAAGTTATGCCAGGTTTAACTTAGTACACGCTATCGGAATACCGCCCATTGTATTTTGATGTAATGTATGCACATAGATCATCAGGCATTTCAGCATGACTTTAGAATGGCCAGTACAAAATGCACGAGCCAAAAAACATGAATTGTTTTGTGACCCAGGTCAACACATATGCATATTTTCTTCACATTTTGACGTTGTACATACACACATACATCATAGCCATGCATTTTCACTTCAAGCTGATGGTTATCACTTTGATGGGAACTAGTTTTACAAGGACAAGACAGTAGAGTGGAGAAATGCATGACCACCTAATGTTAGTTGATCAATCAGAATGTGTAGATTCTAGAACTTTTTCAATAATGAGCCTGGTTGTATAGCACACTTGAGATAGCAAGCTATTATCTACGGTAAGACTAGGGTTACTCCAGGCTTAGACTACAGTGCTGAATTAATTTAGTACTGATCCCTGGAATCTTCATTGTAATAATTCATATTCTGAAATAATAATTAACAGCCCATCTATGAAGACCAGAAAAGAGATACATGTACGAAGGGAAAAGTGACAAATACTATAAAATTAGTACTCACTTTTTGTGATAATCCACAAAAGATGGTACAGGAGAGTGATCCATTATGTCTATATCCCACACGTGAGACCAGCTGATCAGGAGAGCTAGCTGATACGTCTGTATCCCACAGTCGACTAATTTTGAATGAACTAGCAGTGCATGCAACCAGCTGATCAGGATAAACATACCTGGTAGCACATAGGGAAAGAAACTCCTCCTTCTGTTGGCACGTCATTGGATGGCACTGTGCCATATATGCAAATGTAGATATATATATATACCGTAAGTGCAATGGAAATGGAAGTATACTTCATTTTTTGTATGACATGACAATGGATTGCACTTGATGGGTGTTTGTGTATGTTGGTAGGAATTTACATGTATGCCTAATTGCACCCACGCATCCCAATAAAGGAGGGATTTTTAGAACTTCCAATCTGTGGATGCCACACACGTGTGGCAGTCTCTTCAGTCTGGGTATATACATGTACATTTAGCATTTCTCTTAAGTACATGTATATCTTGTTAACTGCTGGAGAATGCAGATGGGCAATTCCATAAAATATGTACTTGCGACCCCCCATATGTGGAACTTTCCTGAAATGATTCATCTCAGCTTTGTAGTTCATGTGAAAAATATAACTCTGCTTGAGTAGTTCGTGAAGTGAAATAAAAATGGAGAGAAATGGGGGTCAGACATACAAAAGATTGATCATTTTATGGAACTGCCCAGATGTACTTGAAAGGCTTTACCTCGTTTCCTATTCCTTATCAGTGAGCAAGTTTTGTATGGTGCAAGAATTGGGAGAAGGGAGGATACTTGATTCCTTTTCATTTTTAATGAGCAAGTTTTGTATGGGGCAAGTATTGGGAGGAGGGAGGATACTGTGGAAGGCAATATCAATCCCCAATGCAAAGCAGTCCCCAACACTGCATGCCTAACTGTATGAAGCAGAAATGCTCATGCATTATGTTTTCGGGTCGTCTGTCCTTCCGTCCGTCCGTCCCGTTTTCGTTCTCGCAATAACTTGAGAACCGTTTGACAGATCAACTTCAAACTTGGCTCGTGTATGCATATGGGAGGGACAATGATCTGATTAGATTTTGGAGTCTCATGGTCAAAGGTCAAGGTCATAGAGGTAATAATACACATAAAAATGGGTCGTTCTCGCGATAACTTAAGAACCATTTTACAGATTGGCTTCAAACTTGGCTCATGTATGCACATGGAAGGGACAATGATCTGATTAGATTTTGGGGTTACAAGGTCAAAGGTCAAAGGTCATAGAGGTCATTATGTACATAGAAATGGTTTGTTTTCACCATAACTAAAAAAATCATTTGACCGATCCACCTCAAACTTGGTACAGGTATGCATATGGGAGGGACAATGATCTGATTAAATTTTGGGGTCTCAAGGTCAAGGGTCATAGAGGTCATTATGTACATAGAAATGGTTTGTTTTCACCATAACTAAAAAATCATTTGACCGATCCGCCTCAAACTTGGCACAGGTATGCATATGGGAGGGACAATGATCTGATTAGATTTTGGGGTGTCAAGGTCAAAGGTCATAGAGGTCATTATGTACTTAGAAATGGTTCGTTCTTCTGATAACTCAGTAACCATTTGACGGTTCAACAAACCTGGCTCATGTATGCATATGGAAAGGGCAATGCTGTCATTAGTTTTGGGCGTCACATGGTCAAAAGTCAGGGTCAAAGATGTCATTGTATAAATGAAAATAAATCAACATGAAGTGCCATTTATTTCTGATTTGGTAGTGGTGGAGGCATAAAGTTCGACCACGCGTGGTCGAAGATCATCTAGTTTTTTTTTTTGCCTTAGGTTGACTTTATAGACATAATTATGTAGGCAGGTACACTGTTATAGAAGATTGAATATATATATTGGTGTAACTAAATGAAATTGTAAAACATTTCATATTTCTTCTGGTATTTGACAAAATTTCCTTCTCAGCATAAATGTCCTTAACCCGCTTTGTCTCAGATCATTGCCTCCATGCAGTATGAGAGCATTTGAGTCTCTATTGTGATGAGTCAATAAGAAGGAAAAGGACCATTATAAAGTTATTTCTGGTAAAAGCATTTATTGCTTTCAGTAAGTTACTTTCAATTTCAATTACTAATTTATTTATGAATTTGTTTAGTACAGAACTACAAGTCAATGGACCCCCCTCTCTCTCTCTCTCTCTCTCCCCCTCTATCTGTCTTTCCTATCTTTCTCTTTTCTCTTTCTCATCTCATTCTACTCTCTCTTTCTTATCCCTCTCTCTCTCTCTCTCTTATCTCTTTCTTACTCATTCTTTTCTCTCTCTCCCCCGTCTGTCTGTCTGTCTGTCTGTCTCTTTCTTTCTTACACTCACCTACAGATCTTTCTTAAATTTGTCTTTATTGTGTTTCTACTTTTATCCTTGATCCCCTTGTATGTATTTCACTCTATCTCTGTGTGCCTGTCTCCCTTTCTCACTCTATCATCTCTCTCTCTCTCTCTCTCTCTCTCCCTCTTTCTATCTTCCCTATCTCTGTTAACTGCTTGCATTCTTGCTAATATCATTATTTACTTTATCTCACTTTTCATTATTGGGTCATGTTTCTGCTGGACTTGAAATATAATTTTCTGTGCACATGTTCAACATCTCATGCTATCTCATGCATACAAGATTAAAAGCACTACAATATTTCAGACTCTCATACAGATAAGGCATAAAACAGAAATATTTGTTTACAAAATTCATTCTTATGTACTAAATAACATTACCACAAATTTAATTCTGCAATTTTATAGATTTAAACAAATCTTTAAACTGAACCAGCAGTTCCATTAGAAATGCATAAAAAGAAATTAGTTTTACATGTACATTGTTTTTTTTTTAATATGTTTTTTCATATTCTTATATACATGTAATAGAAACATTAAGTTAAGTTACAAATATACATAGTACATGTACATGTATTCTACACAGTTATTAATTTCAGGTTAGGCTTTTTGAAATATGGAAACTACATTTGTATTACAGAATTAGGAATGCAGATTGTTGAGATTAACCAACTGCACTTTTCTTATGATAATACTTTATAATAGTTGTATTTATACACACTTTTTGGAGAGCTGAAATGAAAAATAGTTTATCAAAATGTCCATCCAACTATACTTTAGATGTTCAATGTCGGGTAATTGTCAGGGTGGATCGGAAAAGGACTTCTTTCCCAAGGTTTAGGATCTTATCAGCAACGCTACTTTCTTGGAAGAAGGTACAATTCAAGACATCTTGTTTGATTATACGAGGTCATTTCAAGGGTAATAGACATGACATTCAGACTTATTTTGGGTAATTCAAGGCAGTTTTAAGCTAGATCAAAAGCCCTATGATGTATTCTAGTGCAGTGTATGTGAATCAGACACGCTTGACTATCAGGGACATAAACAGGTGATATCACCATATTTCACTGTTTGGTTGAAGAGAAAATGAACTTCTGTAACAGGCATGATACAACATGAACTTAGGGGTTTTTAGTGTACTCCCTCATACACTTTGGAAAATTAGGACATTTTGGAAAATCTGGAAGTTTAGAGGTTCAATGAGCTCAGCTTAGATATTAAAAGCTTGTATAATGATCATGTTGCACAACAATTAGACTACACATTTCATGGTCAGAGCTATTAAAAAGGTAAGGAGTGTAGTAGACATTACAGTTCAGTTTTTGTGTTACAGAAATGACACCATTTCTGCCTTTTAACCCTAACCTTTGCCTTTGAATATCCTCTGGCTCATGCCAACCTCATATCTGTGATATGTTTCTTTCGTCACAAATTACAACCAAGAATTTTAAATCTGAAATGCTTGTGGTGTGAAATAATGAGACCCATAGACAGGACCTTTGTACCAAATTACCATTATTCCCCCTCCCCCCCCCACCCATGGCTTATTCAAGAAACCATACCTAAATGTACATGCCTCTCAGTCTGGACTGTCATAGGAAGATCAGTATAAGGGACATCATGTTGGGTTGGTGCTGGTTCGGTATGCATACTCTCAGGTATAAGACCAACAAATCTGCTCGTGAAGGAAGAGAATTTTGTTTTACGATGAGGAAGAATAGTTCAAATATTACAAATTTGAAAACAACAAAAAATAGATGTTGCAAAACTCTCTTCAAGTGGAAAATTTGAAACATTTTTTAGTTAGAAATGATTTAAATGCCAGGTCTGGGTTCCTCAATTCTCACTTCAACCTTGCCTCCACTTGTGTAAAACATACAGTGTACATAAATGAGGACTATGTGTTTATACGTATGCCAACCACAATACAGAGAGGTTTGTACCATGGTTTAAAATAAATGGGCTATAGTCTATCTCCATTTTCACTTTGTTTCAGCAATTGAAAAGTTTTGTACCAAATTGTCTTACCTGCAGTTGTGTCTTCTTTCTTCCTCAGGTAGAGCACTGAAAGGAAGCTTTGAGGGTAATGCATCATCAATATTAATGGGGCATTCTTGTGTTTGAACATCCGCCGTGAGAGGTAAGTTTTCTGTTTTCTTTGGGTTTCTCTGTGGAGTGTTCAGGGGTTGCCTGTCCGGTATCAGATCCTAATATTCATAGTGGTGGTAAACAATTTAAGACAATAAGATGAAATTATCTGTATACAATTTTTTTTTGTGGGGGGAGGGTGGGGGGAGAGGAGGTTCATATTTTCTTGGATGCTCAGTATATTCATATTGGTTAAACAACATCTGTCTGGTTTTTCATCACAGTCAAATGGAAATGATAACAGAGAGATGTTTTAATCTGTGATCATTACCATTGTAGTATTTAGTGCAGGAAGTATATGTACCCAAATACTTCCTTCAGGAAATGTTTGTTTCATGTATTTCCTGTATACCAGGAACCTATGGTTGAGTTGAGATGCATTTGGATCAGACTGAAGATGTGCAGTACTAGTGGGTCAAATACTGGA
Source organism: Echinometra lucunter (assembly GCA_029962745.1). Lineage (NCBI taxonomy): Eukaryota > Metazoa > Echinodermata > Echinoidea > Camarodonta > Echinometridae > Echinometra > Echinometra lucunter. The sequence continues at coordinate 500,899 of JAPZVO010000022.1, read as the reverse complement.
TCAGTTTTGTTGATATGAACATTGTTTTAGGAAGGTGCTAGTACATATATATTTTCTAGAAGCATAGGCCACATTTCTTCGCGTCAATACAAGGTGCAAAATGTATTGTACACAGAAAAGCTCCTAACAGCTATGACAGATTTTAAAGTTCTTCTAATGGATACCCAGTTGTGGCACTCTGACTGTTGTTTTTTAGTAACTACATTGTATGACCTTCCTTCTGGATAAGTTTGGAAGAAAGAATGAAAATGTTTTACAGCAAACTTTCTTCTTTCCTTGATTTATGAGAGAATGCCTATTACATCTCATATGGGCATTTTTGCACTGATGCGACAACTTAGGTCTGCACAAGTAGAATACTAGGTGCATGCATGATTGGAATATTGGGTTATTTCCTGAAATTCAAATGGAGACTCCTCAGCACTGTTGTTTCTATTGTGGAGTTGATTGCTACTGGCAACCTCCCAAATTAGACATATAGGATGTTCATTGAGTGGTTGCAATGTACATCATGCAATTAATGGGTGATGAAAGTATATAAGGGCAACAAACTTTTTTAAATTGATGCAAGTCACGAGGTCATTCTTCCACACAATGATAGCAGGCCTTACATTTGGTAGCATAGATGGGACAAAAGTGGAAAAGGATCCAAGGAACATGAAAAAAAATACTGGAATGTAGTAAGACGAAGATGTGAAACATAGAAATAATGAGACTCAAGGAAAGAAAGACACATAAGGGAAGAGTGAATATACAGAAAGAAAGAAAGAAAAGACTAATACATTGAGAGACCAGACAGATCGAAAGACAAAATATAGAATGAACATTTCTGTTCCTGTAAAACTAGAGTAGACAGAGGGGAAGAGTGAAATATTGTGAGGGTAGAAAAAGATGAATGGACAGACTATGCTTTATAATTCTTGGTCAGTCACACTCTTTAGAGCAATAAATAACCACTTAAGTATATTCAACCTTAAGTGTGCAGTTAAGTATATTTGAATCGTATCAAGGACATTGTTACTGTAAAACTTAACTTAGATGAGTTCCAGAAATCAGTGTAACAATACAAAATTCAGGAATGAACCATTCCCATCACTCTATTCACTTTCTGAAAGAATGGAAGATAGCTTGAAAATATGTTGTTAAATTAAGTATCCCTTGAACTCACTTCAGAGTTTAAGATTAGAGTTAAAGAAAGAAAGGAAAGGATGATATTGGAATTATTTTTTATACTATTTTGGGCTTTTATTTTCAGTGTTTGAACATTGAAAGTGAGGTGAAATAGAAATAAGGAAAAAGAGAAGAGTGATGATTAGGAAAGTTGTGGGCAGGTCCTATTTTGTAATGACAAGCTATTCTTTGTGATCTCATCTCCCACAAAGAGAAACATAAGAAATGCTCAATATCTCCTGGAAGAGGAGGGGGTACTTTGGATTTAGTTTGGATGGGATTGTATCGCTAAAACCTCCATACCCATTTTAGGGTCATTTTGGCAGAAAAGGGTACATGTAGTTTAGGGACAGCATGGGTGAGAATGTCATTCTGAACAAGAAAGCTACCCATGTTGAATAAAGTAGGGGGTATGTTTGAAGATTTTCAAGCACAAAACCATACTCAGTGTTAAGGGATTTCTTGCAAAAAAGCAACCCATTAGAGCAGAACACCCCCCCCCCCCATACCATATTCGGTTAGTACCACCCCCCCCCCCCCAACAATACAGTTACTTCCTATGCTGCCTGTTGGTATAGCACACACAGAATCAGGGTGTTATGGCGGTGTGTTTGAGAACTCAGGTTGATTGGACAGCTTCAGTAGAAAAGCCTTGAATGGTGTGATTATTATTGGATGGGAGTGTTGCTTAGCAGACATTATAGGTTACTTGTTAATTAATAGGAATTAGGTGAAGTGGAGGTGACAAGGTAGGGCTATAAAGTGTCAGTGCCAGAGGTATGTGAGGGGTGTGTGCATGTTTGAACATTATGATTGGCTGAGTAAAGACTTCTTTTCAGAGATGATTAAAATCACTTCCATAAATTCCAGCATGGCTTGTAGGCAGATAGGATTGAGTGACTGGTTTGACAGAGTCCCCTCCCCCTGTTTCCATTGGCAATTTTCTTTTCTTTCTTTCTTTCTTTTTTAAATGTCTTGAAACTCCATCTTATTTTTTTCTAAACATTGATTTTTCTGTTTTTCTTATTTTTCCTTTTCATTCTTTTTTCTATGATTTTATGTTTATAGAACTATATTGTAATTAACTTGAAAAAAACCCACAAATAAATTACCTGTCTCAGAGTCTTTGAATGACTTTGCTAGGTTTTACTTCTTCACAAAGTTCATCTCCTATGCGATCTTACCCATCCTTTTATGATAAAAGAAGTATAAGCTACTCATTTTCCTCCGAATTTGAAGATAGCAAATGTTCTGTCACAAGCACATATTGTACTAAAAATTCACATTGCATGGGATTGCTCACACACTTTCAAGAACAGTGTGTTTTTTTCCACCAGGTGCAACTGGTGAAAATCTCAACTGAAAGGGATATAAGCCTATATTAAGTTCATTTGATGTTAATTTAACATGCAGAATGAATAACAAATGTGTGTCCATAGAAGAAGGTTTAGATCTAGTAAACACCTGTTATGAACCACAGGACCACATGTAATCTTCTTTTCCACTGAATCAGCAACATGTACATTTGGGGGAAGAGGAAAAGCAGAGGGGAAGAGAGAGAGAGAGAGAGAGAGAGAGAGAGAGAGAGAGAGAGGGAGGAGAGGAGAGAGAACCACTAGGCAAACAACTAATTGAAAAGCTGTTTTTTCAGTTTCAGTTTATTGTTTCATATTTCACACATTTTCAGACATTTACCATATTTGGACAGTGTTTTTTGAGATATAGAAAGTATACAAACAAGCAATAAAAGAGGAACAAAGGAAATAGTAAATTCAGAAAAAGAAATAAATAAAAGAAGGTAAGTACCCCATATAAATATAAGTATATGCAGTACTGATCAAGAGTGAAATATGAAGGAGCCTAAAAAAAGCTAGGCTTGTAAAATATAGGCTCCTTTAAAAAAAATAGTGATGTTTCAAATGTATCGAAATAATGGCAACAAGCTAAGCATGACAGATCAAAATGGGTATGAATATGAATTTTTTTATGCCTCCGCCCACCGTAGGTGGTCGCCGGAGGCATTATGTTTTCTTGTCGTCCGTCCGTCCGTCCCGTTTTCGTTCTCGCGATAACTTAAGAACCGTTTGACAGATCAACTTCAAACTTGGCTCGTGTATGCATATGGGAAGGACAATGATCTGAGTAGATTTTGGAGTCTCAAGGTCAAAGGTCAAGGTCATAGAGGTAATAATACACATAAAAATGACTCGTTCTCGCGATAACTTAAGAGCCATTTGACAGATTGGCTTCAAACTTGGCTCATGTATGCACATGGAAGGGACAATGATCTGATTAGATTTTGGGGTCACAAGGTCAAAGGTCAAGGTCAAAGATGTCATTGAATAAATGAAAATAAATCAACATGAAGTGCCATTTATTTCTGATTTGGTAATGGTGGAGGCATAAAGTTCGACCACGCGTGGTCGAAGATTCATCTAGTTTTTTTTTTTGCCTTAGGTTGACTTTATATACATAATTATGTAGGCAGGTACTGGTATAGAAGATTGAATATGTATTGGTGTAACTAAATGAAATCATAAAACATTTCATATTTTTTCTGGTATTTGACAAAATTTCCTTCTCAGCATAAATGTCCTTAACCTGCTTTGTCTCGGATCATTACCTCCATGCAGTATGAGATCATTTGAGTCACTGTTGTGACGAGTCAATAAGAAGGGAAAGGATCATTATAAAGTAAAAGCATTTATTGCTCTCAGTAAGTTACTTTCCATTTAAGTTTTTTTACTTTCAATTTCAATTACTAATTTATTTATTTCAATCAATTACTTATTTCAATTACTAATTTATTTATGAATTTGTTTAGTACAAAGCTACAATCATCAATGGACCCCCTTCTCTCTCTCCCACTCTCTCTGTTTTTCTTATCTCTCATTTCTCTCCTATCTTTCCTATCTTTCTCTTTTCTCTTTCTCATCTCATTCTACTCTCTCTTTCTTATCCCTCTCTCTTATCTCTTTCTTACTCATTCTTTTCTCTCTCTCTCCCCATCTGTCTGTCTGTCTGTCTCTTTCTTTCTTACACTTACCTACAGATCTTTCTTAAATTTGTCTTTATTGTGTTTCTACTTTTATCCTTGATCCCCTTGTATGTATTTCACTCTATCTCTGTGTGCCTGTCTCCCTTTCTCACTCTATCATCTCTCTCTCTCTCCCTCTTTCTATCTTCCCTATCTCTGTTTACTGCTTGCATTATTGCTAATATCATTATTCTCTTTGTCTCACTCTTCATTATTGGGTCATGTTTCTGCTGGACTTGAAATATAATTTTCTGTGCACATGTTCAACACCTCATGCTATCTCATGCATACAAGATTAAAGGCACTACAATATTTCGGACTCTCAAAAAATAGGGCATAAAACAGACATATTTGTATACAAAAATCATTCTTATGTACTAAATAACATATTTAACCCATTCGTGACATGAATTGTTGTAAAGCCTGATTTGATCAGCCTTTATTCTTCAAATTGGCAACACCAACATTTTTTCTTTTAACGCTACATTTTTCTTTAAATATTTTAATATCAAATGTTTTAATATTAAATGTCATGTATTTGAAATAAATATAGATTGACAGAAAGTATGATGAGAAGTCAAAAAGTTGCCAATTTGCAGGGGAAAATGTTGATTTAAACTTTCTATCACATTGCCAATTTAAGGATTTTATTGCCATTTTTCCTTTAAAAAAATTTCAGCATCAAACAACTAATATTGATGCAACCAAAATGGGCACAGTTTGTGCAGAATTTTTTGCTCTTTCTGCTCATGTATTTTGTATGATTTTTAGGGCTTTGCATCAAAAGATATTAGGCCAAACCACAAAATGTGGACCTCTGTCACGAATGGGTTAATACCACGAATTTAATTCTGCAATTTTATAGATTTAAAAAAATCTTTAAACTGAACCAGCAGTTCCAGCTTTACATGTAAAGCTAAATGCATAAAAAGAATTTAGCTTTACAAGTACATTGTTTTTTCTTATATACATGTAATAGAAACATTAAGTGAAACGAGACATTTGAATTCGTCACATGACGAATTAGGTGGTCTGTCGGCATCTTTTAGGTTTCGACGTGGATTGTGATAAATTCGTTGGTAAGACTTTTGATAAAATTTTTACGACTCGATAGGAGACTAACGTCATAGAAATCGGATGATTTAATATCGTAGAATACTTAAAAGGTGATCCAAAGCTTTAATTCACCTCAACTAATCAGATTTTCTATAGGGTTGTACATAAACTACTGTGCACTGCATTGCAATTGTCATAACGGGCCAAAATCAGCAGTTTATTTCATTGACTGTGACTGTATATGTAATTATATAGTTAAAGAGGATCGAATTATAACATGTAAAAAGAAAGGAGAAGGAAAAAAAAATGCCCCCTTTCCTCTGGGACTCGAACCAGGGACCTTGAGCATGTGAGGCAAGTGCTTTGAAGGTTTACCTGAATAAAAGCTCATAGAGATAACACGTAGATTCAAAACGGAATTCTAATTTCAGGTTTTCCAGTCAAAATTTCGACATGTTTTCGACATTTGCGAAAAAACCATATGAATGCATAAGATAGAGAATTTCCTCAGCTGCAACATACTTAAAGATGGGCGAAAATCAAGCAGAAATAAGGGAAATGTTGATCAAAGAAGACGAGAATGTAGAATCGAGAATTACGTAAAAGTCATGTCCCATAGAGAATACACGTAAAATGAGAAAAATTGACATTGTACCATTAATCGTGAATTTAGATTATGATAACGTCATCAAATTGAGTAATAATGAATAAAGTATTTGTATAGAATTGTCTCCGCTACAACATATCGAAATCTCGGGAAAATTGACAAATAGTAAGCGAAATAGTCTCGGTTAAAGTGAAAAAATATAACGTCAAAAATTAAAAATCGAAATTCTGAGTTCACATCAGAATAGGATTATGTCATAGCATCAAAAGAGTAAAATTTTGTCATGAATTCACATCTACAACTCATAATCTTTCAGAATATGTAAAAAAAATTGGGGGTCTCCACGCATTCTAAGGAGCTATGGCGGATTTTAAAGGGGCATGTTTTTGCATGTTTTTACATTACTTGCCCAAAAGACGCGCGCACGGATTTTGAACTTTGACGCGCGCATGCGACCTTATGGTTAGTCAAAATCAGTTCTAAATTGATGGAAATTGTAAAGAAAAGTGTCAGGAATGCAAATCAAGTAAAAAAACGACGTTTTAACGTTATTTGGGACCTGCGCGTGCGTATGATGCGCATGCGGACGCGGACGTGCGCAAAATTTTGAACTGCTTAAAATGGCCTGAAACGTGTGCAAAATGACTTTGAAGCGATTCTGAGCATTTTTAATTTTTGCGCACGCGCTGACGCGCGGACGTACGCGTACGCGCACGTCGGGCTATCTTAGATTTATTGGATTAAAATTAACTTTAATCATGCCAAACATGAATGAGAAATGACCATCCCTCACGAAGATATGACCCTAAGTTGATGGCGCCTGGATGACGTCACGATGACCCGATGAACATGAAAATATATGGAACCGCGAGATCTGATTATGACTAATAACTGACCGAAATTTCATGCAATTTGAACCAGCCGATTCTGAGATTTCGAGTGCACAAAAAAGTGGGTGGAAGAAAGAAAAATAAATAAAGAAAGAAAATTCTGACGAAATTAGAAGGTGATCTGTCAAAGATGACAGACCACCTAATTACAAATATACACAGTACATGTACATGTATTCTACACAGCCATTGTTATTAATTTCAGGTTAGGCTTTTTGAAATATGGAAACTACATTTGTATTACAGAATTAGGAATGCAGATTGTTGAGATTAACCAACTGCACTTTTCTTATGATAATACTTTATAATAGTTGTATTTATACACACTTTTTGGAGAGCTGAAATGAAAAATAGTTTATCAAAATGTCCATCCAACTTTGCTTCTCTTTAGATGTTCAATGTCGGGTAATTGTCAGGGTGGATTGGAAAAGGACTTCTTTCCCAAGGTTTAGGATCTTATCAGCAACGCTACTTTCTTGGAAGAAGGTACAATTCAAGACATATTTTTTCATGGGTAATGGACATGACATTCAGACTTATTTTGGGTAATTCAAGGCAGTTTTAAGCAAGATCAAACGCCCTATGATGTATTCTAGTGCAGTGTATGTGAATCAGACACGCTTGACTATCAGGGACATATACAGGTGATATCACCATATTTCACTGTTTGGTTGAAGAGAAAATGAACTCCTTTACTGTAACAGGCATGATACAACATGAACTTAGGGGTTTTTAGTGTACTCCCTCATACACTTTGGAAAATTAGGACATTTTAGAAAATCTGGAAGTTTAGAGGTTTAATGAGCTCAGCTTAGATATTAAAAGCTTATATAATGATCATGTTGCACAACAATTAGACTACACATTTCATGGTCAGAGCTATTAAAAAGGTAAGGAGTGTAGTGGACATTACAGTTTAGTTTTTGTGTTACAGAAATGACACCATTTCTGCCTTTTAACCCTAACCTTTGCCTTTGAATATTCTCTGGCTCATGCCAACCTCATATCTGTGATATGTTTCTTTCGTCACAAATTACAACCAAGAATTTTAAATCTGAAATGCTTGTGGTGTGAAATCATGAGACCCATAGACAGGACCTTTTTACCAAATTACCATTATTCCCCCTCCCCCCCCCCCCCCACCCATGGCTTTTTCAAGAAACCATACCTAAATGTACATTTATTTCAGTAAATTGACTGCCAGTCATTTTAAGAGCATGTTGTTTTTTTTCTTTAATATTTCTATTTAATCACTCATGGTTGCACAATTATTTCTGGAGTTAGCATTAAGAGTTTTTGGGAAGAGAACATTTTCCATGGCATTGACAAAGGATATGACTAGCATCTTGGCCCAGGTAAGAATTCTTCATGTGGCCTCTCAGTCTGGACTGTCATAGGAAGATCAGTATAGGGGACATCATGTTGGGTTGGTGCTGGTTCGGTATGCATACTCTCAGGTATAAGACCAACAAATCTGTTTTACGATGAGGAAGAATAGTTCAAATATTACAAATTTGAAAACAACAACAAAAAATAGATGTTGCAAAGCTCTCTTCAAGTGGAAAATTTGAAACATTTTTTAGTTAGAAATGATTTAAATGCCAGGTCTGGGTTCCTCAATTCTCACTTAAGCCTTGCCTCCACTTGTGTAAAACATACAGTGTACATAAATGAGGACTATGTGTTTATACGTATGCCAACCACGATACAAAGAGGTTTGAATCATGGTTTAAAATAAATGGGCTATAGTCTATCTCCATTTTCACTTTGTTTCAGCAATTGAAAAGTTTTGTACCAAATTGCCTTACCTGCAGTTGTGTCTTCTTTTTTCCTCAGGTAGAGCACTGAAAGGAAGCTTCGAGGGTAATGCATCATCAACATTAATGGGGCATTCTTGTGTTTGAACATCCGCCGTGAGAGGTAAGTTTTCTGTTTTCTTTGGGTTTCTCTGTGGAGGGTTCAGGGGTCGCCTGTCTGGTATCAGACCCTGGGATTTTATACTGGTGGTAAACAATTTAAGACGATAAGATGAGATTATCTGTATACAATTTTTTTTAGGGGGAGGGGGATAATTTTTTCTTGGATGCTCAGTATATTCATATTGGTTAAACAACATCTGTCTGGTTTTTCATCACAGTCAAATGGAAATGATAACAGAGAGATGTTTTAATCTGTAATCATTGCCAGTGTAGCATTTAATGCAGGAAGTACATGTACCCAAAATACTTCCTTTAGAAAACGTTTGTTTCAAGTATTTCCTGTATACCAGGAACCTATGGTTGAGTCGAGATGCATTTGGATCAGACTGAAGATGTGCAGTACTACTGGGTCATTCCATGTCAGATCACTCAAACTTTTTTGAATTTTTTTTACATCCTATACCCCCGTTGAATTGGCTGAAATTCAGTATATCTAATAATTGACTCTTCAAGATGACTATTTAAGTTTCAGCCACATCAGCTAAACAGGTTTTGGCCACTTTTCACATTGTGCACATTGCCCCAAATGGGCACTTTTTTCAGTTTTGCAATTACCATATCTCCTTAAATACTGGATCAGTTTTGTTGATATGAACATGTTTTAGGAAGGTGCTAGTACATATATATTTTCTAGAAGCATAGGCCACATTTCTTCGCGTCAATACAAAAAAGGCCCCAAAATGTATTTTACACAGAAAAGCTCCTAACAGCTAGGACAGATTTTAAGTTCTTCTAATGGATACCCAGTTGTGGCACTCTGACTGTTGTTTTTGAGTAACTACATTGTATGACCTTCCTTCTGGATAAGTTTTGGAGGAAGAATGAAAATGTTTTACAGCAAACTTTCTTCTTTCCTTGATTTATGAGAGAATGCCTATTGCATCTCATAAGGGCATTTCTGCACTGATGCGACAACTTAGGTCTGCACAAGTAGAATACTAGGTGCATGCATGATTGGAATATCCTGGAATTCAAATGGAGACTCCTCAGCACTTTTTGTTTCTATTGTGGAGTTGATTGCTACTGACAACCTCCCAAATTAGACATATAGGATGTTCATTGAGTGGTTGCAATGTACATCATGCAATTAATGGGTGATGAAAGTATATAAGGGCAACAAACTTTTTTAAATTGATGCAAGTCACTAGGTCATTCTTCCACACAATGATAGCAGGCCTTACATGTTGTAGCATAGATGGGACAAAAGTGGAAAAGGATCGAAGGAACATGAAAAAAAAAATACTGGAATGTAGTAAGACAAAGATGTGAAACATAGAAATAATGAGACTCAAGTAAAGAAAGACACATAAGAGAAGAGTGAATATACAGAAAGAAAGAAAGAAAAGACTAATACATTGAGAGACCAGACAGATCGAAGGACAAAATATAGAATGGGCATTTCTGTTCCTGTAACACTAGAATAGACAGAGGGGAAGAGTGAAATATTGTGAGGGCAGAAAAAGATGAATGGACAGACTATGCTTTATAATGCTTGGTCAATCACACTCTTTAGAGTAATAAATAACCACTTAAGTATATTCAGCCATAAGTGTGTGGTTAAGTATATTTGAATTGTATCAAGGACATTGTTACTGTAAAACTTAACTTAGATGAGTTCCAGAAATCAGTGTAACAATACAAAATTCAGGAATGAACCTTTCCCATCACTCTATTCACTTTCTGAAAGAATGGAAGATAGCTTGAAAATGTGTTGTTAAATTAGGTATCCCTTGAACTCACTTGAGAGTTTAAGATTAGAGTTAAAGAAAGAAAGGAAAGGAAAGGATGATATTGGAATTGATTTTTATACTATTTTGGGCTTTTATTTTCAGTGTTTGAACATTGAAAGTGAGGTGAAATAAAAATAAGGAAAAAGAGAAGAGTGATGATTAGGAAAGTTGTGGGCAGGTCCTATTTTGTCATGACAAGCTATTCTTTGTGATCTCATCTCCCACAAAGAGAAACATATTTAGAAATGCTCAATATCTCCTGGGGGGGGGGGGGGGAGGAGGGGGTACTTGGATTTAGTTTGGATGGGATTGTATCGCTAAAACCTTCATACCCATTTTTTAGGGTCATTTTGGCAGAAAAGGGTACATGTAGTTTGGGGGCAGTATGGGTGAGAATGTCATTCTGAACAAGAAAGCTACCCATGTTGAATAAAGTAGGGGGCATGTTTGAAGATTTTCCAGCACAAAACCATACTCAGTGTTTAGGGATTTCTTGCAAAAAAGCAACCCATTAGAGCAGCACATCCCCCCCAATACCATATTCGGTTAGTACCCCCCCCCCCCCCCCCCTGCTGGGGAAGGTCTAGTTCATGATCCTCATGTTGCTTGGACAATGTCATTTTATTGTCAGGTATACAATATGCTCCAATGTCTTGTTTATGTAAAATTTTGTTTTGATATAATCTGTCTTTGTTTTGTTATATTTTTAATGTTTCTGTTAAATTTTTGTTCTGTTGTGCTTCGATTTTTGATGATGATTTTTAAATGTCAGGATTTTATTTCAATAAATTTGAATTTGAATTTGAATTTGTTCCTCTCTAAATGGAATCCCAATGTTGACATGCATACTGTACACTCAATGTGCTGCTTACGCAAAAAGGTGACCCATTAGAGCAGCGCACACTCTCCCCATACCATATTAGATTAGTACCTCCCCTCCTCCCACAGCTGTGGAATGCCTTTCATGATCCTCTCGTTCCTATCTGAATGGAATCCCAATCTGAATGGAATCCCAATGTTGACACACATGTGCTGCTTATGCAAACAACAACAATACCGTTACTTCCCATGCTGCCTGTTGGTATAGCACACACAGAATCGGGGCGTTATGGGGGTGTGTTCGAGAACTCAGGTTGATTGGTCAGCTTCAGTAGAAAAAGCCTTGAATGGAGTGATTATTATTGGATGGGAGTGTTGCTTAGCAGACATTATAGGTTACTCTGCTAATTAATAGCAATTAGGTGAAGTGGAGGTGACAAGCGAGGGCTATAAAGTGTCAGTTCCAGAGGTATGTAAGGGGTGTGTGCATGTTTGAACATTATGATTGGCTGAGTAAAGACTTCTTTTCAGAGATGATGAAATCACTTCCATAAATTCCAGCATGGCTCGTAGGCAGATAGGATTGAGTGGCTGGTTTGACAGAGTCCCCTCCCCCCTGTTTCCATGGGCAATTTTCTTTTCTTTTTTTTTTCTTTCTTTTTTTAAATGTCTTGAAACTCCATCTTATTTTTTCTACACACAGATTTTTCTGTTTCTCTTATTTTTCCTTCTCATTCTTTTTTCTATGATTTTATGTTTAGAGAACTTTATTGTAATTAATTTGAAAGAAACCCGCAAATAAATTGCCTGTCTCAGTGGCTTTGAATGGCTTTGCTAGGTTTTACTTCTTCACAAAGTTCATCTCCTATGTGATCTTACCCATCCTTTTATGATAAAAGAAGTATAAGCTACTCATTTTCCTCCGAATTTGAAGATAGCAAACTACATTCTGTCACAAGCACATCTTGTAATAAAAATTTGCATTGCATGGGATCGCTCACACACTTTCAAGAATAGTGTGTTTTTTCCACCAGGTGCAACTGGTGAAAATCTCAACTGAAAGGGATGTAAGCCAATATTAAGTTCATTTGATGTTAACTTAACATGAAGCATGAAAAACAAATGTGTGTCCGGAGAAGAAGGTTTAGATCTAGTATACACCTGTTATGAACCACATGACCACATGTAATCTTCTTTAAGTTCTTTTCCACTGAATCAACAACATGTACATGTGGGAAGAGGAAAAGCAGAGGGGAAGAGAGAGAGAGAGAGAGAGAGAGAGAGAGAGGCGGGGGGGGGGGGGAGAACCACTAGGCAAACAGCCAATTGAAAAGCTGTTTACTGATACTGGTATGTGTAATTCACATGACTATCTGCCTGTTAATTTACACAATCTAGGTCAAGGGTTGGAAAACCCCTATTGTGAACATTTGCAGTAGACATCGTGTGAATAATGTTGCTCTGTTTACGAGGGATCGTGTCAGAGGAAATTTTTTTTATTGTCTTACAGTTACAGCCTGTTCAGACACAAAATGCTTATCCCAAAACTCGATAAAGAGAGTTTGTATAAAAAATCATTGTATAGCGAACAGTGTTCAGACAAACATCCTAAATTCTCTATATGCGCGGTTTTCTCCTAGGCATGATGTCATGGCATGGTCACGTCTTCTTTCACCTGCATTCACTATAAGTCCCACCCAATACAGCTCTGTGGTTGCCTTACGTTTAGACACAGGGACTGTGATAATTCATAGAGTTCTAGTTTGAAACATTGTAGTTTGAAATGATGTTCAAACCCTCTTTTTGTAACTTACACAATGTTTTGTTATACGTTGTTTCGCTAGCGTTCAGACACACAAATAAATCGTATAGCCATACAACAATTTTTGGTGTCTTTACACAGGGGAGTGTGTATGCAAATATGACTGTCATTCAATTGTCCAGGTTTGTTGATTGTATAGACTACATTTATAATTGTGTGTGAGAGGCACACACTTATAGAAATCAGTCATAATGCCTTTAATAAAGGGACAGACTTGGATTTAATGTGTGCTTTGAAGTTATCACAAGCATTGCTTTTTTTAGCTTGCCCCTCCGTTTTGCTATATCCTTTTCTCAGTTTGGTCAGTATTATTTATAAGTATCTCAGTATAGTTCTATTCTTTATTTTACGTCATTTCCATTACTTTTGTCTCAATGAGATTGTATTCATAATTTTGTTTGTATATATTTTGAAACGGAAAAATAAATCAAATCAAATCAAATCAAATCAAATAGAATGACTTGATTTGTTTACAGGTGTTTGGAATTCTTTTAAATCAGCCCGATTTCGTTGGTAGATTTGGGGTGATTGATATTTCTACGCTATGATAATGTAATTCTATAGTCAATATCAATTTGTAAGCACATGCAAATGATGAATTTAAAAGATTTTGGCATCTTAGGATATTTTCAATGAATAAAACAAAAATATGTGTATTCTTTAAAATATTGGCTGCATTGCAGTTGTTTTACAACGCTGCAGCGGAGTAATATTTTCTTAGGGCGGGTTCTTAATTTGCAAGGCAATTTTGCTATGTGGTTAGGTACCTCATTGCATGCTCCGGTTCTGGTGCAAGTCGGAGTGCAATCGAAGCAAGCCTGGAGAAGGGCTGATCTCGACCATTATCCTGATTATGCAGTAAGAAGACTTTCTGCTGCAGAGTGTAGTATCGCAGTGCCCGAGGTTTGGTTTCCTGGATGGTGTTGGTGGTGGGTGACCACCAGTAGCCTCTTGACCTTTGGGTTTTTTGTTTATGTCTGTCACAATGTACTTCAAAAAAGTTTATGAAGCAAAGATCTGGTGTTCCTGAGCTTTTTATTGATGTTCTCTTCTGTTCCCTAACATGATACACCCCGGATATCTAATCCAACCCTCCCCACGACAAAAAATATTCAAGTAAAAGAGCTTGGTAAAAGCATGGATCCTACTATCCATGGTAGAAGTGTGCCAAATTAGGGTCTGGTTTCGTAGTCTTTTCTGTTTGGACAGGATTGGTGTCTATACACTATGTATGTCAATAATTGCTTTTAAATATTTACAGCTTACTGAGATTGGGTTATGCGTAGCACTGCTAACTGTCTTCAGCAACGCAATTGTAGATTTTAAAGTGTAAAGTGGTGTCATCAAATTCAAAGATCAATGGACTTTGATACATAGATTTACAATTTGGATAGTTCTTTTTTCTTCTTTATTTTGTGCTCAAAAGATACATGCCATTAAATGTATGGGCACGTCCATGAGTAAACTGTACTTTTGATTGTACGCTCATCTAATTTTTAGCCTGGAAGGGAATACCTGTAAATGCTCATTGGGGGAGGGGGTGGGGGAATGGTCCAAAAATAAAAAAAGCTTCATGGACTTTTTGTGTGATATGGAGTGTGATACAAAGAACTTGTGTACACCCTTTGTTTGTAATGTGAAACATTAACCTACTCTTAACATGAAGGTTTCACTTCTAAGTTGTGACAGTGACACTCTCATTTTGTTCAGTCTGGAAATGTGAGAACCTTGGCTATCATAATATTTGTTTTGTACAGGTTATAAAATATCTGCTAGCCATCTGGAAAATTGTGAATCAACCTGCCCTCTATTTCTACTTACAAATTTTTAGCATTATGACTTCATCACTTTTCTATACAAATAATTTTTCTCCCTTTTCTCTCCCTCTCCAGTCATTGTTTTCTTCATTTACAAATTTTCTGTGCATGTTTCCTTCTTTCTCTTTCCACTTTCCCTTCATGTTTCATTTTCTTCATGTTCCTTTTCTCTTTCTATTTGACTAGCTTATTCTCCCCTTGTCTTTGACCTGTATCTCTTGCTCTTCCTTATTTCTTTTTACCCATGTATTCATCTCCTCTTCTTTGATGCACATTCTCGCTCGTTTCTCTCTCTTTCTCTCTCTCTCTCTCTCTCTAGCCTTCTCCTCTTTCTCTTATTCTTTCCAGTTATTTACATTTTATTGTCTGTACTCTCTATGTAAAGAGTAAAATACCAAAGAAGTCAAGTTTTGATTTTTCATTTATCAATACATGAACATTTACAATGTTAAATAGAAGAGAAGTACAATACAAAAAAAATGCACTTTTGCATCATGAATACAGTAGTAGATAACATTTGCGTTGTATGAATCAGCTAATTATGTTTTTATCCAATTTCTTTTCATGATTTAATGTTATACAGTTTATTTCACAGAAAAGATCTGTAATGAAGGCAATCTTTTTAGCTTTTGTAATGAAAAAAATAACTTTAAAGGTTTTATGTTTTGTTTTGTAGATAAGAGTTAAAAGGGTCAAAAATAGATTTTAGATACATTTTGAGCAAGGCATTGCTGACAGCTGATGCCTTAATGTCCCTTCAAAAATACCATACCAATATCTCACTTGTAATGAGTACTAAATTTAATTCTGCATCAATCGAGATACATGTATCTCTATTAATGTTCTGTCCAGGACACTTCCTAAAAAAAGAAACCCCTTCATCATGTGTTACTGTCCTATTCAATTTTTCGTTCTTTCTTTCACTCTTTCTTGGCAGCATTGTGATTTCAGCCATGGTTGGAGGAACAGTTCAGAGAAGGTTTGGAGAGCAGAGGAAAAGATCTAGGTGTCTAGGTGGTCTGTTTCTTCATCTACTGTCAAGGAAAGATGATCAAGGAAGAACTCTATCTGGAGTAGTGCTGATGAGGTAACCCTGCGTTCAGGTATGAGGTTGATACAGGTATATCTCCTCTTGCAGAAAGGAAATATATGCTGTACATGTGGGTGAAGGGATTTTTAAAACAGAGAGGAATTAGTAAATAGAGAAGGTCTAGTCATAGAATACAAGAAGAAGAGAAATGGACCTTAAAAACTGAAAGCATGGCTCATTATAAATTGTGTTGCATTACAAATGAAATTTAGTTAGAATTCCATTTGAATCATTCAAATTATATCAATATACTCATTCAGAGTTCATTTTTATGGAAGAAATAGAAGGCACAATGAAAATAGAGTTTGTTTGGTTTTATTTTCTGTAATATCAAAAAGATGTCAAATATAAACATACATGTATAAAACAAGCAGATCAATCAAAGTTCAAAATGCAGTGCTGCTGGAAAGCTCCCTTCACAGGCATTATTAAAATGACTTTGTTCTTCCTGGAGGGCCAGAAGGTGCATATTGTTATGTATTCAGATTCATATAACCTGCAGAAATCACAATGTTAAAACTGCTTGAATGATCAGTGGTTTGCCCTAATTTTGATTTCTTATCAGAATTAAAGTGAAAGAGAGAACATCATTTTCAGATACCATCCTTGTTCACCTACTCCGGTAAGTAGGCCTTTGACTCTTTCTTTCATTTTCTTCATGTTGAAGGACACCAGAAGACAAACATTGTAGGTATAATCCTGTAGAGAGAGAGAGAGGCACTACCAGCATCAGCAAGGCATGTGTCTGGTGTCTGAACTTCATGGTGACTGGTAAGTTTCTCTTGGATCTGGATGTCCTAAAAAGGTATCCTGTCGGGTATAAGATCCTGATATGCATAATAGTGTTGCACCTACATGTATGTAGTGAGAATGAACAGATCATGTCACATCAGAATGAACAGATTAGGAGGGATGTAAAAATGAAAATAAAAATGAAATATGTGAATAGATTGTAATTTTTTATATCTAAATTGCAATTTACAAGTCATTATTTAAGTCAATTTTTTAAATTCTTTTTTTTTGGTCTTAAATAGAATAAACAGCCATCTTTGATCATTTTGGCTAAGTACATATATTTTACCCCAAAGTCTAAGACAGCCCCCTAGCAGACTTAGGTCAATTATTTTTGTATAATACTGTGCATGTGCATATATGTATCATGCATTGCCCTTTAAAAAAAAAGGGGGGGGGGTGGGGGTGGAGCAGAGGGAATATTGGCTTGATTGAATATGAGAGAATTAGTCCATAAAGTAAGGGAAGGGTGTAGTGTTGAGACATAATCCCTTTCCCATTCCTTCACTCTAACTGAAGATCTGACAATTGAAACAGAATAATCAAAAGATTAGGATAGCAGAAGATGTTGGAACTACAGAAAAATAGACAGGGAGAGGGAGATACAGACGTGAGAGAGAGAGGGAGAGGAAGGGAGTATTTAAAGGGAGAGAGCTGAGAGAAAGATCATTAAGAAGATGGAGAAGAGATTATAATGTAATTGGATTATAGATAAATTGAGAAGAGAGTATGAACTGAAGAAGAGAGAAGTGAAAAGAGCCTTAAAAGGGAAAAATATAGTAGGCTTATGAGGAATTGAAGCCAAGAGAAAAGTGGCTGTTTAATTGTGATAGAGGATATGAAGAAATAACAAAATGCCGCTTCATAATTCAGCTCTTTATCTGCAATTATGATATCCATATATTCAACCAATAAAGCATACTTCCCCCCATGTAATCGAAGTGATAAAGTTTGCCTGAAAGCCCATTATTGAGCGGAAATCATCCAATGTAATGGGAGTGAACTGATTACCGGAAGAATGCTTTCAAATGCAAGTGTGTACGGTATGAGATTGTGAGCAATATGTGTCTTTTTGTCATCTTTACCAAATCACGCTCAAAAGCTTTTTAAGACCATGGCCTCAAGGGCAATTAGACTCAAAATAGATCAATATTAAAATGCTGACTGGGATAGGAAGAAATACAGAGAAAGTGTGAGAAGACAGAAACAAAAATAAAGTGAAGAGGAGCAAAAACAGGATGAAAATTGAAAAGAAGAATAATGAAAAGAGAATGAAAATGAACAGAGCATTATAAAGGTAAAAGAGAGAGAGAGAGAGAGAGGGGGGGGGGTGAGCAGGGAGGGAACTTGAAATAATGATAAGGAAACCAGAACATAAAGAGATTTTAATTCACTTAAAGGGGTACCCAATGCAGAAACAATGTTAGTTCATTTAAAAGAGCATGATTTTATTAGCAGAAAATCATGTGCCTAAAATTTTTTTTGAAGTCGTGTTGCCAAGGAAATCCCCAAATGTGGTATGATTTTAGGATATTTTTGACCCCTCAGCTGTGACCCAGTTTCAACTGGGTACCCACTTTGACGTCAAAATGACGTTGAAGTGGGTACCTTGTCGCACAATTCTAGCAAAATGCGCGCAAGTTACAGCGCGCAGCACAACTGCAGTGCGCGAAGCTGGGTACCCACTTTTACGTCATACCTCATAGTGAAATTTTTTGGTCAACTCTTCACTTTTTATGAGAAAATTAGCCAAAATGCATTGATTTCGATTGAAAATCATCAAATTTTTAATGTTATTCTTCTTAGAATTCTATTCTCGATCGTATATAAAAAAAAAATTTACCATTGTGTAATCACTTTAAAGGGGATAGAAAATGAGAAATCTTGGGGAAAGGCAGGGCGATCTCGGATGAGAGAGAGGGAATGCAGTCGGCCGCTCGAGTTCCAAGAAAAGGGATAATCCATTCTAAACAACTGTGATTTATTGCTGTATGTGTTTCAAATTTCAATGAAAAAGCTAATAAACAGCTAGCCATATGGAAAAACAATTACATGGCCAGCTCCCTAGGAGAGCCTAAGGGGTGTTACGTAATCCGCGGCGACGACGTGTCCGGGAAAGGCAATGAAGTTTAATGGCTAGACTAACAAACCAGAAGTAAACTATATTTTGTATTTTGAAATGTTGGAGCATTATACAAGACGTTTCTTCGAGTGAACACGATGAGACCCGTTAAAAGTCTAAACAGTTAGAGTTGTTGAGAAATGTGAGAACCCGAAATGTATGACTAGATTGAGTTTGGTAAACTTCGTGCTGTCCGAACTGTTATCGCATTAGTCCGACAGGCTCGCATAACGGCGGATTATAGTGTACAAGTAAACAAGCCTTTTGCAAAATTCGTTTTCCCCATGATTTCCTATTTGTTGGCCTCTTTAATAGTGGAATGGAAGATGATAACAATAACTTACATGCCCCTCACTATGTATTCATTGTATAATTTTAATCTGTTTTATTTCTTTTATTTTGTTTCATTTTATTTCATTTTGAAAGCAGAATCAAGTTTTGATATGTTGTAATCAAATCTGTTCGCACATCACACATCTGCATTGCATGTAGATTAATTATCTTATCAGACTAGCGGAAATCACCAGATGTAATGCGTTGAAAAATGGTCTCTTCGTGGAAGACTGCATTCCAAAGTAATGAGTGTTTGTGCAGTGCTATGAATATCTTACACTTTTTCTTTGGTAGGCAGTACAGTGGCTTGTCATTCTACAGGTTAAAAATAGATCATGCAAATACTTCACTATTGATATATGATGACCGGTTACAGATTACTCCCAAATTGCAGTGTTTTGTGATGCAATAAATTGATGATAAATGTTGTAAAGCTGATGGATAACAGGAGCAGTGGAACAATCATACGGCAAGCATGTATGCAATATTGACAGCATAGAGCACTTGATTTTATGATGCTTTTAATGATCTTTTTTTCAGTTTTCATTGCTCTATTTTTTTTTTATTTATCCGATTGCTAGTTTTATCCAAATAACAGCTGTGCACAATTATTGATTTCTGAATATAGTGGGGATTGGACAGCTGGCAGTATTAACTTGATCTAATGAAGTGTCAGGTACTTGTAATTTGATCTTAAATACCACATACATGTAAATACTCTTGATGCATGACACAGCTGTATAGGTTTGTTTTGTCTGATCATTCATTAGTCCTGTCCAGATTTGCTATTTGTTACACGCAAATTAAAATATGACAACAAAAAAGAAGCTACAAGACTGAAGAGAGGGGAGAAGGGGAAGAAAAAGGCAGAGGCCTGGAACACTTTGGTTAAAACCTATTATACTGCAAACTTCAGAAATTTTACAGCATGATATCTTTGCCATTTGAACTTTACATCTATTTTCTCAACAAGAAACTTTTTGTGAGTACCCATGAATTTCATAGCATCGAATTACTCTGAAATTACTGTAGGCCTATTAGCTTGTTTGATTCAAACATCCAACAAGCAGAGGTGTTGTGGTCTAGTGGATAAGTCCCTGGACTGTGAACCACAGGGTATGAGGTTTGAATTCCTTTGGCAGCTTATGTCCTTTGGCAGGACATTAATCTGCATTTGCCACCTTTCACTATGATGAATTTCATAGCATTGCATAACCTACAGTGTAGTAGGATTCATTCCTTGAGTAAATTAAAAGCAGCGGTTGCTGAACCTAAAACTGGGCCACAATATTTCCAAAAGTCCTTTGAAAGTGCATAGAGACATAAGATCATTATGTGATTTGTATTGTACAAGAAGAGAATGTTCTTATTATCCTTAAAACAATGTAAAACTGCCCCCCCCCCCCAAAAAAAAAAACGAAAAAAAAAAAAAGCAAAGAAAAACGAATTACCCAGAGCAAGGAAGGAATCACATGTTCTTTTAAACTTGATAAATAACTTCCTGTTTATTTACATTAACTTATTGTACATTTACATAATTTACTGTACATTTACATAGACTTACTGTACATTTACATAAAGGCATTAGCTAACATTGTTAGAATTTTTAAAAAACAACCCATTTTGCTACTTGAAAATGATATAAACATAAGAGTTATAGTTTAAAAATACCAGTCTGAAAGTTTCAAAGTATAATATCTACAGGCAGCTTTTTGAAATATTGAAAATGTTAACCATTGTTTGAAAAATATAAAATGGTCGGTTGCACAGACTAGACATAAGGAGTGAGCATGCACACATAGCTCACCTAAACCGTACAGTGTGTATATGCTGTACCACGCGGAGGGAGGCAGATAACGTTTTTATTTAAACTGGAAAAACAGTCCTCTTATTTCTTGTCACATGCGATAAAAATAATAAAATCGTGATATACGTCCTAACAGCTTTTCATCCAAAAATATGTGAAGCAGTTTTAAAAATCTTATCCTATAAAATAGAGACGTTATATTGTAATGTGATATGTGCTATACAAGGACTACATATTATTATTATTATTATCACTTTACCATGGATAATTATCCTCCATGTCCTGTGCCTTGTACAGTCATAAGTGATATCAGAATGTAAGAGGACATCAGGGCCCTGTTTCATGAAACTTGTTTCAACTGCCACATTTCTATGACAAATTTGCAGTCGGCCAATCAGATGCAAAGATATCAGTAGCTTATAACAGTTACCCTTTATTGAAATTTGTTATTGATAACAAGTTTTATGAAATGAGGCCCAGAATATATTATCCATCATTTGCGAGTGAGCAGAGCAAGCGAACCAATTTTTTTAAAGACTTTCATTCATTTGTAACATAGTAATAAAGGGATTTTTTTTTCAACTTGAATATTTCAGGGGGCCTTATCAAATTATCTTGTGGGTCACATACATATATGACTCATGGGGTGCAGTGTAAGAACAGTTTCAAATCATGTTTCAAATCTTTCTCTCACATTCAGAAGCTCAATTTGTATGGTTATGTTTGAAACCTGGTTTGGGGACTAAAACATCGTATTTAAGGCATTGATTCAATTGAAATCTCACCCATCCCAAGATAAACTTTGCTTTCATTTTAAAGCTCTCTGAGATATGCTTCAAATATTTGTTTTCTAAAGGGATGTAATGAATTGTGTCATGTTAAATACCGGTAATGTTTGGCCGAATAGATGCACCTGTGGTACCATGCAGGAGGACTTAAACCAAGGCATTAGCTGTGGCTCTTGAATGGGATTTGGGTACAAGTTCACTGTACTTATGATATATATCTAAGCTACGTTTATATGGTATTTATATTGGAGTATCATTCCAAGGTCCGGTTGTCACTCTTCATGTGGAGTCTCAGCCTCCACGGTCATTGGCAGTTCTTCTAGGGAGATGTCTCTTTGGGTTGTTTCTGGTCTGTTGACGAGACTGTCAGGTATAAGCCCAACATATCTTTCCCTATAGAAAGCAAAAACCAGTGGGAGAAAGAGTACTAGAAAACTTAACCTTATAAAAAAGTTTACGTTTTGGCACCTGTAGAAGTAGTAGACGCTCTTGTTTAGAAGTCATTTGGTGTGAAGTAGATGTCAAGTTCTCTGTATGAGAATGTACACTTGATCCATTTTGCTCATTTAGATGTATGAAGCGGGGTGGTTCATAGTTTGGAGACCGGAGACATGAGACTGAAATGGAAAAGGGAGGACAGAGAATGGAAGAACAGATGGCAATAAGAGAGAGGGAGTGTTGAAGAAAGGAAGGGAGAGAAGGAAAGAGGAAGGGGAGGAGAGAAGGTGTCAAGGAAGGAAGGAAGAAGAGAGAGGGAAACAAATAACATGCACACACACACACACACACCCAAACACACCCACTCTCCTGAAAAATGGATGAGACAGATGAAAGGAAAAGAGCAGATGCATGTTACAAGAGATAAGAGAATGAATGTGAGAGAGAGGAGGAAAAAAAGGAAAAAATTTGTGTTGGAAGGTATGTAGTAATACCAGTGGAAAGCAATTCAGGATTTCCTGAAGTAGGTTCAGTCAGGCAGTGCGTTTGATATGTGACACCTAGGATTCTTTAGTAAAATGTTAGATTCGGCAAAGACATAATTGGGTCTGCAAATACAGTTTGATATCAGTAGAATCATAGAATCATTCTTATTTTTGCAGAAGATGTAGTCTTTAACCAGTTTAAATGGGCAGTTATTGGCTGACATGGACATTGTACACATATGTTGGTGTCATGTCGATCAAATAGGAAGGAGTCACTGGAACTGATTACATGGAACTTTTTATTGTAATGTGTTTTTTTACAATATAAATATAATGTACATGTAGATTAGTTGAAATTAAGTATTTAGATGGGAAACATTATATACTGCAAAATTTAATTCATATACTATATGCTGTTGTTATGAGCTTGTATTGTACAGCTTTGTGATTATTTCACTTAGTTTTTTCCCCTATAAGAAGGTTATTCTGCAGGTTCCTGGCCTTTATTTGTCTTCAGTTATTGTACCCAGATTTAAGGTAATATAAGGTAATTTTCACAGCCCCAAGGTCCTTGTAGTGATTTTCCACTCTATATGTTTTAACTTAGTGTCTTTCGAACTCTGTGAACTTTTTTGCCTCCTCTCCCCCTTTTCTGTAGGATTTTCTATGGTAGCTGTGGTCTGTGAAGTCTCCTCATCTAGTGATGCTTTGTCACCCTCAGGGGCACCATCATCTGTTTTACTGCTACTTATCAGCATAGGTACGTCCTCATTTGAAGTATCCCTCTGAACTGGTGCCACACTGCCATCCTCAGGAACTTTTTCATCATTTGGCTTATCCATGATGACCTTGGTGAGGATTAAAAGGGTAATTACTGAAATGGAAAGAAAACTGCTGAAAGTGTTGATTGTGTAATGCGGCAAAGTATATTTCAGTATATTACTGAAATATACCAATAATAAGCTTGCAGAGAATGCACCATGAGTATAAAAAACCTCAAATAAACAGTTAGAAGGAAGCAGAATACATGTACCAAGAAAACACAACTGCCAGTGCATAGTGGGAAAAGGAAAATCAGTCTGTAAGTTATCAACTTTCATACAATAATCAGGCAAGCAACTATGAAACATCATGTGACCTGACTGTGGATTGCCTGCTTTTTTTTTTTTTACAATAGAGGTCCCAAATGTTACACTTAATTGAAAAAGCCAAATGTAATCTATTGATAGAAGTATCAGAGGTGTAATTCATCCTTTTCATTCTGTCTATTGACAAATTATTTTCCATAATGATTATTGGTCATGAGTAGCCAAACTCGACATGAAATGACATAATGACATGAAATTAGGAAATTATTTCATATCACGCATTCCATTAACAAATGATATAACACTATTGCCATTCAAGTCTCAATGGCTTTGATCAGCCACTTGTGATCTTTGTTGTGGAATCTTTTGTGTATGGGTTGACTGTAGTTTATGATATTAAATAATAGCTTGATTTTGTTCGGATCCACACCGCTGAATAGAATAATAGGCACTCGAGAATTCAAGTGATTTGTCACTGTTATTCTATCGGGCGGGGGGGGGGGTGGGGGGGGGGTCATAAAGCTGTTCGTAAGTTACGCATGACTTTACGCACGACTGGTGATATGTTCTTGTGCTACATGTAGATGATTGAGAATCTGATCAGCACCCAAGAACATGTTCCAGTCATGCGTAAAGTCGTGCGTAACTTACAAACAGCTTTATGAAACACCCCACTGATCACATTTTCTCAGTCAAGTTCCTGAAATATTGTTTGTCATGCATGAGAGGCAGAGAATGCCTCTCCAGCAGGAATGGATAGCGTTCTTCCCCGACACCAGCGGCCTAGAATACCGTTAGTGTGGGGGGTATATTGCATGCACACCATGAATCAATCTTCATGACCAGGCTTTTGTAGTTTGTTTTCCACTCTTTAAAAGACTTTATCTTTATCTTGGAGTTTTGGAATTTAGATGTGGTTGATATGATTATGGAATTTCTGGAATGTCATGGAATGAAGATAAAGTAATTTTCCTTATTAAGACATCTGGCTGCTGGTAGGCAGTGGTAGGGAAGTCTTGATGTGATTTCCTGTTGTGGAATTTTGGAGAGGAGAGTTTGTGTTTACCAGCTTATCCCAAGAAGGAGGAGGGGATGGGCTGTGAATTTAAAAACCTTTGGGCCATCACTGGGTTGTTTTTTTTAGGGGGGGGGGGGGGGGGGGGGGGGGGTTGCATGTGAAGATTTTCATGCCACATGTATTGTGTTTTAGATCTTAGTTTTGTTTTATAACATCTTTTCTTGCCGTCAATGCGCTTCCACAAGGGAACTACTCTTGCAAGTTTCATCATCACACAGAAAATTACTGATTTTGCCTCCAAATTACTGATTTGTGCTCTGGGAGGTTGGCATCTCTGGAGAGGAGCTAAAATCTGTGTGACACAAATACCGGTACATGAAATGGTGTTTGATATATTGGATTTTATTGTGCTAAAAATTATCAAAAATTCAGACAAATGGTCCGAAGACTGATATTTGTCTTGTGTACGAATTCAAATTATATACATGTACAAGTTAAAATCACATAATGAATATAATAAAATGAATAAATTACAGTAAATGAAATAGCCAATACATGTAACAATAGATTACTGGAGAATGAGACCTTAGGGTGAAAAATCAACTTCAATGAAAAGAGAGGTCGACAGATCGAGAGAAGCAACCCAAAATGCTAAATTGGCCATAAAATAAAAACAAAACAAAACAAAACAAAACACCAAGCAAATCGAGACCCCCCATCCTCACAACTGACCCTGACGAAACCTCCCTCAAACTGCCTGTCTCCACCCCCCCCCCCCCCCCACCAAAACCAATCCCTCCCCGGGGCCTCATTCCCTTTAAGTTACTTCCAAGTGGTTGAGTGGTAATGAGGAAAATAAAAAAGACAATAATATAAGCTTGTAGATCATCAGGCATTTCAGCATGAGTTTAGAATTACTAATTGCATGAGCCAGAAAACCTGAATTACACATACTAGTTTTATGACACAGCAAATTTCATCACATTTTGACTTTGACTTTTGACATGGCAATGATGCATGCACCCATGCATCATTGCCATGCATTATCACTTTCTGCCAATGCTGATCACTAATAGTGATGGGAACTTTTTTTTTCCAATTTGTCGTATTGGCGTGATGAGCAAGCATTCTCTCTTTCGAAAATTTGCTGTTTTTGCATTTTATTTTTCTGTAGTATTTTTCATCCTATCAATTTGAAGAGAATAATCACTATCAGTATGGTCAGAAATATACAGTTAACATCACAATTATTCATACCCTTGCCATGTTCTGTTATTTTCTAAAGTTGGAATGTCCCCATTCTAACAAAATGTTTATAAAATCTATAATTAAAGAAAGAGGTATTCATCTCTTATTTGCTTGTGGTTACGTACCAGGGTTATTCATGCATAAACAGATATGGTCTATTGAATGCATTAATGCCATTTTCAGACCTTTCTGTGATCACTGAAGTGGAACTCGTCATGTTTCAATGATCATAGTTCGTTCGTTCATTTTTTGAGAGATGAAATGATATCCTTTCATATGATATACGATTCGAGGTATCTCAGTTGGTTTTAATAATTTTGACAGGAACTGAAATTTGAATTATGAATCTCATGAGTAACCTCTGTACACACTCAATCTAGGGAATGTACTTTGGAAATTAATCCTTCCAAAATTGTTTCCAAAATGAGCAATGGCTATTGAAATACATGTACTAAGAATTACATAGCAAATTAAAGCACATTACATCAGCTACTTTCTGCCAATGCTTATCACTAATAGTGATGGAAACTTTTTTTTCTACATGGACAAGACAGTAGGCTGGAAAAACACATGAACTGCACTTGATGTCAATTGACCAATCAGAATGTGTAAATTCTAGAACCTGTTCTACACTGTATGATGAGCCTTGGTGTACAGCATACTCAAGATAGCAAGCTGTGATCTATGGTAAGACTAGGGTTACTCCAGGCTAGGAATACAGTGCAGGATTAAGTTATTACCGAGCCCTGGAATCATCATTCTAATGATTTATGTTCTGAATTCATAATTAACAGTCCGTCTATGAAGACCAGGAAAGAGATACATGTACGAAGGGAAAAAGAAAAATACTAAATTATTACTCACTTTCTGTGATAAATCTACAAAAGATATCTATATCCCACATGTGAGTAATCTTGAATGAACTAGAAGAGCCTGCGACCAGCTGATCAGGAGAGCGAGCCGATACGTCTATATCCCACAGTCAATTAATCATGAATGAACTATCAGTGCGCAACACCTGGCTTGATCAGGAGAAACATACCTGGTAGCACATTGAGAGACAATCTCCTTATCTTGGCATGTCATTGGATGGCACTGTGCCATATATGCAAATGGAAATAAACATGTACGGTAGGTGCAGTTTTCATTTATGGAAGAATTTTTTGTACGACATGAAAATGTCAATGGAATGCACTTGATGGACTTTGTGAATGTTTGTAGGTACTTCATACTTGTATGCCTAATTGCACCTCTCATCTCCAATAAAGGAGGAACTTTTTGAATTTCCAGTCTTTGGACGATATTTTAGTATATACAGCACTTCTCTTGAGTATACCTTGTTTTCTGATAGAGAATGCTACAGATATTTGAAAGGCTTTACCTCCTTTTTTTTTTTTTTTTTTAGGAAGCAAGTTTTTTTTTTTATATGGGGTAAGGATTGGGAGGGGGGATTGTTGGGATATAAATTGTAGGAGGCAATATCAATCCCTAATGCAAGGCACTCGATCATCAACAATGCCTGCCTACCTTATGAAGCAAAATGCTCATGCTCAAGGAACACTTGTACACTCTCTTTATGTGATTTCTGAACAATTATATCTGGACTCAATTTAACCCTAATAAGGCTGGCCTTCTTTGACTGCATAATTTTTTTTTTGTTGGGGGGGGGGGGTGCAGATTCTTCCATGTTCAAAGTTCATACTTGTATGGTAAATCACTGAACTGCTGGAGTTCCATTCACATTCTAATCTCATAAAAAATGATATGGTGGCATATCTATTTATTCAGTGCTGATAAGAAATAGGTGTTTAAATGTATACTGTAGAATCAAGTGACAATCTTTGTTAATACCAGAGACAAGTGAGAAAGACGACTGACTAAATGATGTTATGAATCAAGGTCATTGATATAAATTGAAAGCTATGTGATATATATGTTTAAACCTAAAAGAGTCCGATTTGTCGTATTGGCGTAATGAGCAAGCTTTCTCTCTTTTGAAAATTTGCTATTTTCGCATTTTATTTTTCTGTAGTATTTTTCATCCTATCAATTTGAAGAGAATTATCACTATCAGTATGGTCAGAATTATACAGTTAACATCACAATTATTCATCCCTTGCCATGTTCTGTTATTTGCTAAAGTTGGAATGTCCCCATTCTAACAAAGTGTTTATAAAATCTATTGAATAATATACCAAATTAAAGAAGAGGTAGTCATCTCTTATTTGCTTGTGGTTACGTACCAGGATTATTCATGCATAAACAGATATGGTCTATTGAATGCATTAATGTCGTTTTCAGACCTTTCTGTGATCACTGAAGTGGAACTTGTCATGTTTCAATGATCATAGCTCGTTCGTTCATTTTTTGAGAGATGAAATGATATCCTTTCATATGATATACTATTCGAGGTATCTCAGTTGGTTTTAATAATTTTGACAGGAACTGAAATTTGAATTATGAATCTCATGAGTAACCTCTGTACACACTCAATGGAGGGAATGTACTTTGGAAATTAATCCATCCAAAAATGTTTCCAAAATGAGTAATGGCTATTGAAATACATGTACTAAGAATTATATATCAAATTAAAGCACATTACATCAGCTATCAAAAGTAAGCAAACAAGCTGTGATCATTGAAATCGTTCTGTGTTACACTTCAGTGATCACAGAAAGGTCAGAAAATGACATCAGTGTGTTCAATGGACCATATCTTTTCATGCCTGAATGATCAAGGTATATAACTACAAGCAAATGAAAGACTGTTCCTTTGTCTTTAATTTGATATACAATTCAGTATATTTTATGAACAAATTATGTTAGAATAGTGACAATTCGAATTTTTGCACACTTGAAAACATAACAAAACTTGGTGAGTGATGTTAACTGTATGTATATCCTTGAAATCATTTTAAGTAGGTGATTTTTATGCCTCCGCCCACCGTAGGTGGTTGCGGAGGCATTATGTTTTCGGGTCGTCCGTCCGTCCGTCCGTCCCGTTTTTGTTCTCACAATAACTTAAGAACCGTTTGACAGATCAACTTCAGACTTGGCTCGTGTATGCATATGGGAGGGACAATGATCTGATTAGATTTTGGAGTCTGAAGGTCAAAGGTCAAGGTCATAGAGGTAATAATACACATAAAAATGGCTCGTTCTCACGATAACTTAAGAACCATTGGACAGATTGGCTTCAAACTTGGCTCATGTATGCACATGGAAGGGGCAATGATCTGATTAGATTTTGGGGTCACAAGGTCAAAGGTCAAAGGTCATAGAGGTCATTATGTACATAGAAATGGTTCGTTTTCACCATAACTCAACTATTTGACCGATCAACTCAAACTTGGCACTGGTATGCATATGGGAGGGACAATGATCTGATTAGATTTTGGGGTCTCAAGGTGAAAGGTCATAGAGGTCATGTACATAGAAATGGTTTGTTCTTGTGATAACTCGGTAACCATTTGACGGTTCAACAAACTTGGCTCATGTATGCATATGGAAAGGGCAATGCTCTCATTAGATTTGGGGGTCACAAGGTCAAAGCTGTCATTGTATAAATGAAAATAAATCAACATGAAGTGCCATTTATAAAGTTCGACCACGCGTGGTCGAAGATTCATCTAGTTTTTTTCACAAAATTCTTGTAGAGCCTCAAGATAGAATGAGCAAAATCTGGCTGGTTTTTTTGTCCTATATCAACAACAAAAACTTTTTAGGTTTGTTTTTATATTGTACTGTGTGTACCTTGAGAACTGTAACAAGAAATAAAAAAATCGAAAATAAGGCAAATGTTCTTTTTTTGTCTTCCCTTCTTAGCATAATTTTCCTTGACTTGTGTTGCCTCGGATCATTGCCTCCATGCGGTATTAGAGCATTCAAGTCTTAATTGTGACAAGTCAATGGTAGGAAAGGATCATTATAAAGTGGTTTCTGGTATTGGCATTTATTGTTTTCACTTAGTTACTTTTTGGAATTTGTTTATGAATTTTATAGTACAAAACTACAATAGTCACTGCACCTCCCCCTCCCCCCCCCCCCCTCTCTCTCTCTTATCTCTCACTTTAAATCTCTTCGGAATATTTCGTTTTTGTCTTTCTTATCTCTTACTTCTCTCTTTCTCCACATCTGTCTGTCTGTCTCTTCCCTACTTACACTCACCTACAGATCTTACTTTAAACTGTCTTTGTTTCTACTTTTATCCTTGATCCCCTTGTATGTATTTCACTCTATCTCTGTGTGTCTGTCTCCCTTTCTCACTCTATCATCTCTCTCTTTCACTCTTTCTCTCTCTTTCTCTCTCTCTCTCTCTTTCTCTTTCTATCTTCCCTATCTCTCTTTCTATCTTCCCTATCTCTGTTAACTGCTTGCATTCTTGCTAATATCATTATTCTCTTTGTCTCACTCTTCATTATTTGGTCATGTTTCTGCTGGACTTGAAATATAATTTTCTGTGTACATGTTCAACACCTCATGCTATCTCATGCATACAAGATTAAAAGCACTACAATATTTCAGACTCTCACACAGATAAGGCATAAAACAGAAATATTTGTATACAAAATTCATTCTTATATACTAAATAATACATTACCACAAATTTCATTCTGCAATTTTATAGATTAAAAAAAAAACATCTTTAAACTGAACCAGCAGTTCCATTAGAAATGCATAAAAAGAATTTAGCATATTATATGTACATGATTTTTAAAACATTTTTATGCCTAAGCCCACCATAGGTGGTTGCCATACACAGCCATTGTTATTAATTTCAGGTTAGGCTTTTTTAAATATGGAAACTACATTTGTATTACAGAATTAGGAATGCAGATTGTTGAGATTAACCAACTGCACTTTCCTTATGATAATACTTTATAATAGTTGTATTTATACACACTTTTTGGAGAGCTGAAATGAAAAAATAGTTTATCAAAATGTCCATCCAACTTTGCTTCTCTTTAGATGTTCAATGTCGGGTAATTGTCAGGGTGGATTTGGAAAAGGACTTCTTTCCCAAGGTTTAGGATCTTATCAGCAATGCTACTTTCTTGGAAGAAGGTACAATTCAAGACATCTTGTTTGATTATATGAGGTCATTTCACGGGTAATGGACATGACATTCAGACTTATTTTGGGTAATTCAAGGCAGTTTTAAGCAAGATCAAAAGCCCTATGATGTATTCTAGTGCAGTGTATGTGAATCAGACACGCTTGACTATCAGGGACATATACAGGTGATATCACCATATTTCACTGTTTGGTTGAAGAGAAAATGAACTCCTTTACTGTAACAGGCATGATACAACATGAACTTAGGGGTTTTTAGTTTACTCCTTCATACATTTTGGAAAATTAGGACATTTTGGAAAATCTGGAAGTTTGGGGGTTCAATGAGCTCAGCTTAGATATTAAAAGCTTGTATAATGATCATGTTGCACAACAATTAGACTACACATTTCATGGTCAGAGCTATTAAAAAGGTAAGGAGTGTAGTAGACATTACAGTTTTTGTGTTACAGAAATGACACTATTTCTGCCTTTTAACCCTAAACTTTGCCTTTGAATATTCTCTGGCTCATGCCAACCTCATATCAGTGATATGTTTCTTTCATCACAAATTACAACCAAAAATTTGAAATCTGAAATGCTTGTGGTGTGAAATAATGAGACCCATAGATGGGCTTTAGACATGGCCTTTTCAAGAAACCATACCTAAATGTACATTTATTTCAGTAAATCGACTGTCATTCATTTTAAGAGCATGTTGATTTTTTTTCAGATATTTCTATTTAATCACTCATGGTTGCACAATTATTTCTGGAGTTAGCATTAACAGTTTTTGGGAAGAGAACATTTTCTGTGACAGCATTTGAGGCGTGCAAATACAAAAAAAAGACAAAGGCTTCTACGGGAGCTTCAAAACTTTATTCTTGATATCATTTTCGGTTCATCATGTAGCTCCAAAAGCTCCAAAAGCTCCGTGAAAACTCTTTACCTCCTTTAGGCTTAAAATAAACAACAAGGTTTCCAGGATTCTCTGGAACTTGGGTGATCCTTCACCTCAAATCTGCCATGTTTTCTCATTAAATGTTGCAGTGGAAAAATCTGTTTTGGATGGAACACTAGCTGGCGCTATGTCAGTATAAGGCCTTGCACAAGCAATGCTGAAGACATATATACAATGTAATATATACAATCTGTTGGCAAATAGTTTTTATGAAATATAACCAGAGATAGAATGTAACATCAAGGAAATATGAAAAATATTATATACTCTTTCTGCAATATCTCATATTAATATCAAATGAGAATTCAAGTACATTTTTCAATCAACTTTCATAACATGGCTCCTTTAAATTTCATAAATTTACCAAACGATTAGGCATGAAAAATGAATTAGATTCACGCTACCTTCAGATTACCACATTAAACACATGTAACATTTCTGTGGCATCAATCTACAAAAGAACCATAATGTTTCTATATGATATATATTCGATGAATGCATAAAGAGAAAATAATTAACTGCAGTAATCAAATAACCTTCCCTTGTTATCAATTTTACTGTTGATTAAACAAATAGCTATTCATAACTGTGTTTACTTAAATATAGCCATAGATATTTATACACATAAATCAAACTTCAATTAAAAATGACATTTGTTTTATCTTTTCTTCACATATCAAAGTGTATCCAATCAGACCTACGATTTGTCAAATTTATCAAATTCGATAAGATTTCTGAGTTTAAATTAAACAATTTTTAGTTCAACTACTCTGCTTCACTTGCACAAGTTCATTACCATGTTTCTCGACCATGGGAATCAGATACATGTCTGATAAAATTTTAAATGAACCGTTTCTGTTTCAATCACGTAAATTATGTCATACAAATCCAAGTTACCTACTGAGTGTATCAGGTCATAGAATAGCATAACTTGTAAAATGATTTGCCCTGTAAATAACAAATTCTAATATATATGTAACATAATTAGATATTTTATTGACAATATTTGCTATAATTTGCTTTTGGGGGGCAAGTTACGAAGGAAATCAACAATATATACCATGTACATGAATTCCCGCACCTTGGAAATACCAGTCTTGATTTCAGACCTTTAAGTGAAATAAACATAAATATATGTAGTTTTGAAATTCAGACTCTTCGCAGTTTCAAAGTTTACCAATAGTCTTCACATTCAGACCCTGTAAAAGGAATAGACAAAATATATAGGCTGAGTTTCAGACACAAATAAAATAATACAGCAATTAGTTTGGTCCATTCAGATATTTCAGATATTAGTCTATAGTTCAGACCCTATTCTGCGATTTCCTAATTCACATGTTCAAGGCTCCTTGGCTGGGATTCTACTTGGTCTTCACATGAAAGTAACAGAACTAGTTTGTGAATGGGGCGATCCAAGTAATTCACTGAAGTAGTTCGCTTTCCTGATGCCGATAGTTTTCGATCACCTACTGCTACCTTCACTTTGCGAACACGATTATCTTCAGATTCATACACTTCGACGATTCTTCCAAGAGGCCATAAGTTTCGGGGCAAATGATCATCTTTGATGATTACAACATCACCAACTCTCATGTCACGACGAGTATGAGTCCATTTCTTTCGTGATTACAGTTGGTTCAAGAATTCTTTTCTCTATAGGCCCCAAAATTCATTAGACAGGTGCTGAACCCTCCTCCAGCGCTTCTTCAGATACACATCTTCGCGAAGAAACCTCCCAGGTGGCGGCAGAATAACCTTTGTCTTTTGGGTCAGTAGATGGTTTGGAGTGAGTGGTTCCGGGTGGTTGGGTTCGTTGAGGAATTCTACAGCCAATGGACGACTATTGACGATAGCAGCTGCTTCACAGAGCAAGGTACGAAGTGAGTCGTCATCAAGTTGCTGTCCATTTTGATACAATAGTGCATCGAGTATGGAGCGTACTGAACGAATCTGACACTCCCATGCCCCTCCCATATGACTTGAGGCTGGGAGATTGAACTTGAAATCAAAGTAGTCACAGTCCTCTGTAAGCAGACAGGAAGCTACTTTCTTGTGGTCAATTTCTTTCCATGCTTTTGAGAGTTCAGTCGCTGCACCGACAAAGTTTGTCCCCCTGTCTGATCTCAATTGCCTAATAGGACCTCGAATAGAGATGAAACGTCGTAATCCATTCATGAAGGCGTCAGTAGTCATCGAGTTTAACGTCTCTATGTGAATCGCTCTTGATGCCATACAAGTGAAGAGAAGGCCATACCTTTTCATCTCTTTTCTGCCTTCTTTAATAGTCTACGGGCCAAAACAATCTACACCACAGTAAGTAAATGGAGGACTAGGCGTAAGACGATCTTTAGGTAGATCAGACATCTTTTGACTTTGGACTGGTTGACGAAGTTTACGGCAGGTCACACATCTGGAGATAAACTTGGAGACAAAGTGACTGCAACCAAGGATCCAGTACCCCTTAGCTCGGATGCGGTTGATCGTCATTCCTCTTCCCTGGTGAGCTATTTCTGCATGGCAATGGGCAACAAGGAGCTCTGTAAGATGAGATTGAGGAAGGATGGCAGGATGCTTAAGCTCGAAAGGTCCCTCAACTCTTTTCAGTCTACCTCCAACTCGTAGAATTCCTTCCGTGTCTATGAAGGGATCTAATTGATGTAGACGGCTCTTAGATTTGATGAGACGTCTGCCCTTCCGAGTAGCAGCTCCTTCTATGCCACCCAATATCTGTAGCTCATCTTTGAAAGCATCTTTCTGACTATGTCGTATGATTTCTTTCTCTGCACAGACAAGCATTTCAGTGGACATAGGTTGAATGATGATCTTATCCTTATTTGAACCCTTCTGCTTTTCCTGGCAGCGTCTCTGGAGATAAAACTTGAGACGAAGACAGTTGGCTACTGCCTTCTTAACCTGCTGCCAGGTAGAGAATCGTCTGAGTCTCCCAAGATCTAACTCCTCTGCACTCTTGATTGTAGCATGAGTTTGTTTCACCTCAGGATCGTTCGGAAGAATCATACCTTCATCTTCATTCTCCTCATCTGTGACATCATCTGTCCACAAGAACTCTGGGCCAATCAACCACTTCGTCATCTCTTTCTGGTCAACTCTGATCCCTCTAGACGCTCTGTCGGCTGGGTTATCTTTGGTTTCCACATAATTCCACTGAGATGGCGAAGATGCGTCTCTGATTTGCCTCACCCTGTTAGCAACAAATACGTGGAAACGCCTCGTCTCATTCTTAACATAACCCAGCACAACTCTACTGTCAGTCCAAAAGACTTCTTTGTCGACTGTGAGACCCAGTTCTGTCTGAAGGAACAGGCTTACTTTAACTGAGAGCAAGGCTGCAGTTAGCTCGAGTCTTGGAATTGTAATCGTTTTTACAGGAGCAACTCTAGACTTTCCAAGAACTAGAGCACAGTGTACATCACCATTCTGATTTTTCAGTCTCAAGTATGTACATTGACCATAGCCCACACTGCTGGCATCTGAGAAATGATGTAGTTCTACGCTCTGGATCTCACCAAAGTTCTTGGGCTTGAAACATCGATCAATTGATAGACTCTCCACCTTTACAATGTCATTCTTCCATTTTTCCCATCTTGCTTGGAGGTCGGCACTCAGGGGGTCATCCCAGTCAGCACCACTTCTGCATAATTCTTGAAGAATTAATTTACCGGGAAGAATGACTGGAGCTAGTAGACCCAGAGGGTCATACACCGACATCACAGTTGCCAAGATTCCTCGTCTAGTCAAAGGCTTCTGGTCAAACGTTAACCGAAACTGAAATGTGTCCGATTCCACACACCACTGTACTCCTAATGCCTTCTGGATTGGTAAGTCTTTGTGGAATAATTCTTTGGTAGTGAGATCCTTAGCCCTTTCTGACTCAGGCACATTTTCAATCACCTTTCGAGAGTTGGAGACAAATTTGTGTAAGCGTAGCCCACCTTTCTCACACAACTTCCTTGTTCTCACGATCAGGTCATGGCCTTCTCAGCTGTAGGGACCGACTTCAAACCATCATCGACGTAAAAGTCATGATGCACAAAGTCCTTTACGTCTTTTCCGAATTGCTGCTCATGATCTGTTGCTATCTGTTTGAGGCAGAAATTTGAACAGCCTGGCGATGATGATGCCCCGAACAGGTGCACCCTCATACGCAGATCACATACGGGCTGTCGGTAGTCTCCGTCCTTCCACCATAAAAATCGAAGATAGTCACGGTGATCACTTCTGACTTGGAACTGATAGAACATCTCCTGTATGTCACAGCTAAAAGCCACATAATCAGTTCGGAATCTACATAATACTCCTAACAGGTTGTTTGTCAGATCTGGGCCGGTCAACAGATGATGATTTAGCGCCTCAGCTTGGCACTGTGCACTACAATCAAAAACCACACGAAGCTTGTTAGGCTGCTGTACTCCATGGTGGGGGATGTACCAAACTGCGTCAGCTTCCAAACATGAGTTTGGAACATATTCTGCATAACCCTTCTCTATCAATGCTTGAATCCTTTGAGTATATAGCTTGTGATACTCAGAGTCCTTCTCAAATTTCCTCTTCAAGCTGCTTAACCTCTTCAAAGCCATATTTCTGTTGTTTGGCAGCTTAGGATCTGTTTCCTTGAAAGGAAGGGGTGTTTCGTAGCGTCCATCGTCTGTGACATGAATCTGCTCCTCCATTAGTCTCAGAAACTTGACATCATTCTGAGAGTAAGGCCGTTGAGCCCTTTCAGGAGCGAAGTCTGCTTCTAAAAGGTTGATGACTTGATGAGGTGCTATCTCCTCTCTAACTTTGGATTGGCATGAGAACACTACTTCAGTAGGATGACTGTCTAGCTGTACTTCCTCAGGTAGAACCTTCACCATGGCACGATGGCTTATACCTATTGGGTCATTATCTTTACAGTCATGATCAACTGTACCTATGACACTCCATCCGAGGTCAGTCTGCATTGCGAAAGGCCCTCCTTGTGCCGGTGGGGGAATGACGGCTCGAGGAGCAAGTGCACTTGGACAATCATAGCCTATAAGTAAGGCTATTTCACAATCCATCAATGGTGATAAGTGGTCTTTAATGGACTCCAGATACGTCAGATTCTCGGCAACTTCAGGTGTAGGAATGTGAGTTCTATTTGCTGGCATAATATCACGGGTATAAGATGGTGGTAACATAATTTCCTTATTACCATTCAAGGCCCTCACCTTGAGACCCTTAATCTTCTCACTTACAACTCTTTCCTCAGCTTTGGACATTGTTGAGAGAAGTAGGCTGACCTCTGTACCTGTAACTCCCATTTCTTCCTTCGTCTTTCGAAGGATAAATGTTGTGTCAGATTGTGTATCAAGCATAGCGTATACCAACCACTCCTTTGGCGTTGAGGTGTGGGATAGCCACACTGGAACAATGGTAGAGGTTTTTGAAGTATGGGAGTTACTTCTGTTGCTTGATGCATGGGACGAATGAGATTCCTCTGTCTCTTGCTGAGTGTCATCTTCTTTTGACGATCGCTTACTACTCCAGTTATCGTCGTGGAGTACAGTAGGATGCCTTTTCTTACACCGAGTACAAGTGCTCTTATAGCGACATTCCTTCGACCGATGACCAGGTTTAAGACATCCGAAGCACAGGTTACATTTATGGACAAATTTTCTCTTCTCTTCCATAGGCTGTGATGCAAATGAAGTACACTCTGCCATACGATGCTGTCCTTTACAAAACAGACAGGTAAGTTTCTTTTTACTTCTATCATCTTTCTTCTGTACACCAGTGGATAGAGTCCTAGCTTTTGATGATGGTTTCCTTTCCTGAACAGACGTTACTGATACACATGCTACCTTTGCTTCTTCTACGATAAAGTTCACGAAGACGGAGAATGGAGGGAATGAGCCTGAATCCAATCTCCATTGAACAACTTTCCGACCCCATCTATGAGTGAGCCAGTCTGGAAGCTTCAACAGTAGCCTTCTGTTCTCTCTCTCATCGTCTAGGTGTCTCAAATGATGTACAACTTGAGATGCAGCGAAACATTGACGGAGAAAATCACCATATCTTCGGAGGCCATCAGAATCCTTTGCACCTATCTTAGGCCATGCATCTAACTTGTCCCGAAATGCATTGGACAAAACAAACGTGTCTCCATAACGTTTGTCCAGTTCCTCTCTAGCTATGGTGTAAGCATGATCATTACCAAGGAGTGAATATCCCTGTACTAACTCGAAGGGCTGGCCCTTTAGATACTTCAACAAGTAGTAAAACTTGTCTTCCGGCAAAATTCCTTTCTTCTCAATGAGCATGTCATAAGCTCTCTTCCAAGCCGGATACTGTAGTGGACTTCCATCGAAGACTGGTGGCTCTGGTACAGGGAGTCGATTAAGTCGCATCTGCTCAATCAGACAAGATGTAAGGAATTCTGGGTCTTGATGAAGCTCTTGCACAGGATTCACATGCTCCAATGTCTGCTGTTGTCTAGGTCTGAGATCTTCCTTTGGAATTTGTTTGTCAACATTGACTTTCTCTTCAACCCCGTTTTCTTGACGTTCTTTATCACCTTGAATGTCATCCGTGTTGTTGGGTTGAGACTGTTGATCAAGCCATTGTTGACATCGACGTTTTGATGAAGAACTTGACGTAGACAATCTCAAACTTCCTTGTACAGATCTCACTCTATCGTATGTCTGTTTCATTAGAACAGAGTGTTCTTCCTCTAGCTCATCAAGTTTTGCTTCGCTGTTTTCCTCTTTAGAAAGCATCCGTGCAGCTGTGGAAAGATCTTCTTGAGCTGTTATAGCATCATCCATAATTGCCTGCAGAGCATCTCTACGGGATTTTATGGCACTAACTTCTGCATCCTCATCAGTAAGAAGAGCCCTTAATTTCGTTGATGATCTTCTCCATGAAGTAATGCAGCTTTTCCATTTCTTTTCTTTCATTTCTAATTGCCATTGCTCTCCCTTGCTGCTAGGCTGACGAATTCGCTTATCACCTCCGACTGCTCCAGGCTCAGATAAACTTTCCTCACGATGTGTAGACATTTTCAGCTGACTTCCGTTAGCGATAATTGTGAAGACAGTCTGACTCTTCAATGGCGAGAGAATAATTTGACCTCTAGAGAGACGATAGATTTCATTCTTCAGAATGGCGAAGGTTTTCACTCTTCAG
This sequence comes from Echinometra lucunter, assembly GCA_029962745.1. Lineage (NCBI taxonomy): Eukaryota > Metazoa > Echinodermata > Echinoidea > Camarodonta > Echinometridae > Echinometra > Echinometra lucunter. Next base: position 461,581 of record JAPZVO010000022.1, on the reverse strand, counting down.
AGTGGCCAGAGTTTTCACTGTGACAGCATTTGAGGCGTGCAAATACAAAAAAAAGACAAAGGCTTCTACGGGAGCTTCAAAACTTTATTCTTGATATCATTTTCGGTTCATCATGTAGCTCCAAAAGCTCCAAAAGCTCCGTGAAAACTCTTTACCTCCTTTAGGCTTAAAATAAACAACAAGGTTTCCAGGATTCTCTGGAACTTGGGTGATCCTTCACCTCAAATCTGCCATGTTTTCTCATTAAATGTTGCAGTGGAAAAATCTGTTTTGGATGGAACACTAGCTGGCGCTATGTCAGTATAAGGCCTTGCACAAGCAATGCTGAAGACATATATACAATGTAATATATACAATCTGTTGGCAAATAGTTTTTATGAAATATAACCAGAGATAGAATGTAACATCAAGGAAATATGAAAAATATTATATACTCTTTCTGCAATATCTCATATTAATATCAAATGAGAATTCAAGTACATTTTTCAATCAACTTTCATAACATTTTCCATGGCATTGACAAAGTACAGGATATGACTAGCATCTTGGCCCAGGTAAGAATTCTTCATGTGGCCTCTTGGTCTGGACTGTCATAGGAAGATCACTGTAGGGGACATCATGTTGGGTTGGTACTGGTTCGGTATGCATACTCTCAGGTATAAGACCAACAAATCTGCTCCTGAAGGAAGAGAATTTTTTTTACGATGAGGAAGAGTAATTCAAAGGTTACAAGTCTGAAAACAACAAAAAATAGATGTTGCAAAGTCTTTTCTTCAAGTGGAAAATTTGAAACAGGTTTTAGGTAGAAATGATGTAAATGCCAGGTCTGGGTTCCTCGATTCTCACTTCAGCATCCTTGCCTGCATATGTGTAAGACATAGAATGTACATTTTTCATTTCATTTCATTTCATTTTATTTAGTTCTGAACAAAAATACAAGTGCATAATAAACAATTTTATATGAACAGAAATACAAACACGTAATGAAGAATTAGATATGAACGTAGAAACTTATTTTGAACAGAACTATAGGACTCCAGGAAAAGCAGAAGCTTGAGGCCCTGGGAGCCCTTACGAAATAAATACAAACTTACTATAAGAGGGAAGGACTGTGTGTTTATACGTATGCTACATCCAACTGATATGTGAACAAACCTTAAACAGTTTTGTGAGGCACTCAAAAAATGTTTGTCAGATTTCTTTGCTACTTTAAGCTTCTCATAGTAGCAAGATACTAGCAAAAGTATTATGCTTTGAAGTTTTTTCCTCAAGTTTAATATCGAAAACGAGAGGCGCAAAATGTTTTTCATTGCTGAGCAATGACGTCAACAATGGCAACTTGCGTCATATAAAACTGATGAGAGTTCTTCAATGTTATAAGCACAATGAAGGGTTGTGGTCATTATGCGGGAAGTGATCAGGGTTCAGGAGTCCTAGCATAATACATAGTACAACTGTTGCATTGCGATCCTCTCGGTCATTTACTCTAAAATTTACCGGAAGTCATGAATGGAATATTACACAATCTCATTCTTCCACTTGCATGTACATGTGCCTTTTTATTCATGGCAGACAATGCGAGACTATATTTAATCAGATTCATGTCAATTTTCTTTTTGCTGCCAAAACTGTACGTGAGCTTTAAAGAGCACCGATCACCTAAAGACATTTTGCTCTGTATGTTACAGGTTCACTGTCACTTAAGCTACATTCGAATATGAACTTTGAATATTACTTAACGGGTTCAAGGATGTAGCCAATAGCGAGTGCGTATGCACGTCACGTGTTCATGCTTTAATTCTACACAACCTTCCAGCTGCACATTTTTTGTGCAGCACTGTGCATTTGGGATGCATCACTTTACCACTAGCCCTGCATGTAAAAACTGAGACGCGCGCCATGAAATACGTGTTCTTTCTAGAAAGTCTATCACAAGGATTTTGAAGTGCTTAATCAGTGGTGCATCACACTGGCTATGCTTGTGATGTCATAAGAGAAAGCAGATGTTGCCTCCTTGTCTGTGGGATCTAAGGAAATTTGGTGTGGTTTTAACATATTTTCCACTACAAAGTCATACTGCCGACCCATTTTGTAAAAAAAATAATGCACAAATTTAAATTCGTGATCTTAGTGGAGATGCAGGCATCTCTGGTATTTACAATATTATGCAAAAGCACTCGACGCAAGCGCCTCGTGCTAGTCGCACATGTAAATACCCTTGAGTGTGCTGCATCGCCACTAACTCACTCACATCTGTGCATTATTTGTATATTTTAAGTTAAAATGTACTTGAAACTTTATATACAGAAATACCGATAGTGAGTAAACTTACTACCTGTAAACTCACTACCGGTATTTACTGGTAATATAAAGTTTTACATGCATGGATAGGGTGGACCACTGTTTTTTTTTTTTTCTTTTTCTTTTTTTCATAGGGAGGTGCTGCCCTCTGGACCCGCCATGAACCTTTCGCACAAGTACGCTGGCATGCTGCTCTCAATGCGCTCTCGCTCCAACATAGCAATGAAAAAAAATTTTCAGTGTTTTTTTTTTTTTATTAACATCACTTTTCATGCCCAGAACTAGTCATTGTACTTGAATGCACAGGCATGATTTAGGGCATTTACAGAATCAAACAGCCATTCAATTCCATCCTAAATGTGTAGTCAGTCTCATTTTATCCTTTATTTTCTTCAAGCTCTTTAACCCTTCATCCCTGGACTGCTGGGTAGCTTTGTTTTAAGGGGGGTGGGGGGGGGAGGGTGTATTTCACACTAGCTCTACACAATTTTTTTTTTTCAGTTGATCGGTTCACTTTAAAGTGATTACACAATGGCTGGAAAATTTTTGATATATGATTCGTCCCCTTCAATTCACAATAAAGAATGTTTTCTAATGGGTGATTACAATCTTAACCTTTTCAACTATGAACATAATTCACTATGCCAAGATTTATTGATGAATTATTATCTCAATCTTTCATCCCTGTTATTACTAAACCAACAAGGATCACAGACGCTTCATCCACATTAATCGATAACATATTCACAAATTCCTTTTTACCCATTCGTTCCAATATTATTTTATCCGATATAACTGATCACTTCCCAATATTTTGCACAGCCCAATTGTTAGAACGTGTGAGATTAAAACCACCTAGACCCAAAGTAGGATTTCGCAAAGTAACTGCTGAGAATAGTAATAGATTTAAAGAAGGCCTTAGTAATACTGATTGGTCAGACGTCTTAAATAGCGATGACACCAATGCATCTTTCAACAGATTCATGGATATATTCTCCAATCTTTATAATTTACATATTCCAATTCAATCTCGTAGAAATAATTACAAAAAAGTGCCGAGGATGCCTTGGGTGACGAAAACCATCCTGAAATCCATAAATCGCAAAAATAAACTTTTTTATAAATATAAATCCAACCCAACTCAGCAATCAAAAGATAAATACACTAGATATCGCAATATTCTCACTAGCCTTCTGCGTTGTGCGAAAAGGGACTACTATTGCAATCAATTTAATTTGCATAGGGGTGACATGGAAAACACGTGGAAAGTTATTAATAGCGTGCTTAACAATAGAAATAAACTTCATAATATATCTTCGATTAATATTAATAATAATCGTGTTCAAGACCTTAATGAAATGACTGAATTCTTTAACAATTTTTTTGTAAACATAGGACCTGATCTTGCCAAAAATATTCCTAATTCTAACAAACCTTTTCACGATTTTCTTGGACCCCGAAATGATAAAACGATGTTTTTCTCTCCAGTTTTAGAATGTGAGGTTATTGACATAGTTAATGGTTTAAAACCTCAAAAAAGTCCTGGCTGTGATGACATTACTAATTTTCTTTTAAAGACCATTATCCCAGGCATTATTACTCCCTTAACTCATATTATTAATTTATCCTTAGTTCATGGCATAGTTCCGGAACAAATGAAGACAGCCAAGGTCATCCCTATTTTTAAGAAAGGGGACGCACAAGAAGCAAGTAATTATAGACCTATTTCCCTACTGACAGCATTTTCCAAGATTTTAGAAAAAATAGTCTATACCCGTCTTGTAAACTTTCTTAATGACTGCAATATACTGGGCAATACACAATATGGTTTTAAACAAAAACATTCTACCTCTCATGCTATATTGACACTTGTTAATAAAATAGCTAAGGCAATAGATGATCATGAACACACTGTCGGTATATTTCTCGATTTTTCTAAGGCATTTGATACTATTAACCATGATATTTTGCTTTATAAGTTATCGCACTACGGGATAAGAGGTCAATCTTTATATTGGTTCTCAAATTATCTTTCGAACAGACATCAATTTGTTAGTATTAACGGTGTAGAGTCCACCCCCAAACGAATATCTTGTGGAGTTCCGCAAGGGTCTCTTCTTGGTCCTCTTCTTTTTATTATTTATATTAATGACTTTTCTAACTCTTCCAATAACTTATCATTTATTTTCTTTGCAGATGATACAAACATTTTCTCATCACACAAAAACCCCCATACACTTCTTGACAATATTAATAGGGAATTAAAGTCTGTACTTGACTGGATCCGAGCCAATAAATTATCACTTAATGTTAATAAAACAAATTACATGCTTTTTAGCAATTCTTTGAATACTCTGCATGGTAATATCACCATTGATAATATCAATATTGCCCAAGTTAATTCAACGAAGTTTCTCGGTTTACATATCGATAGCAAGTTAACATGGAAGTTTCACATTAATACTATTTGTCAAACTCTTTCAAGAAATACTGGTATATTGCATAAATTAAAATCATTTTTCCCTGATTACATACTTCGTTCGCTATACTCTACCCTTATTTCGCCACATATCAATTATGGGATATTAGCATGGGGTAATTCAGCAAGAGTACAAGTAAATAAAATTTTTCTCATTCAAAAACGAGCTCTTAGAAATATAAATAATGCCGCGTTTCACAGTCATACTAATTCATTATTTTATAACACAAGTATCCTAAAATTTGATGATGTTTATCACTTTAATCTTGGAGTATTTATGTTTCAACTTCACCATGGTAATTTACCTCCTGCAGTTTCTTCTATGTTCACCTTAAACACAACAATCCATTCTTATCCAACCAGACACTCTAGTTGTTATCAACTGCCCCGTACGCGAACAGTTTTTTCGCACAAAACAATTTTCTTTGCTGGACCCAAATACTGGAACGAACTTGATGCTAGTCTCAAAGAAAATATGACTCTTCGTACTTTCAAACGTAAACTCAGAGCTAATTTACTACAGACATATAATAACCCGTCATTATAATCTATATACTTGGACGCACATCTGCATTTATGCATTTATTTTGGTATCCATTGTATAAATTGTCGTTGCTGTCCTTGTAACATAACACCGCTTTGTTGCATTACTTCAGACTGAAGATAACGAAGAAAGACTTGCCCACTCTATGAACTCAAAACTAACTTAATCGATGTACCTTCTCTTTGTCTCATGTTGCAAATATGAATTTTTCAATATCTTGCATTGATGATTTTTCACCATACCTCGTGATTTTATTGTATATTTAATTGTATGTGTATTTTTTTGTTTTTTTGTTTTTTTTTGTTTAATGCACTAATCTTGATTCACGTTTCGTTTCGTTATCGTGTGTTTTGTTTAGTCTTCTGATTGGTTCGTCTTACACTTCGCCATATTTCACTTTAAAATAAGACAAATAAACCAGTACATATTAATTATTTTGGGGGGCCTACAAATTCTACAAGCATGCTTTTTAGTAGGCCTCCTCGTATTTCTGTAATAATAAATTGTAACATAAGCATTGGTGATACATGTATATTGCGACTATGTATTATTTAGCAAAACTATTGAACAATTGTATTTTGATTTATTCTTGTTTATATTTTGTGAATTATTGTTTTGTTGGAATACGAAATAAATAAATGAAATGAAATGAAATGAAATAGAATTCTAAGAACAATAAGATTAAAAATTTGATGATTTTCAATTGAAATCAACACATTTTGGCAAATTATTTGTGGCTTGGTCATGGTTGACCTCAGAATTCGAGTAGATACAATAAACCAACAGTGACGCAAATGTGAGTACCTAGTCAACACGCACTGCAGTTGATGCGGGCTATACTGTACAACATGTAATATACCTAGCATGCATTTTTGCTAGAATTGCGCGACAAGATACCCACAATAACATCATCGGGTCGACAGCACTTGAAACTGGGACATCGTAAAGGTGCAAAAAATAGGGCTCTTACCATATTTTTGGATATTGCTTGGCAACACGACTATTTTAGAGCTTTAGGGAGATGATTTTCTGCTAATAAAAATAAGCTCTTTTAAATGAAGGGACATTATTTCAGCATTGGGGACACCCTTTGAGGTTGATAATTTGGAGCAACAGTACCATCTATGATACTTATAGTACAACTAAGAAGGTGTGACATACATTGTACAATATCTGCCCAATTGTTAGAAAAATAGAAAAATGGGTGTAAATCAATGAGAAAGAGGTATTTGATATCTGGAATTCAGCTCATTAGAAATGTGTTTTAGAATATTTAGAATAACTGATATATATAAAAATGGCTTTCTTTCCTCCAGACTTTTAGGCATATTCTTTCCATTTATTTAGTTTATTCACAATTATAATTCAGTTTTATGTACTAATATCTTTAGTCTACTCATGCACTATGTTTGTGTTATTCCTCATGTCATCTGTTGCATATTGTTTTACATGTATGTATTTGTGTATTCTTACTGGGAATTCATATTTTTATGGTTTTTTTTGTTCATTTTTTCCATGTAAAACTTATCACAATTCAGCAGTATTAACTGCCACCTTGAGAATATCTTGAATAAAACCACTGAACTAAAAGTTTGAGGAGAAAATGCTGAGGTAGTCTGGAAAGGTTTTAAAGAGGCTCTGTCGTGGGTTTTCATGGGGAGTGAATCATAATTTGCTGACACCAGACTTTGTGAAAAGCACTGGTAATACCTGTAATAGAGCTACATTTCTGGAGCTCAGCAAAACAAGGTGTCCTACCATAAACATCTTCGGCCTGTTTCGGGCATTCTCGGGCCAGGGAAAATGAGATAATGACTTTGCCATATGGGGCAAAGGGTGGAATATACAGAACATTACATCAGGTCTGTTGGTCATAAAACTCATAGTGATGGACAACACCTGCTACTGGGTAAGCAACCATGGTGTCAAATTCGCCATGAAAACCCATGACAGAGCCTTTTCAAAAGGCCTGTTCTAATATGAAGAAGGAAATGACAGGGTTTTTTAAAACATATTTTATAACACGCAAGGAATTAAGTCTCCAACATTATTAAGTGCAGTCCTTTGTTGCGTCATTGCCATTCATTTTGTACACATGCACACACAACACAAATGTACACACCCATAAACTGGATGAAACAAAAAGGGGGATGCATGAAAAAAGACATGAGAAAATGAAAATGAATGATGAATTCATTTTGTACACAAAAGATGCACTTAAATAGGCTTTTAAGTGCATAATTATTCTCCGCCCACGACATGAGGAAATGCACATACAAAGAGGTTTGAACCATTCTCCATTCTCACTTTGTTTCAGCAATTGAAAAGTTTTTTCCATTTTGCCTTACCTACAGTTTTGTCTTCTTTCTTCTACAGGTAGAGCACCATCACCATTATCAGTGGAGCATTCTTGTGTTTGAACATCGACACTGGTAGGTAAATTGTCTCTGTTGGTAGTGTTTCTCTGCGGTGGGTTCAGGGATCGCCTGTCCGGTATCAGACCTTCGGCTGCCATACTGGTGGTAATCAGTTTAAGAGGATAAGATGAGATTATGTGTGTACAAGATATGTTTTTTGTTTATTTGTCTTTTTGGGTTTTTTTAACCTATAAATGCATATGACTGATATTTCGAATCAACAGTGACCCCATTTTAGCCAAAGTGGATAGAAAAGTATGCTGATATTTTCTTTGTATGTCAGTTGTACAAGTCATGTACTTCATTGATGTTGTTACTAGCATTGTCTGCTATTTGATTTACATGGTTAACATATTGGTAATTGAATGATATATTCTAAAACAGCCAAAACTGTGAAATCACATCTTTTTGTCTCGCCCACCGGAGGTGAAGGCAAGACTAAGGGATCCAAATGGCGTCCGTCCGTCGTCCGTCGTCCGTCCGTCACAAATGTTAAAGTTTACCTGCAAGACTCTATTATGATGCATAACTTGGCAACTGCTGGTCCAATGGCAACCAAACTTGGGTGGTAGATGCACTAGGGGTACCATCATGTTGCAGTGCTGTCGGAGGTCACATGGTGAGGTCAAAGGTCATTTGAGGTCACATTGTTATAGAGTACCTGCAAGACTCGTTTCACATACGTTAAAGTTTACCTGCAAGACTCTCTTATGACAAATAACTTGGCAACTGTTGGTCCAATGGCAACCAAACTGATAGATGCACTAGGAGTAACATCATGTTGTGGTGCTGTTGGAGGTCACATGGTGAGGTAAAAGGTCATTTGAGGTCAAATGTTAGAGTACCTGCAAGACTCTCTCATGACAAATAACTTTGCAACCATTGCTCCTTTTTCAACTAAACTTGGGTCATAGATGCATTTGGGGAACCTTCGTGTTATAGTGGCATCAGAAGTCACATGGTAAGGTCAAAGGTCATTTTATATCAAACGTTCAAGTTTACCTGCAAGACTCTCTTATGACACATAACTTTACAACTGTTGGTCCAATGGCAACCAAACTGATAGATGCACTAGGAGTAACATCATGTTGTGGTGCTGTTGGAGGTCACATGGTGAGGTCAGAGGTCATTTGAGGTCAAATGTTAGAGTTTACCTGCAAGACTCTCTTATGGCAAATAACTTTGAAACCATTGCTCCTTTTTCAACTAAACTTGGGTCATAGATGCATTTGGGGAACCTTCATGTTATAGTGGCATCGGATGTCACATGGTAAGGTCAAAGGTCATTTTATTTCAAACGTTCAAGTTTACCTGCAAGACTCTCTTATGACACATAACTTGGCAAATGTTGCTGCAATAGCAACCAAATTTGGGTGATAGATGCACTAGGGGTACATGTACATTCATGCTATTGTGCCGTCAGGTCACATGGTAAGGTTAAAAGTCATTTTAGGTCAAATATTAAAGTTTACCTGCAAGACTTTCTTGTGACATCAAAATTGGTTAGGGATGTACTTGGTGAAACTTTCGTCTTGTTTAGTCACGGGTGGACGAGACACAATCTTGCTATTGGCTTGTTTGTAGAAGGTGATCATAAGATTTTTGTATGGATTCACCGGCTCCGCAGCCTCTACGATTTTGTTTCGGGAGGAGTTATACAAATATGAAAAATCGCAAGCCTGTAACCCGTAAACATATTGTAGGTGGTACAAGGTGGCATTGCACGATTCCTGCACGGACATCGTGCGGAGGCTTTGGGCTGATCCTGCAGTCTGAGGAGTCGAGGACTTTGCACGGGCCCTGTACGATTTCTGCAGGGAGGCTGTGGAGATTGCACAATTATCATTGAGCGGCCTCTGTATAGATATGCCATGGCCTGCCCAGTATAGAAAATGGCACAGTGATCGCAGATAATGTAAACACAAACACTGTAGCCCGTAACCACCTACGACGCATCCGAAAAATTGTAGATTAAAGTTATCGCATGGCGCCCAGGGCAAATGTAAACTAGGCATTAGAAATGCAACATGATTAAGGCACCTTATCAAAACTCTCGTCCGCGTCTTTGATTTTCTTCTCCGCAACAGTTCTTTTGCATCAGCTTTCCTGATCCCCCGTTGTTTTTGTCCATGGAGAAATGGGAGGATCAGAGGGAAAAAGACGCTGAGCGGGAAAGACGCGTTCTAAATTGGCTCTGACTTTTGATAAGGTGCCTAAACGTAAGATGAGAATTATTAGACAATAAGTACATATACAAATAATCTAGAAAGACAGACAGAATGAAAATAATTTGAAAAATTTAATAGAAATAGTAATAATAAATCAGAAGAAGCTCCTTAATTATTGTCTAGTACACTAAGGGCCAGACAATAGAAAATAGACTGAAATTGAAAAGGAAGGTGACACAAAGAAGGTGGGGAGAGGAAGGAGGAAGGGGGATGGGAAGGAGAGAGGAAGAGGGAAACACATACACAACACACACGTACACACCCTTGAAGTGGAGAGAGAGAGGAGAAAATGAATGATGAATTGAAGGAAAACCTTAGTACAAATGATAAGTTGACACCAGTGGGATAATTCAGTAATCAGGAGGATCAAAGAAATAACGAAGGGTGGCCCCAAAAAAATTGTTTCTTTTCATATTGGGTTTGAGTAACTGGACAAAATGTTGAACATGGGAGTGAAGTTCTAAATTGACTAAACTTATCATGAAAATGTGTTAGAATTCAATATTTTGCACTGACAAAATCACTGAGTAATGAGCTCTTCACTGCATGTGCAGGCAATGTTGAAACAACTTGCAGAGTGTTTGATTTGTTTAAGAACCAATAAGTTATGAGAAGGCACGATGGCTCGGTGGTAGAGAGCACTAGTCTTGGAATACCAGGTTCACAACCAAGTTACAGTACTAATGCCCTTTGATGAGGTCAATGAGGCTGCAGCTCTTCTGAAATGAATAAGGTATCCCTCCTGAAGTTCCATTCACTATAATCTTGATTTTGTTTTTGCCTTTTGAGCCTCTGTACCATACTCTTTACATTTGAGGACAACAGGGACAATGCAAGACCCCACTAGAAATACATGTATTTGATGAAAAATAACTTGCTGCTTTGTTCTCTGGAGTTGTAGCTGTTCTGATAAATGCAAAAACTGCCTTTAATAATAATTGCATTTCATTACAAAATATCCACTTCATTTACCTCCACCACTGAGAAAAAGCCAAAGATCCTTTATTTTATGACAAGGGCATTTTCCTTACCCTCATTATTTAAAAAGAAGGACATGAAAACAGTCTCTTCATTTGGTTTAAAACTTCATAAATTTCTTCCGGACATGTTCTGATGTGGTCCTGAAGTTTTCACAGTTTAACCTCACTTTGACTGGAAGGGATTTTGACATGTCATTTTCAAAACAATGTTGCCTCAGGGATGTGTGTATGGATTAATGCCATCAAGGTATAATTTGAAGGGATAGGAATTTAAACTTATGGGAAGTAAAATGATTATTTAAAGAGCACGCATTTTGGTCGCAATATACCTTTGTATTAGGGTTTCGTTTTTTTGGGGGGGAGGGGATGCATCAGGTATTGTAAAACAATATCTGCCTGGTTTTTCATCAAAGTTAACCTGTTTACTTCCCCTGGATCTATTATGGCCAATGTAGATTTAATGTCTTGCCAAAGAACATTGGTGTTTCACCAGAGATTTGAACCATATATCCTGAAGAGTATAATGCTTTTCAAACACTCTGAACATGTTTATTTACCTGTCACGTCTCCTCTCCCTTGATTCGTTGGGACATGCTGCTGTGGTCTGGAAAGTATTCCTGGGGAGGGTTGCCTCACCAGGTGGATCCTCTCGAAGAGTAGTCATCTGAACCGGTGCTATAATATCATCAGGAACCATGATGTACCTGGTGAGTATGAAATGAACTAATCCTTTTAACATTGCTGAAAAAAAACAGCATAAAAGGGCGTTTGAATATGAGGCAACATTGTGGCGGTACGAATAATGAACATGCATCAACGTGTCAACTGTCAAATAAAAGAGAACTTTGTCAAAACTTGAGCAGACAAACTTGTGGCAATATATTTTACGCTAGAACTTTTCAGGAATTTGACTGGTGCACATTTGTTTTGCAGCAAGGCAGCAAAAAAAAGGTTTCCTGCCTTAGTGACATTTTTTGTCACCTCATGCCCCATAGACTTGTACACTGAAATATGTTGCTGCATATCTGAAAGCACCTTGAGATTTCTGAAGTGTTCATTTTTCATTAGGTTTGTATCTTTGTTTCAAAGTTATTCGTGTTAAATTTGTCATCAGTTTTGTGGGGTTTTTTTAAATTTCTTTCTTTTGCCATACACCACACATAATTTCATGCAAGCATAGTTTAATAGATGCTTTTTCTGGCAGACATTTTTTTATGACATTTTCCATATAGCAGAATGCAAATGAATTCATTCCATCAGTTTCAAAAGGCAAAAGTTTTGTTGACAAGGTGCTGTCAACACAGAGTTGATATTTGGAATATTGTACGTTGACATGTTGACAAAGAAAAGAGATTGACAAAGAAAAGAGACAGCCCCGGTGTCAAGGACAGTCTTAAGGCATATCACATACGTATGATTCTGACCTGACTTTTTGGAAGAAATTGCATTTCACCTTGAATATGAAAGTATCATTATCTTAATTGATGGGAGTACTACTCGTAACATCAAAATTGGCTACTGTCAGCCCTAATTAAGTCTGATCGAATTCCATCCTCTTGTGTGGCAATGAATTTTGACTCAGACCCAGTAAAGACTACTTTGATGTCACTATGAGTGGCAATAATGCATTTCATTCTAATGAATATTTTAGTATTCATACAACTAATAAAACTGTGATTGTCAAGATATTACATATTTCAATGTGTATATCACGCGCTTGACAGCTCTTTAACGATTTTTTTTTCCCAAATCGAATTGTGGACTTATCCAATTGTGTGCGATGGCTTTGAATATGCAGATACATCAATCGCACAAAAAAACATAATAATGTGGTATCATCTCTCAGACTCTTGCAACAGGTAACTTCTATCTCAAGAATTTTTGTAGAACATATGGGTTGTATTTGAAAACTTATAATTCTACCTTGTAATCAGGATAAAATGAATGGCTAAAAGAGGAATAGATCATGAATATGCTGTAAACTTTAAATGGGAGAGGAAAGGAAGGAGAAGAAACATTGATAAGACAGAGATTTACAGAGAGAGAAGTAGGCACAGACAGCCCACAATGCGAACAAAAGTTGAACTAATGAATTTTTGTTTGTAGAAATGGGAGAGAGAAAGAGAATATGAGAGAGAGGGATTTGAAAACTTTAAACTGTGAAATTAGTCAATAAAACATACATTGAGTGATGTCCTTTACCAATGCTGTGGTAAAGGACATCACTCAATGTATGTCCTTTACCAATGCTGTGGTAAAGGACATCACTCAATGTATGTTTTATTGACTGAATTTCACAGTTGAATCATTAGTTAACCGTAAACCCTTTTGTATGATTAATGAATGACTTGTACTCAGATTCAAAGGTCATTTATTATTCCTTTTCGTTATGGGCTCATGCTCTGCAAATACTTGACAGTATTATGACAGTATTTGCAAATACTTGCATTTGATTGTATTTAACAACAATATAAGGGGATTGTGTGAAAAGATGTGCACTTCAGACTGCACTTCAGTGCTTTCATCAAATTAGAATGGAAATGGGGAAGAAGAATGATAGAGAAGGTGAGATTTAGAATAGGAAACAATGTGAACTGCCACTGGTCAAACAAGACATCTAGAGTCCCTTTAAAAAAAAAAGTTATTTAGTATACTTCAGCTGAGAAGTGAAAGATTGTTAAATGCAAGTCCATGTATATTCTCAATAAAAGTGACATCAGTTTTGACAAGTTTGGGGCAAACTGCTCCTTTTGTTTTGCAGAAGACATTTTATTGAGAATAGAATACTATTAAAACCACATGTTCAGACTGTCTAAATTCATTGTTTCGCTATACCAAAACTGTGCAGTAAGAACCTAAATTCCATTGACTGAACACTATAACAAAATGTTGTGTAACATAACTTTGAACAGTGAAACTTTGTTTGAGCATCGTTTCTAACGAAGGTCAATAAAGAATCGGCATCTTCTCATCATCTGAACTTTATATCATATGAAAATTGAATGACTTGGGGAAACTTTATCATTGTGCACTCTATATGACCAATCTAGACTGTACATATAGTGTACTTTCCTATGCCCCAGCACTGACCTTGCCATACCCTGATACAAAACGTATGAAGCCATCTGACCTTCTCCGAACTAGTTACATACATCTTTACAAGTGTGTGCACCCATTTAACTATACAAAGTATCTTTATCTTTGTATCTTTATAAAACATTTTGTTCATTTTTTCTTTATACAAGTTTCGTATAATTTTCCTATTGTCTGAACAGGTTCTATGATATTTTTCCCCTGCTGACATTGAACAGTTGACAAGAAAATTGTGTAGAGAAGAGAAACAGAGATCAACCCACTGAAAGGTGCAGTATTATCAAATTTTGAATTTCATATATGTGTATGGTATTATAACAAATTGACTTACTTTTGGTTTAATAATAAGAAAAGAATCTTTGTTGGACCTAGACTGAACCAGTCCTTGCATTCAGTGCTGGATGTGAGTTGTTCTGGAAACTATATTCAGATATGCACTGATATGGTAGTCAATAATCAAGGCCTGCAAAGTGGGAAAGGAGAGAGAAAAAAATCTTAATTCAAATATGCGCTGATATTGTAGTCAATAACCGAGACCTGCAAACTAGGAAAGTAGAGGGAAAAAGTCCTGATTTGTGGGAGACTGATGTTGAATTGTAGAAACGTATTAGTGTGCACTGATTTTAGACTAGTGTTTGGATCTGCTGAAGTGTGGGCATGAATGAAACTGAGGACAACCAGCTGATTGATGTGAGTGTACTCTTTTGCTTCTATTTCTGTGGGGAGTTCCCCACTTGTATTTACTCACTACCGTAGAAGTTCCAAAGAGGACAAAATTCTAATTCAGATATGCCCTGATATTGTAGTCAATAACCAAGACTTGTAAAGTGTGAAAAGAAGAGGAAAATTCCTGATTTATGGAAAACTGACTTTGAACTGTGGTTGCATAGTGCAATGCTGTTAGACGAGTGTCCGGTTTTGATGGAGTGTGAACCTGAACCAGCTGATCAAGTGCACTCTTTATTGTGTGGAGGGTTCCCCCGCTTGTATTTACTCACTACTGTAGAAGTTCAAATTTCAGTTACATGTAGTGTGTTTTAAAGATGTAGCGGTAATGATTTTGCTGTCATTTTTGGTGCGACAGTGTTTGTGGCATGGCTTTCATAAAGGTGCACTTGACATTGAATTAATGGTATTTTCTGCCTCATTGTTCCTTTTCGCCCTTTCTCCTCCTTTCCCCCCCCCCCCCCCCCATCTCAGATTTTTCTCTTTCTCTCTTTTGTTTCAGTTGCCCCCTCTATCTCTCTTTTTCTCCCTTTCTATCCTTCTGCTGTCTAAATTTCTATCTGTATATATGACATTCGCATATTGATGTAAAGGAATGCAAGCATTGCCACTTACCAGATATATGGGTATCAAGTATCGTCTCTAGCTATTCTAATACTCCTTCATTCTACCAGTTGATTTATCTTTGGTGGCTTATTATTTCATCCACTGCTTCAGCTAAAGGCACATAAGTATATTGAGACTTCAAATAGAGCAGTTTGGTGTTGGTAGCTTTCCCAAGATGCACAAACTTGTCTGGAATAAAATGCACTACTGTGTGGCAGTGTGATGAATACCGCAGATATGTCACAACAAATAAATGAGTATGTACATGCACCACGTGGAGTGTGTACTTGCAGCTCCGCCCAAATCATGCAAATTGTCCAATCAGTGTTGCTGCGCTCTGTGGACTTTGATACTTTGCACTCTCTGCTTCAGCAGACATGACACAGATGTTGAATTATGAATGACTTTGATGCAGCTAGCAAGCATTTAAATGCAATAGCCGGGATATTGATAGCGTTATCAAGAAAGGGTGTTTAAAGATAAACAGTTCAGTGTTTGATATTTGGTTATCTACCTGTCATTTAATACAAGTGATTAAACACACTGATTATTGGGTGTGTTTCTCTGTCTTTCTAGCTGTCTCTCTATATATCTGTATTTTTATCTGGCTTCACTTTGTCCACTTTTCTGCCTATAGAGCTCTGCATAATTTCATACCTTGCCTTCATTCTCTTTAATCCTCTCTCTCATCCCCATTCTCTCTCTTTCTTTCCTTCCATACCCCTCTCATTCTTTCTCATTCTCTAGCTCTCTCTCTCTCCCTCTGTCCTTCTCTCTTTCCCTCTCTCTTGACCAGACATAAGCATATATGCAAGAAGCTTCCATTCTCTTTTGTAGTCCTACTAGTTTTATTGCTTTTGCTTATCAGTGTACTGGACACTAAATTACAATGACTATTATACTGATCGGCTGTGATGTGTTTATTCTGCTTCTTCTATACATGTACTCTGAATGCACTGCACACATTTTGAAATATGATGTGCATGAACAAGTACATTGTACATGTATATGAAAAGGCATGATTGGAGG
The DNA here is from genome assembly GCA_029962745.1 of Echinometra lucunter. Taxonomy (NCBI): domain Eukaryota; kingdom Metazoa; phylum Echinodermata; class Echinoidea; order Camarodonta; family Echinometridae; genus Echinometra; species Echinometra lucunter. Next base: position 445,178 of record JAPZVO010000022.1, on the reverse strand, counting down.
ATATTGATCTGATTTTGTGATGGCTGTCATTCCAGAACAAAAACACCAATTCCATCCCTAGGCTGATAGTCATTATATTCATAAATTTCCTTTAACCCTACATAGTCTGGATGCTAAATTATCCCCCACCCCCTCCACATTTTTCACAATAATTTTCAAACACAAATATATCTCAAGCTGAAATTACAGGACTTTTTTCCTTCACATCTCACGCATCTGACCAAATTCGCAATGCCAGGGCATGGGGTTTTAATGTTACACATAATATAGTATGTGCTTGTCAACAAAAAAATTGCTCAAAATGTGATGTCCTGTGTTTTTAGCAAAATTGATAAATGTCTGCTCTTCACTGAACAATTTTCGTACCTTATTCCATCTGCAAACACCAACAGGCATAGTAAATTTTGATATTAAACTGATACTAATCAAGTGTTCTTTTTTCCTAGACATGTATAATGAAATTAGTTATTAATATCCATTGCATGAAAGGTTTATGCATTCTTTGTTAACCACCAGCATACAATTTGTAGATAATTACCTCTTAATGGTAAATATCAGCTCAACATAAACGATCATTTACTTTGAGCTGTTCTCTTTCAAATTCTCTTTCAAATGTTTTTATTTCACTTCTATATTAACTTAGACCTTTAGAATTAAGAAGAAATGCAGAAAATATTGGCAACTTACATTTAACTGTGGGATATATATTATGATGATATCAGTTGCTGCCTGGGAAAGGTCGTAGGAAATATGAGGCGAAGAGCTATCCTTGACTGAACACAGCTACACAAAAACGCACGATCGGAGACCTAGATTTTAACGAGTCGAACTTGGAACTTGGAAGCACAAGTAGATTTCTAAGCCAGAGAGTTCTTTGCCCAGGTTTGGGGAAGCCCAAATGCAGTATGAATGATTCACTGGTGTGTAAGTAGTAGATATTATGTAAAAACCTATTACAACCAGATGCACACACACTACCACCAACATATATCAACACTCGATCAAGCAATGGGCATCGAACAACGAATTGGTAGTAGCTCAACCAGAGCTGAGATGCAACCAATCAGAACTTACTATACATGATGTCACCACTGATCTCTCCACTAGTTAGTGGAGAGATCAGTGGACGTCACAGACATGATCCTGCCAAACTGGTAGAAAAGGGGTGGGGCATTGACAATCATTGTGTGTTTCTCTCCTTTTCCTCCCTTTCTATCTTTCTCTCCATTTGGTCTCAGGCAAAGTTCCAAAGGGCAACAGCATGACTGAAAGTGTAGTGATATGGCTTTGGTTAGTCTAGATTCTAGACGTCGGTGTACTTGTTATTTCTCTCCATTTGCTTCATTCTCCATCCCCTGCGCGCCTTCCCCAGTGATCGCGCTATCCCCTCTTTCACGCCCTTCACCAACGTCTAGAAAACTCTGCCAGTAGAAGGGTTCAAAAGTTCACCTATAATTATTCTGACGTAATGCCGAGACCAGCCCCTTCGCCGGTAATGCTCATGAATATTCAGAAGTAGAGAGTGTGTGTGCGTGTGTTTCCACCCTTCGTCAAAAATGACGTAATGTTCGTAAATGATTGTCACATTCAACCGTCCAGTGAGCGGAGATCAAGTTGGCTCGGAGGTGTGGTCAGTTTCCGGAGTTTTCGGGGGACGGTCGTAAAATTGGCAGAGTTGAAAGGACTGTGATGATGGGAGGAAATCGTGCGGCTGTTTTCATTTCGGGCGTAGAGGTCGAAGATTGTGTTATTGATCAACAACGTAACTGAAAAGTAGAACAGTCCTGGCAAAGGACTAGGCTTTGGTAGGCATTACAGGTGTAATTTACATGTATGTCATACCAGTTGTATTGTTCCCAGGCCAGTTGTGCTGGCTTTTGTATTGTTAGGCCTTTTACATGTAGGTCACTTGTACTTGCCCTCTTTTCAGGTGCATTGCATTCCAAAATGTAGTATAGAGTAGGAAAAGTTGGGTGTGGCTATTGAGACTGGGAGGAAAATTTTGTGTGAAGGTTGTTGGGTTGTAACAGTTACAAGTAGTGTTAGAGGTACTAGTAGGAGCAGAACTGAGAAGACAGAAACTTGAGAAAGGAGTACGTCTGGTTTTTTATAGTGGCCAAAACTGAGAAAAGTTGAATTGATTTATTTTGTTCTAAACTTGCCAGCAAAAGAAAGTACCCACTTCTTTCAAAGGCTGCACACAAAAATTCACCCCATAGAAATAAACAATTTTGTACACAGACGGGCAGACAGGCAGACGGGCAGACGGGCAGACGGGCAGACGGGTGAGATCAAGGGAACAGCCTCCTACCAATCGGCAAACATTGATCCAAGCTCTGCAGGAGGAATGGACAGAACTTCCCCAGGACTACGCCAGACAACTTGTCCAAAGCATGCGTCAGAGATGCCAGGAATGTGTCTAGGCACGAGGAGGACATACACATCATTGAACATTGTTGTTTGTGTCTGGTTTATTTCATCCTTTGACATTGACTTTTGTGTAAAACCTGGACGGCTCATTCTGTTACATTTTGTGACTTTTGATTCAGTGACCAAGATGCTGTACATGTCATTTTATTTCTTTGTAATAAAGATAATCACTTCCTGTTGGGTATGTGATTACTAATGGATATTGCACCCTACCTGTGTACAAAATTGTTTATTTCTATGGGGTGCATTTTTGTGTGCAGCCTTTGAAAGAAGCGGGTACTTTCTTTTGCTGGCCAGTTTATTTGTGGATGTCCTGCTGAACAGTTTAACAACTGTGATTGCTTTCAAACATGTTTTTGACTTGACTGGCATCATTCTGCAGAACTATTATTTTCAATAAAGACTGGAGTCACATATGCATTGAACTAAAGGTACCTATGAAGCCTGCGTCCTTATTCCACGTCTCATTATAAAAGCACTACACTTTGAAACATGTATGCTATTGAACTATTATGCTCAAGCTTTGAACTCTTTAAACTTTGAATTAAGATCAAAGGGAAACTCCAGATGAACAGCTTCATTCATCCATGCGCAGTTGGATGGGAGCATTTCCACTTTGGGAGATATTTGAGCACAGTAGTGAACCATATATTCTCCGGTACTCGCTGAAACAGAAACTTCACTTTTGTTGGGTCTTCTTTATTTTGCAGTCTCCTAATTTCTTATGATCCATTGAAAGACAATATTTAAACCTCCACCACCAAACACTGATCTGAATAGTAAACACAGGAAGTTAGTCGTGTAATTCATTTTCCTCACCGAGTATTAGTTTCCTTCATTAATTTATCAGAAATGTTGTTTTCCATTTCATATAACCATCTATCCTTTATACTGGATGCTTCTGAATTAGGATGACTACAATAGTGATTAGCTGTGAAGTGTTTATTCTGCTTCTTCTATACATGTACTCTAAATGCACTGCACACTTTTTGAAATATGATGTACATGAACAAGTACATTATACATGAAATGGCATGATTGGAGGATATTGATCTTATTTTGTGATGGCTGTCATTCCAGAACAAAAGCACCATTTTCATCCCTAGGCTTATAGTAGTCATTGTATTCATGAATTTCCTTTAGAGTATTGAGGTTTAGAGGAAGGACCCTTTGACAAGCACATCTCTCTGCTGAGGTTTGGGAAGACCAGAGAATACAGAGTCAGAACAAGTTTGCAACTTGTTTGCAACATAACTCTAAGATCTTGAATCAGTAATGAAAGTGACAGGCAGTAGGTGATTTTTGCAAGAGTAAGCTCATTAAAATCATGTTTTGATTAAACATCCTGATGCCAGAACTCTTCCACTCAGACAGTTCGCCATACAAAAACCTCAATGCTTTGTTTGGAGATACTTTCTATGGCGCATACATGTACAAACATGTAAAACCTTTGTAGGGTTTACATGTCTGTAGTCAGTTGTGTATTTGTATATTCATGGTGTTGGGAGTATAGCGGCCATGATTTGGTTGAACAACTTCTTTTACCTTTTTCATGTTTTTACTTTTCAGATATATAAAGATTTTTTTAATCTGTCAAAATTTGGGCTTTCAAAGTGGTTTGAATTTTCAAAAATTCCTATTTTAATGTAGATGAGGTTAACAGTTCACCATGTGGTAAGTCCTGAAAAGAACTAGAAAGAGTAGAGAAAGTTGAGGCGAGAAGAGAAAATGGAGAGGCAAGATAATCCTCTGGTTTCACCTCGATTCTATGAACATACCCCTTTGCTAGTCCAACACGGCCACTGAAGAGTTCCTTGAACTCTCCACACACTTCTGCGTTGACAGTATTCACCTCTTCTGGCAGTTTTGGTAGCACATGCAGCAACTCCATGAGATCTTGCCCCATGATACTGCTTCCTCTCTCAGCCATGAAGAATTCACCTTTGACTGTGAGGTCACCATGGGAAACATTGGCAGCTACATGTAACATGCCATTTACTGGAATCTCATCACGTAGAAATGAAGTAAGAATGGCTCTGGGTGGAAGAAGAGCTTTCCGTGTGAAATGCCTGTCAAAATGTCGATCGGTATGATTGAAACGGGATCCTGTATTGAACACCATATCAAGCTTCACCGAGTCATTCAAGGTAACTGGAAACAAGAATGAGTCCTTTGACAGGTGAATAGTCAAGACTTCAAAACTCTCTGGGTGTGATTGACCTGTAGAAACATGGTGAACACCTCGCTGTCGGGATTTAGAAAACTTTTGCAAAGTGTACGTCCGTTGATCCCACAAGCAATACATGTAGCCTCTCTTGCCTTGCATGACACATCATTTGCCTTGTGAAATTTATTACCACATCAGGAACATGCAGTAAAGTTACTTGGAGTACTCACATTCTGCTGCTTTGAGGTTGAGCCATGCTTCTTGCGATACTTTCGTTGCTGCCTCTTGGGGATCGGAGCACAGCCAACCAGCATCAACCAGCTCAGTAGTAGAAGAAAGAGCAGAGTCAATCACACGAGCATCTCTAGCTGCACTCTCCATTTGCATTGTGATTGTGACTGCGGTTTGTAAGGTAAGGTAAGGGCCTGTTCGATCAACAAACATTCAGGAATACGATCAGAAGGAGTCTTTTCTACTAGTTTGGTCAAGAATAAATTCATCCCTGAATTTGCCTAAGTCACAGTTAATGGAAAGTAAGGCACTTATGTAATCATCGACCAACTCATCCTGCCACTGCGCTCAAAACTGATATCTTGCAGCCACAACATTGACTGCAGGACTGAAGTGCTTGTGGAGGCGTGCAAACGTTTCCTCATATATATCCCCAGTAGAACCATCATCAGCGACCGCGGCTCCCTGCATCCAGCCACTCTGCGTCGTAACTGTAGCCGGCAGTGTAGCATACACCCGCTGCCCTTCAGGGCCCAAGCAGTGTAATAACAAGGCTCTACGGCATTCATCCCCGAATTTGGTGGAGCCACTGGCAATCGTGTACATTTGAAAGAGCCCCTTCCACTGTTTCCAGGCAATTGCAGGAGGACCTGGAGTGATGAGAAATGGTGTAGGGGGTTGTAGACCCAACATCCTCATCACCAAAATGTCATATACAGTACAGTGAAATCATGAAAAAAGATTCCAGAAATACGAGATCAATGCAACTTTATTCTCACCATGTTTTCATCCATGTAGTTCTCTCTTCATACTCACAATAACATTTATTTTTGTACTTGAACACAACAGAGAGACCAGAGGGTATGTTTCTTGAGAATGGGTGAAGTCCTGAAAAGGACTGTAAACCATTTAAGAAGGCGACAAGGAGAGAAGGCTGTAACTAGATGACAAGATTTCCTCGTTGCCTTCTCAACTGTTTTTCAGTCCTTTTCAGGACTTAACTCATTCTCATGAAAGATACTGTCTACTCTCTCCTACTCTATCTCACCTCTCCATTTCTCCTCTTCCCTCATCTAGGTTATCAGTACCACCATGCAAATCTCCACTGTCAAAAATTCCCATTTTGTTCTAAATAATTTGGCAAAACTATGTTATGTTGACTTCTGTGATTCTACCAAAATTATTTTCTTTCCAATTAGACATACATTCCTGTGCCAGATCACAGAGCAGTATGCAAAAGGACATACATTTTGCCAGATCACAGCGCAGCTTCGCAGATCGAGCATGCATAATGGCATGCATTGTTTTGCAGATTACGCGCATGATGCAGGGAGCATGCATAATGACATGTGTTGTTTTGCCACATTTTACCCTATGTATGAGAAGGATGTGATTCTCTATAAAGTAACAGCATATAATGGAAAATAATTCAAGTTGGGAGAAATGGGAACATTAACATGTAACATAAACTGTAAAATAAAAAATCTATATCTTAGAAGTAATGAAAGAGACATAGTAAAGTTGTTTTTCCAAATCATGGCCACGCGTTCCCTGTCCCGTCAGGATCTAACTGTTTGTTTGCCTCTCATTCGCTTGATATTCCACTTGACGATGAACAAAAACTTTCCAACATTTTGGTTTTGCTAGTACAGTATCTTGGCATTTATCATAAGAGCAAAATATCTGACAGAGGGCTTGTGATGGCTTACCAAAACTGTACATCATCTTTAAATGATACTCACTGAATCTTTGAATGATACTCGCTGAATACAATCATACGTCTCTTATTCTGAGAATGATCTTCTTTTGATTCCTTTGGAGAGTAACCCATATGGAAGAAGTTTCCACTGTATCTGCAAAATAACAGATGATATTACTAGTAGCCTTTTTGTACACATTAATTCAAAATCTATTCTTGCAAAACTTTTCTCTGCATGTCAAAATCTTTGCATCTATTAATAACAATGACACCACTTGACAGTGAAAATGTAATGAAGGTAATCTTCACGTGCATATATGATGCCTGGTATATTAATTACATGTAGCTAGAAGAGTTTTTATTTCCTGTTGCTTAGAGACAGATTCGAAACAAAAACTTCTTGTGCCATTAAAATGATTTTGTTTTTTTTTTTCTTTTTCTTTTTTCTCCTTTTTCTTTTTTTTTCTTTTTCTTTCTTTTTTTTTTTTCTTTTATGTATTTATTTATTTATTTTTTTTTTTTTTTGGGGGGGGTCTTACGAATCAGCCACATTTTTTATTAGTAAATGCCACCCTAAGTTATTGTGGTCTTAGTAAATGTATTTGGTTGCATTAACATGATTGTGTGTTTTAAATCATTGATATTCATTTCCTGTTTTCCTTTTTGTTTGTTTGTTACCTTTAACATGTACACAGTTGTATGAAGCCTGGATGGAAATTTTCAAATGCATAATGATTACTTGAAATTTTATATTAATTTCTAACTATTGTAAAAGTTATTTTGGGCAATAAAATGATAATGATAAGAATAATAATGATAATAACAGTAATAATATTAATGATAACAATAGAAATAATGATGATGATGATAATGTTATAACGATAATGATGATGATATTAGATATTTTTTATAGAGCTCGTGTCTAACATGCAGGGTGACCCGAGGCGCTTCAATGTTGCTTAGAGTCAGCTATTTTACTGGTGCATACATCATTCAAGGAATGACTTCTTACTGCCCATTTAGCACCTGGGTGGAGATTGGCAAATGTCTTGCTAAAAGTCAGTGGTGATACATGCAAACTTCCCATGTCATGTTGAGCATTTAAACCATTCAACACCTGTAATATGAATTTCAAATGTTCATGATGATGAGAGCTATTGGGTGCACATTGTGGGGTGAAATTCAGTAGAAAACATAACCTTTTTTTCTTTATTAAGTGTCTGGACAGGTCAATACCCCCCCCCCCTCTTGTTTTGTAGTTTGCTGGTAATTTTTATGGAATTGTTCATCCTTGGATTGGAGGTGAAGTGATAAAAGCAGGAAATGTGTCATAAAAGCTCTCTTTACTGAAATCCTTATTTGTGTATTTGCATGGGCGTCAATCCGAACTTGAGCATGGGGGGGGGGGGGGGGGGGGGACACAATAGCTTTTCACCTTTCCAGTTACTTTAAAAGTAATACCTATTGCTATAACCCCCATCTCTCTCTCTCTCTCTATTTATGCTCTTTCATGCTGTTTAGTTTTCATATGTGATCTGTTCATTTATTGTCCATATCAAAGGGGAAGTCCAGACAATTTTCAAAAGTTCACATCAGGTGTGATACATAAATCAAAAGAGTTACATACAAATTTGCAGAATTTATTGTGGTCCTGGACACTGGAATAGCCAGGATTTTTCAGCAGAGGGGGGGGGGGGGGGGGGGTGGGGCCAAGGTGAGGGAGCGAAGCAACCGAGTAGGGGGGGGAGTGGGCAGAGAGATTTTTTAAAAATCGTGCATGAAAATGGCATTTTCTGCACACTAAAATTCACTATTAGGGGTAACTTATATGAGAAGTGGCATATGGGGGGAGCAAAGTGAGGGAGTGAAGCGACCGAGCAGGGGGAGGGTGTGGGAGGGGGTGGGAGGGGGTATCCCCCTCCCATGGTAGGGAGATTTTTGAAAATTTGTGCATGAAAATCGCATTTTCTGCCCACTGAAATTCAGTATTAGGGGTAACTTATATGAGAAGTGGCATTCTTATGTTTTACTTTCATTTTGCAGGGTAGGGGTAGAGTAAGTTAATGTGAAGGGGACTCGAAGTTTTTTTCTTTTTTTTCTTTTTTCTTTTTTTAAAACTTTTTTTTTTACTTTTGCTCGCTGATCAACAGGGGGGGGGGCATGGCCCCCTTGTGCCCCTTCCTTAGCTACACCAGTGCTTTCAACTACTGCACTGCAGTCATACATGAATGACTCAGGCCAGTGGGTGCTCACGAGGAACAGCATATAGGGGTGATCACGCGCGTTATACACAGTACATTCCAACATCTGTGGTTTATTTCTGTTGGTGTGCATTCCTATGGAAATACCGGTATATGCAACTTTGTATCAGAAATGCTCTTTTACATTATATGGCTTTGGCTTCGATGCAGAAAGAAAAATGCAGGGCTGACTTAAAGGCATTGGCTAACTTTGTGAGCAGCTGATTTAAAAAATTCTCAAACTAAGATGAAACAAGTGTATGAGTACTTGTATTTACACTCAAAAACCCTGAAACCAACCATAATTTGGAAGGAAAAGCTGTAAATTAGACGCAAACCGCGATTTTATTAGCTTTTGTCTCGAGAGACACTGAACTAAGAGGACCGTTTGGACGAGTTCAAAAATACCGTTACTTGCCTTCCGCCGCGTGATACGTCAATACACACAGTGCGGTCCGTTGAGTCATGTGCGCATGCGCACTCCTTACGTTGGGTCTATGCAAACGACCCTCGTATATTTTTCAAACATTGGTTCACATTTCTAATATTTAAAAATACTTCCCGTTGATATTATGCTCTGAAACTTTCACACTGGTATTTTTACACTATAACCCTAATGTTTATCCCATTTTTAAGTAACAAAATGAGATTTTTTAAAAATCATGACAATGTTAGCCAATGCCTTTAATTTCATCTACATATACATGCATATCCTTTTTCCCCCAGAATGCATGTTCATGTCCAAAGTATACATGTAATTTTCTAGAAGCGTAGACCACATTTAAGTCTGTATAATTATGTAGCCTACGTGCATGCAGGATTCGAATGTTTGGTTATTTCCTGGAATTCAAATGAAGACTTCTCAACATTATTTGTTTCTATTTTGGAGTGATTGCTGTATATTCAAACCTCCCAAATTTGACATGTAGGATGTTCATTGAGTGGTTGCAATGCACATACACATGCAGGCAATGAAGGCCGGGTGATGAAAGTATAAAGGGCAACAAACATTTCAAACTAATGAAGTCACTAGGTCAATCTTCCACATAATTGTGATTGCAGGACTTACTGGTACATGTAGCAGTATGGGGGGGGGGTAGAAAAGAGTAAAAGGATTGACGAAACATGAAACAAAATACTGGAATGTAGTTAGAGGAAGATGTGAAACAGAAAAAAAAATGATTCTCAACAGGAAAGAAAGACAGAGCAGGGAAAAGTGAATGTACAGACACAAATGGAGAGAAAGAAGGAAAAATACAAAGAGAGACAGAGAGAAGAGCTTCCTATTCAGATAATGATAATAATGGGATAGGTAGAGAGGAAGAGTGACATATTCAGAGGGCACAAAAAGATGAATGGACACACTATAGTTTAAATTTTGAAATGGTCATGATTTGATTGATAATGCTTGGTCATTCACACTCTTAAGAGTATTGAATAACCACTTAAGTTTCCATAATTGACCATAAGTGTGTGCTTGAGTATATTTACATTGTATCAAGGACATGTGTAACTGTCTAAAACAACTTATATGGTGTGTAGTTTCAGAAATCAGTGTAACATTACAAAATAAAAGAATAATCCTCTCCTATCACTCTACTCAGTTTCTGAAAAGAATGGAAGATAGTTTGAAAATATTTTATGAAATCGGGTAGCCTTTAAACACTTGAGAGTCTTTCAGAGAAATTAAGGAAAGGAAAAGGTGATATTGGAATTTATTTCATTCTATTTTGGGCTTTATTTTCAGTGTTTGAGCACCGAAAATGAGGTGAAATTAAAAGAAACCAAAAAGAGGAATGTGGGACAGTTGTGGGCAGGTCCTATTTTTTCATGTCAAGCTATTCTTTGTGATCTCATCTCCCACAGAGAAGAGATCATCTCTGTGTCAGATTTGGTTTGGATGGGGGTGTGCAGCTGAAGCCTCCATATCCATAGTTAAGGGTTATTTTGGCAGAAAAGGGTACCCATTATTTAATAGGGATTTTGCATCTTGGGTGTGTACTCTAGCGATGAAATGGGTGAGAATATCATTCTGAACAATAAAGCCACCCATACATGTGTAATAAAGTAGGGGGCATGTTTAGAGATTTTCTTGCACAAAACCATACTCTGTGTTAGGGATTTCTTACAAAAAAGTGACCCATTAGAGCAGCACACACCCCCATACCATATTAGGTTAGTACCCCTCCACCTCCCCCATATCATATTACATATAGGTTAGTACCCCTTTCCCCTCCCCAAACCACGAATGCCTCTCATGATTCTCTCTGAATGAACTCCCAGTGTTGACATGTATACACTATGTGAGCCGTGGCCATATGCACATAGGGGGTTAGGGGGGCAGTTGCCCCTCTCCCTTGAAATATTGAATATATTCTTGCCCCTTTAGGAAAAAGTTCCTGGGTACGGCCATGATGTGAGCTGCAATGCAAACAGTTACAGGTAGTTCCCATGTACACTGTATGAACCACAATCTACTGTTCCACTGGATGAACAACATGTAGTGGGAAGAGGAAAACAAAGGAGAGGGGAAAAGAGCAAGTGAGAGAGACAGAGAGAGAGAGAGAGAGAGAGACAGAGACAGAGAAAGAAGACGGGTGGCCAGACCAGGCAAACAGCCCTATTCTTTGGCTGTTTCAATTCAATTCAATTCAAAACAACATTTATTTCATTCTAGTTTCATAAAAATATGACATACAAACTAAGGAAAGGAATACAATATTGAAGGAGGCAGTCCCTGAAAAGCACATTGCTTACTTTGGGCATGCCTGTTCACAAAAATGACAATACATTACACAAATCAAGTAGAAAAAAGTTAAAGAGAAAGGGATAGAAAGAAAGGAAGAAAGGATAGAGGATATATAATACCATGAGCAAGGTAAAAGATATGTTTAGAAATTCATAATACGAACACTGCTATTTAAAGAAAATGATACATATAAAAACATTCACACAATTTAGCATCCTACATTCCTGTTTCCACAAACTAGGTCAAGGGTTGGAAAATCCCTCTATTGTGAACAGCAGCAGCAGACACCACGTGAATCACGTGCTCTGTTTACCCGGGATTTTGTCAGAGGAATTTCAAACTACGGTCACAAGTGTGTTTGCTAAACATGGCATAACGCCATAGAAATATTGCAATCAAACTTGAATTAAACTTCCATGTTGTCAAAATAATACAGCTATGCATGGCTTTTTCACCTGAATAATCTCTCTTTAATATGTGGTTTTTGTGGTCTTAGTGTTGTAGCCTGTTTAGACACAAAGGCTGGATATTACAAAGGAGGTATAAATTTAGACCATGGGTTAGGCAGATGTTGTGGTATAAGTACACTTTATTTAGCGCATACACTAAGAATGGTCCTGTAATGAATGCGTGTTTGAGGCAAAGGGCATGGTTTATTTAGATTAATATGCATAAACCATGGCAACTAACACGAATTTCGTCTTCTCTATTGCTGTTAGTGTGGTACATAACATTATCACAGTGATGGTACCATGTGATTAGAAGTATACTCTGATGTAATTGGATACTGGTAGTTTGATAAGGCAACAATCTTGAAATTAGTACAAACAGATTGACAGATAGTAGAGTCACATATTAAAGAGAGATTATTCAGGTGACAAAGCCACAGCTGCATTATTTTGACAACAGGGAAGTTTAATTCAAGTTTGATTGCAATATTGCTATGGTGTTATGCAATGTTTAGCAAACACACTGGTCACCGTAGTTTGAAATTCCTCTGACAAAATCCCTGGTAAACAGAGCATGTGATGTCTGCTGCTGCTGTTCACAATAGAGGGATTTTTAAAACCTTGACCTAGTTTGTGGAAACAGGAATGTAGGATGCATCACACTTGTGACTCTAGTTTGACCTGGTTTGGAAAGCTGCCAACTCCATGACTGATCATAACCATTGTCAGTAATAGAATAGGCACTTTAAAATTTCTGAGGCAATAACATTGTGGATATAATCAGGATATAGATATATAGCGGAAATCACAGCATGTAATGCGTTGCAAAATGGTGGAAGACTGCATTCCAAAGTAATGAGTGTTTGTGCAGTGCCATGAATATCTTATGCTAGGAGTCCACTGGGCCGGCGCCAGTTCGCGCCAGTTCGCGCCAATGCAATTTGCTGTGGCGCCTAGTGTCGCCAATAAGGTGCCTAGTGGCGTGCAGTGGCTCAAACTGCCTCCCAACTGGCTCGTGGTGGCTCGTAACGGCGCCAAATTTGAATTTGGCGGCAAGGAAATTTCAAAATGTTTAAAATTTTCGTCGCGCCACTTGCATCGAGCAATCAGCGCGAAGTGTCCACCAAGTGGCACCAAAATGGCGCAAACAATCCGCCTATTGGAATCCACTGGAATGTAATGGCGCACGCCATGTGACACCTAGTTTATTCCACTTGGCGACACACAACATGCCGAGCGGACATTAATTCGGCGCCACAGCGAGCCACTACGCGCCAATCACATAGTCTTTGGCGCGAACTGGCGCGAACTGGCGCGAACTGGCGCCGGCCCAGTGGACTCCTAGCATTACACTTTTTCTTTGGTAGGCAGTACAGTGGCTTGTCATTTGGTAGGCAGTACAGTGGCTTGTCATTCTACAGGTTAAAAATAGATCATGCGAATACTTCACTATTGATACGTGATGACCGGTTACAGATTACTCCCAAATTGTAGTGTTTTGTGATGCAATAAACTGATGATAAACGTTGTAAAGCTGATGGATAACAGGAGCAGTGGGTCAATATCATACGGCAAGCATGTATGCAATATTTACAGCATAGAGCACTTGATTTTATGATGCTTTTAATGATCTTTTTTGTTCAAGGTGGGATTTTTTTTTTTCAGTTTTCATTGCTCAATTTATTTTTATTTATCCGATTGCTAGTTTTATCCAAATAACAGGTGTGCACAATTATTGATTTCTGAATAAAGTGGGGATTGGACAGCTGGCAGTATTAACTTGATCTAATGAAGTGTCAGGTACTTGTAATTTGATCTTAAATACCACATACATGTAAATACTCTTGATGCATGACACAGCTGTATAGGTTTGTTTTGTCTGATCATTCATTAGTCCTGTCCAGATTTGCTATTTGTTACACGCAAATTAAAATATAAAAACAAAAAAGAAGCTACAAGACAGAAGAGAGGGGAGAAGAAGAAGAAAAAGGCAGAGGCCTGTAACACCTTGGTTAAAACCTATTATACTGCAAACTTCAGAAATTTTACAGCATGTTATCTTTGCCATTTGAACTTTACATCTATTTTCTCAACAAGAAACTTTTTGTGAGTATCCATAAATTTCATAGCATCGAATTACTCTGAAATTACTGCAGGCCTATTAGCTTGTTTGATTCAAACATCCAACAGGCAGAGGTGTTGTGGTCTCAGTGGATAAGTCCCTGGACTGTGAACCACAGGGTATGAGGTTTGAATTCCTTTGGCAGCTTATGTTCTTTGGCAGGACATTAATCTGCATTTGCCACCTTTCACTATGATGAATTTCATAGCATTGCATAACCTACAGTGTAGTAGGATTCATTCCTTGAGTAAATTAAAAGCAGCAGTTGATGAACCTAAAACTGGGCCACAATATTTCCAAAAGTCCTTTGAAAGTGCATAGAGACATACGATCATTATGTGATTTGTACTGTACAAGAAGAGAATGTTCTTATTATCCTTAAAACAGTCCCCAAGTTAAAAAAAGAAAAGACTATTATAAAATATCTCACCTCATTGATGGATGCTACTGGTTTTCAAAGACATTTTGGGATAGTATAGTATAGTATTGTTGTTGTTTTTTTTTCAGAAGGATTTGTTTGAATAATTTGGGAGGATTTATCCACAGATGAATAATCAGAAATCATGTGAATACACTCAGACTGTGTGGAGTAATTACTCTTTTATATAATCTGTATCTGTATCTGTATCCGTAATCAGCAAAGTACCAATGCTGGCACATCCCACTAACTTTAGATAAGATATTAAGATAATACTTAAGACTTTAACGCAAAATTTAGTGTAGCTCCTGTTCCTTTCAGTACATTTGGCAGCAGCAGTCATCTTTATAGTAACTTATGAGTGATTGTTTTTTACAAGGTTGGGTTGCTAACCAAGCTCTAAAGCCTGTCTTTTCTCTCTCTGTCTCTGTCTCTCTACCTCTTTTATTCTGGGCTTGGACCAGACAACTGCCTGTTTGCTAGGTACATGTAATAACCAAAGATTTATTATCACCTTAGTGAAGGAGGAGGTGTGAAATCGGAAATGAGAAGTGAGGAAAGGAGATGTCAAATACTTCAAAACATTTTACACTGTAGGCCTATCTTTTTTGAAGTATATTTCCATTCTCAATAGTACAGACTGACTGTGTTGCCACCTCTTTGTCTCCTTTTTTATTTATGCAATTCTAGTTCACTTTGTCTGCAAGTTTTTGAAGTGTGTCTACTAGCTAGGATGTTGTTTGGGATCAAGGTCTGTTTTTCTTTTTCCAAGTATGACATTTCACATTTTCAAGCTTCTGTAGTGCATTATAAGAATGTATTCAAGCATGGTTAAGTAGTTTTCCTCCCTTTTTCTTTTCCCACACAAAGAGTACAGTGAATAATGTATTCAAATGCTACCCAGACAAAGGTCGGTATGAAGGAATAGTTCATGTTTGTTTTTATTTCCATCAATGGATCTTTAAGGTAGTTGTACTTCGAATATGTAGGTTCATATGCACTTTTGTTCTAACAGGAGCGTGGCAAGTATAGTACATTCTTTGTAGACCCCTTTGAAAATCAACCTCTGTTGAAAGGGCTATCCACCCTATTTGAGGAAATAGATAAATATTTTTAAAAAATCTTTCAGCTATTCTACATGTAGGTCACATTTCCCAACTGCTTGCATAAGAAATGATTAAAATGTTCCAGCCCCCGGATAATGGATACAATGTGCAAAAAATTTAAATTACCAAGCACTAAACAAGACAAGACAAAGAGCAGTAAAGGTCAGTAGAATGAGAAAAGTCGTAATCTCTTATCTTCTTGATTCATCATAGTTTAATGTACTTTTTCTTGCCTTGAAGTTATGGTGTACATTAGATTTTCAACGGTATACAGGGGAAACTCGGTATAACGAGGTCGTCGGGACCGAAGGGTTTTCCTCGTTATAGCCGTTACCTCGTTATATCAGAACAAACAAAAAAGTGTATGTATGGGACTGCATGTACATACATGAATGTACAGGTCTGCTGCCGCTACTTATGAACTCATTTTGCAGCTACAGAGACGTTGATAATATTATCATCCTCTGATCTAGCTGATAATATTCTGGATAATATTGGCAAATGTGTTTAAACTACTAATTTCAGACGCCAAATTTACCGATGACATGAAAGTTCATCGCACCATCGAGGTTGCCTGTTATGCGATATGAAAAAGAAAGTTATGTGCTGTACTATGCTACAAATAACAAGTAATCTGCGTGCATCGGCCGCCCAGTTGAGCGAGCTGGGATTTTCTGACATGAGTCCTGTCACATTCTCACTTTCTGCCCTGATCTAACAACGGTGACCTGGAGATCTGAAAATAATGAGCATGACCTTCGGTATGACAAACAAAAACATGTGGTTCAACACGGAGCTGAAAAGAGACATATTCACAGTGAGTGCTGTCTAGTATCAGCAGTGGAGCAGCTCCAGAGCTGAAGCTAGGCAATCAGCATTTTAGTTTGATACAGTGTTTATGCGAGGCGGTGTTACTCCATCGTAGTTTGAAATGGGATGGAGCATTCAAACTTTCCGTACCAGCTGAGGAGCAGCTCCATAGCTGATACAGTACAGGAGCTCATTAAGAATGCATTAGTTTTCTTCAGCTCTCAATTAACTGCTCTTTTCACTAATCTGTCATATTTGACTCGTTTCAGGTGACTCACAGTCCATGACCCATTCTCTCTCTATCCTTCTTTTCCTCCAGCTTTCTCTCTCTTGGCTTGCACTGCACTCATTCTCTCTTGGTCATGCTGGCTCAAGGTCTTTGACTTTCTTTCTCTGTGCTCTGCTCTCCATACGCCCTCCTCTTTCTGGTGTTATTTGCTCACTTGCTCTCTCTGGTTCTGGCTTTCTTTAGCTATCTAACGACTGGGCATGTTTTCTCAATGTACGTCTCACTCTCCCACCAGCTTTCTCTAAAGGCCACTGCATACTATAGGATGTGACTGCGACTTGATTTTTAACCAAAAGGCATTGTGCATCAAATAATGTGAAAGTTTAAACAAGTGAAATTTACTGAGGTGTGGAAAATTATAGAGATACTAAAACTGAACATTTAATTAACTGCAAAAGTTAAGAGTGGTCTGCTTAACCCATAGAAGTACAGCGTCTCCTTTAGGAGATACTATTGCAGTATCTGTTGGTCCAGAATGTTGGGCAGTACATATCATACATGAGCAAAAAGAGAAAAATGCACTGAAATTTTGAGCCCATTCCCAACACCGTATGGTATGGGGTTCTCGAATTAGAGCAATTTAATTGTAACTAATCATTAAACTCTTTAAATTGGCAACGTAATGAATAATATATAATGACTATTTCTGTGTTCAAATTGGCAATTTCTGATTAAATTTTACAAATATAATTCAAAATTGGTTCATGTTATATCCATATTTATTTTTTTCAAGCTATGTAAGCATGGAAAACAATTTTTTTGCTAATTTGAGGATTGATGATGATTAATTTACATCTCATGAAAGCTTTATACTGCTATGGGTTAATCAGCTCCAATTGTAGCCGATTGCAAACTTGCTAAGATTTCACTATAATTTTGGAACTGACTTCAGGGGAGTGTTTTATCAAGTGTCTTTTCAGTGATTTTTGCCGACAACTGTTACAGGCTACTGAAATCATTGCCGCTGATTGGCTGAGATTTGTCAGTAAAAATCACTGGCAAGACACTAGATGAAATGCTCCCCAGATATAAAAGAAGGATCGCAGTAGCAAAGAACCTTTTAAGATTTTCACTCTTTGTTCACTCTTACTTGCTGGGTCTAACTTCCCAAACTCAGCTTGTCTTTACCTTTACATGGTTTTACCTTTGCTCTGCTTATTTACTCACTCACTCTTGCTGGCTCTGGCTAGCACAAGCTCTTTGATTTTTTTTTTCTTCACTTGTTCATTCTCTTATTAACTTCTCTTAAGGCGTATACATGAATATTTAGGTCATTATCTCATTCACTTTCTCACTACCTATCTCTATTTTGTAGGTATTCTTACCATCTTGCTCTGTCACCAGTCCCTTTGTCTGCTCTCTATCTTGTACTACACACACATACACGCATAACTTGTAATTCTTCTAAGTCCAAAGATATGCGCATGTCTGAATTTACGATATAAAACTGACCCCCCCCCAAAAAAAAAAAAAAGAAAACAAAGAAAAACGAATTACCCAGAGAAAGGAAGGAATCACATGTTCTTTTAAACTTAATAAATAACTTCCTGTTTATTTACATTAACATACTGTACATTTACATAATTTACTGTACATTTACATAGGCTTATTGTACATTTACATAGACTTACTGTACATTTACATAGACTTACTGTACATTTACATAGACTTACTGTACATTTACATAGACTTACTGTACATTTACATAGACTTACTGTACATTTACATAGACTTACTGTACATTTACATAAACTTACTGGACATTTACATAGACTTACTGTACATTTGCATAAAAATTTAAAGCATTAGCTAACATTGTTAGAATTTAAAAAAAAAACAACTCATTTTGCTACTCGAAAATGATATAAACATAAGAGTTATAGTTTAAAAATACCAGTCTGAAAGTTTCAAAGTATAATATCTACAGGCAGCTTTTTGAAATATTGAAAATGTGAACCAATGTTTGAAAAATATAAAATGGTCAGTTGCACAGACTAGACATAAGGAATGCGCATGCACGCATAGCTCACCTAAACCGTACAGTGTGTATGTGGTGTACCACGCGGAGGGAGGCAGATAGCAATTTTTTTTTAACTCAAAAAACAGTCCTCTTGTTTCATGAAACTTGTTTCAACTGCCACATTTCTATGACAAATTTGCAGTCGGCCAATCAGATGCAAAGATATCAGTAGCTTATAACAGTTACCCTTTATTGAAATTTGTTATTGATAACAAGTTTTATGAAATGAGGCCCAGAATATATTATCCATCATTTGCGAGTGAGCAGAGCAAGCGAACCAAATTTTTTAAAGACTTTCATTCATTTGTAACATAGTAATAAAGGGATTTTTTTTTCAACTTGAATATTTCAGGGGGCCTTATCAAATTATCTTGTGGGTCACATACATGTATGGCTCATGGGGCACAGTGTAAGAACAGTTGCATGTCATGTTTCAAATCTTTCTCTCACTTTCAGGAGCTCAATTTGTATGGTTATATTTGAAACCTGGCTTGGGGACTAAAACATTGTATTTAAGGCATTGAATCATCTCACCCATCCCAAGATAAACTTTACTTTCATTTTAAAGCTCTCTGAGATATGCTTCAAATATTTGTTTTCTAAAGGGATGTAATGAATTGTGTCATGTTAAATAATGTTTGGCTGAATAGATGCGCCTGTGGTACCATGCAGAAGGACTTAAACCAAGGAATTAGCTGTGGCTCTTGAATGGGATTTGGGTACATGTCCACTGTATCGAAGCTATGTTTATATGGTATTTATATGGGAGTATCATTCCAAGGTCCGGTTGTCACTCTTCATGTGGAGTCTCAGCCTCCACGGTCATTGGCAGTTCTTCTAGGGAGATGTCTCTTTGGGTTGGTTCTGGTCTGGTGACGAGACTGTCAGGTATAAGCCCAATATGTCTGTCCCTATCGAAAGCAAAAGCCAGTGGGAGAAAGAGTACTAGAAAACTTTATACAGTATAAAAAAGTTTACGTTTTGGTACCTGTAAGTGTAGTAGATGTTCTTGTTTAGAAGTCATTTGGTGTGAAGTAGATGTCAAGTTCTCTGTATGAGAATGTACACTTGATCCATTTTCCTCATATACATGTATGAAGGAATTTATGTAAATACAATATTGATTTCCTAGTTATTTTTCATATCTTAATTTTACTGAATACAAAGTAATGTTTAATAATTTTTAAAAAACATCAACATAAACAATTGTTATTTAAAGTTTTGACAAAAATCTTTGCCTACAATGAATTTAAAGAATAAGTCCTTTTTGCTAAGATTTTTCTCTCAGCAAAAAGATCAGACCAAAATCTTAGATATCTTGCTCAAGAAATTGATGGAATATTGGCCTTGAAAATAATTTTTATTTGGTACATTTTTATCAAATATACAATTTCAAAGTATGCACAACTAAACCAAGACATTATACATTAATATTTCGGTCAGTCCCACACATCTCCTTTCATCTGCAGCTTCAGATTTCCCATGCAGAAGGCAGAAAAGTATAAAATTAATGGTAGAAGATGATTTTCCAATGCTATTTTCATATATCACCCAGATCTCAAGCATCAGATGTAAAGCCTTTTTTAACCCATTCGTGACAGGAATTATTTAAAGCCTAATTTGATCAGGACCCTCTGTCACGAATGGGTTAAAATGTCTCACTAATTGTTTTCTTAAATTCGGAGGTGGGTATAGACAAAGACAATGTACAAGTGGAGAAAAAATAATCTGATTGTTAAGATGTCTAAAATTTTAGACACATATGAAGTTGACTTGCTGCAGAGCATTTGGAAATGTTCAGCCACTAGAAAAAACATTGATTGGCTACAAGAATTGTGCAAAGATGAATAGGAGGAAATTGATGAAGAGAAATTTGTTTTCTTAAACTCGGAGGTGGGTATAGACAAAGACAATGTACAAGTGGAGAAAAAATAATCTGATTGTTAAGATGTCTAAAATTTTAGACACATATGAAGTCATCTTACTTCTTAGTCAGTGCAAAGTGCTTTTGGAATAGTGTTTTCATTGTAAGGTGAAAAAAGGGATACTAGAGCATACTGTATGTTATTTATGTTATTGAAATCAATTTTTAGAAGTGAGTGAGAGAAACAGAGATGAAGAGAGGGAGGGGGCAGAAAGACAGAGAGAGAGAGAGAGAGAGAGAGAGAGAGAGAGAGAAAACAGGTCCTTTCAACTGCGAAATCAGATAAGTAGTATGTAAGTGTCTTTTTAACTCTGTGAACATGTTTACCTGCTCTCCCCCTTTTCTGTAGGATTTTCTGTGGTAGCTGTGGTCTGTGAAGTCTCCTCATCTAGTGATGCTTTGTCACCCTCAGGGGCACCATCATCTGTTTCACTGCTACTTATGAGCATAGGTACATCCTCATTTGAAGTATTCCTCTGAACTGGTGCCATGCTGCCATCCTCAAGAACTTTTTCATCATTTGGCTTATCCATGATGACCCTGGTGAGGATTGAAAAGGATAATATATCTATTACTGAAATGGAAAGAAAACTGCTAAAAGTGTTAATTTTGTAATGCGGCCAATTTTATATCCTCTACTCGAATTTTCAATGACTTCCTGTCTTTGTCAGGAGCATAATATTTCAGTATATTAGTGAAATATACCAATAATAAGCTTGCAGAGAATGCACCATGAGAGAGACACAGAGAGGAGAAAAAATAATGTGATTGATCTGGGTCCCATTGCATAAAGAGTACCATTAATGGTAACTCTGTCATCAATGGTGGTAACATTGCCCAGCAGGCAATCAAATTCCAGGTTTTCACCGGATAGGAGGAACTTAATGAAGAGAAATTGCTTGTCTTCAAATCGGAGGTGGGTAGACACAGAGAGGAGAAAAAATAATGTGATTGATCTGGGTCCCATTGCATAAAGCTTACCATTAATGGCAACTCTGTCATCAATGGTAACTACCAGCAGCCAATCAAATTCCAGGTTTTCACCGGAGTTACCATTAATAGCAAAGTTACTATCAGCTGTTAGATTAGTTTTATGCAACAGGGTCAAGATATCTAAAATTTTTATACACAAATGAAGTCATCTTACTTCTCAGTCAGGGCAAAGTGCTTTTTGGAGAAAGAGTGTAACTCATTGTAGGTTGAAAAAGGGATACTAGAGCATACAGGGCCGGTATTCTGAAAATCGTGTTATCTTTGCAATCAGAAATAGTGTACGCCATTGGTTCACATCGTGCACTTTTTTCTTGTATGCTGGTCATTTGCGCAGTTTAAACGAACCATAAGTACGCCCTTTAAGCAGTTGCTGCCCCCCCCCCCCCCCCCCCCGAAACTTTGAAAATTCTTTTACTATCAATTTTCACAAATCAACAACAGAAAAATTTGCATCAATACCTTTAATTTCACTTTTAAAAATTCAAAAGTAGCATCTTGACCAGTTTGGTCACTTTGCTCCTTTGCTTTTGAGCTTCTTTGAATTTCACTTTTAAAAATTCAAAAGTGCCCTCTTGACCAGTTTGGTCACTTTGCTCCTTTGCTTTTGAGCTTCTTTGAAAAGGTTTATGCATCTTGCCCCCACCTTCCCCCCCCCCCTGGAAAAAAAAGGTGCTTAAGGCCCCACCTATTAGAATATTTCATTATTTTAAAAAGGAAAATTATATTAAATGTTTTATTCCATAAAATAGCACAAATAGTGGGTGGGGGGAGTGACATAGTGGATTGATACAAACTGGATGTGACTAACGGTGCAGAAATCTGGTAGAATATTATTGTAATCTTTCTGGAGGAGATATAATAATAAATTGTATGTTATCACTCAGTAGGTGTGGAAGTGGAATGAGACACTTAGTTTTTTGTGAGCCAAATTTATATGTACAGACAAAGAGACTGCATTAATTGAAATCAATTTTTAGCCGTGAGAGAGAGGAACAAAGGAAGAGAGAGGAGAGGAGAGGAGAGAAAGATAGGGCAGAAAGACAGACAGAGGGGGAGATAGATAGAGAGAGAAAGTCATTTCAACTATAAAATCAGAGATAGAAGAAGAGAGAGAGAGAGAGAGAGAGAGAGAGAGAGTCCTTTCAACTGTGAAATAGTAGACATTGCAACAACAAGCTTTATGAGAGAAGAATTACACTTGTATCTCACATTCTATTAATTATGAATGCTTCTCTAGTTATGAATACATGTATCATTCAATTGCCTTTCAGGCGGACGTGATCTTTGTCGGGAAATCTTGGATAGCGGGTCGGTAGGCCTTTTGAACAGCTGTGATATTGATAAAAGCTGGATGTAGAAATAGAGTACACATCACTGAATAGGATAATTGCTGGGGGCTCTAAGCTGAGCATTTGTGACATCATTGACAGCCAGAAAGAAGTTGAATAGAGACAAAAGAGCGACAAAAGTGAATGAAAAAGGCAGAGGCCTGGAACACTGTCATCCAAACCCATTATACTATACTCCAAAATAAGGAAATTGCTGCAGAGTGGTTATATACTACAAATGATAATTAATTGCTTTATCTTGATTTATTTTTTTAGTCTACCATTCACAGAAACACGCAAGTACCCCTCTCTTTCTCTCTGTCTCCTACTCTCAGATCTGCCTCTCTCTGTCTAATTCTCTGTCTCATTTTTCTGACTTCCCTCTGTTCACTTTCTCTATTTCTCTGCCTAGTGCCATAATGTCATATCTTGCTCTCGTTGTTTCTCTCTCTCTCCTACTCAGTCTCTGTCTCTGTCTGTCTGTCTCTCTCCCTTTCTCTCTTTCTCTTTTTGTTCAGACTTCCACTCTGTCTAGTTTCTCTTCCTCCATTTTTCTGCCTGACACCATGATCATATCTTGCTCCATTTTTTCTCTCTCTCTCTTTCTCTAACATTTTTCCTCATTCTACTAGCTCTCTCCCAACTTCTATGTAAACATTTAACTTACACTTCGCAATCATCCGTCATCCTAAGTTACCCAAATGAAGTATCAGGTAGTTGCATATCAAGTAGCATACACTGATACTCAAGAGTTCAATTACACGTGTTTAGATGGCTGTTGATTAATTGTGCGTGGATATGATATCAAGAATAGGTTTCAAGTTAAACAACAGTGTTTGATGATGATATGAGTCTCCAGTAGCTGTGGTTATTTGCTGCAGTTGATACAATAATTGCTTTTATAAGGTTTTGTCAAAGCAGGTCATGAGTCTGTCATTCACAGAAATATAAATGCACCTCTCTCTCTCTCTCTCTCTCTCTGTATTTTCTGCTACTTTCTGTCATCTTTCTCTACATCTGTGCTTGGTTCCATAATTTCATCTCTCTCTCTCTCTGTTAATTCATTCTTTTTTATTCTTTCTCTCCTGCTGTGCATGCACCATGTCCAATTTTTTTAAAATTCATTTCTTCCTTTGTGGTAGAAAGGGGAATATTTTTTTTAAGTACTGAAACAAACATATTAAAGATGTTTTTCCAAATCATGTTCCCTGTCCCATTATCTAACTGTTTGTTTGCCTCTCATTTGCTTGATATTCCACTTGATGATGAACAAAAATTTCCCAGCATTTTGATTTTGCTAGTATCTTGGCATTTTATCATAAGAGCAAAATAATCTGACAGAGGGCTTGTGATGGCTTACCAAGACTGTACATAATCTTTGAATGATACTCGCTGAATCTTTGAATGATACTCGCTGAATACAATCATACGTCTCTGTCTGTTTAAGAGCAATGTGTTCCTGCACTCTTATTCTGAGAATGATCTTCTTTTGATTCCTTTGGAGAGTAACCCATATGGAAGAAGTTTCCACTGTATCTGCAGAATAACAGATGATATTACTAGTAGCCTTTTTATACACATTAATTTAAAATCTATTCTTGCAAAACTTTTCTCTGCATGTCAAAATCTTTGCATCTATTAACCACTTAACAGTGAAAATGTAATGAAGGTAATCTTCGCGTGCATATATGATGCCTGGTATATCAATTACATGTAGCTAAAAGGGTTTTTATTTCCTGTTGCTTAGAGACAGATTCAAAACAAAAACTTCTCGTGACATTAAAATGATTTTTGTCTCGCCCACCGGAGGTGAAGGCGAGACTAAGGGAAATTTTCAAATGCATAATGATTACTTGAAATTTTATATTAATTTCTAACTATTGTAAAAGTTATTTTGGGCAAAAAAATGATAATGATAATGATAATAATAATAATGATAATAACAGTAATAATATTAATGATAACAACAGAAATAATGATGATGATAATGATAAAGTTATAACGATAATGATGATAGTAGAATAATGATATTAGATATTTTTCATAGAGCTCGTGTCTAACATGCAGGGTGACCCAAGGCGCTTCAGTGTTGCTTAGAGTCAGCTATGTTACTGGTGCATACATCATTCAAGGAATGACTTCTTACTGCCCATATAGCACCTGGGTGGAGAGTGGCAGATGTCTTGCTAAAAGTCAGTGGTGATACATGCAAACACTACGAACATGGCGGAAAAAAGAAAGCGGACAAAATAAACAACCTCTCATTCTACCCTTCACAATGGTTCTGGTAGTCAAAAGAACATCCCTTCACAGCTATTATGTTTAATCATGTAGTTCCAGGTGAATATGTATGTGACACCTGTTCCACATATTTTAGACAATAGCAGTGAAGGGATGTTCTTTTGACTACCAGAACCATTGTGAAGGGTAGAATGAGGGGTTGTTTATTTTGTCCGCTTTCTTTGTCCGTCACGTTCATAGTGAAACTTCCCCTGTCATATTGAGCATTTACACCATCCATCTTCAACACCTGTAATATGAATTTGAAATGTTCATGATGATGAGAGCTATTGGGTGCACATTGTGGGGTGAAATTCAGTAGTAAACATAACCTTTTTTCTTTATTAAATGTCTGGACAGGTCAATACCCCCCCCCCCCTCTTGTTTTGTAGTTTGCTGGTAATTTTTATGGAATTTTCATCCTTTGATTGGAGTTGAAGTGATAAAAGCAGGAAATGTGTCATAAAGCTCTCTTTACTGGAAATCCTTATTTGTGTATTGGCATGGTGTTTTGAGCAAAAGTCACTGAAAGGAAATAATTTGTTTTCATAGAAGTCATTTTACTGACAAAACCATTTCCCTTTATTGCGAACATTAATCAGCCTTTTTTATGAGTGACGTCACAGCATATTCTTCTCTCTGAAGGACATTTTCTTGCATTGCTGATTTGTTTATCTTTAGTTATATACATTTTAAATTAATGATAAACATGAGTTCTAGTCGTACAATTACAGTGTGAAAGAAATATTTCAAACTAATTGGGGAAGGCTAATTGTCTAGTAAATAAAAATAAATGTATACCCTGATGTTTAGAAATTATCAAAATGATAAGAAATCAACGCAGTCGATCTTGTCAAAGAGCACATGCATTGCACATAGAAATAGGTATGTTGGACTATACACAAATGTTTTTGCTGAACACTTGAGCAATTTCTTTCATATTTCAAGTATAAGGCGATTTCAAGAGTAGTCCTATTCAGGGAACATCACTACTGTGGGTGATGTTTGTTATTTCGAAGGTTTGTTAATCTGAAACACGCCAATTGCCTATACTTAGATGTTTGTTAGTCCGAAAATGAAAAAGGGTTCGTTAATCTGAACATTTGTGGCATTATTCCAAAGGTTCATTATTTCAGAGGTTCTTTAGTCCGAAAATGAAATAAGTTTTGATATTCTGAAGGTTCGTTAATCCAATAATGAAATAAAGTTCCTTGTTCTGAAGGTTCGTTTATTCCAAAATGAAATAAGGTTCGTTATTCCGAAGGTTCAATAGTCTGAAAATGAAATAAAGTTCATGAGTCCGAAAATAACTAACGAACTAACGAACCTTATTTCATTTTCAGACTTAGGAACCTTTGGAATAACGAACCTTATTTCGTTTTCAGATTAACGAACCTTTGGAATAACGAACTGTAACCCACTACTATGATATCCTTTCAAACTGACATAGAGACTGAGAAATCTCTCAACTTATCTTTCACCTCCTCCCAGAACTCAAGCTTCACTTCAAACTAAAGGTGTCCTGGTCAAATGGATAAAGCCCTTGACTGGAGCTGCAAATTAAAGGTTGTGGGGTTGAAAACTAGCTTAGCATAGGTCCTATAGGGCTCTTTGGCCAGATATTATTATCTACATTTGGTTTAAGAGGTTAAAGAATTCAATTAGAGAAACCTTTCTGTGGGGTAAAGGGAGTTGTTTTGAGATTATTAAAAGTGTGAACAAAGGCCTAGTTATCAACAGAAGGTTGATAACTACATTATACCTGTTATTTGTGCTATGATCATGCAGGAAACAACAGATTCTGTGGCTTTCAAGTAAGGGGCATTCACACACAAGGTAAAAAGTGAGATTCACAAACCGATTTTCAAATCGCTATTAGAATTTGATTTTATTTTGTGTGTGGACAGAATAATCTCACTAATAATGGCAACTGTAATCGTGATTCAACCTGCGGTTAGAAGTGCAATTTTTTAGAGTAATCACAATTATTTGCTGTGCATTGTGTGTGTGAACGAAATCGCGATTAGAAAATCAGTATTATCTATCCCATTATTCTTTGCGCTTGTGCGATCAGTGCGCTATGCACGCAGTATATGCATATGCAGTGTATGGAGTGTATGTTACATAATGGATGCATGCACTATAGGCTTATGCATAAGCATGTACGCACTGCAGGCTATCTTGGCACCGTTATCTTTTATAGTAAACAAAATGTTGTCCGTAATACTTGTAGTACATTATTATTTAGCATTTAATTATTGAGTTTGTTGCTGTACTTTCTGTAGCTCCCTTACTGTCGATGTGTATTTTCCCCCGTCCGTATCGTGTGTAACATAAGTTTAAGCGGAGAAGTTTGGAGTTTCTCCTGCCTGTTTCCATTGCTTCCTCATGTGTGTGAATGGTCAAACACAAAATCGAAATTTGAATCACGATTAGAATCGTGATCCAAATTTCGATTTTTTTCCTTGCATGTGAATGGTAGTAGTAGAAATTTGGGTCACGAGTTGAAACGCGATTCAAATTTCAGTTCCTCTTGTGTGTGAATGCACCTATTGACACTTGTTCTAATTCTTCTTAAAAGCTGGTGAATTCCTGTTTATATTCCTTCCAACTACATGTAAGGCTTTCAATTTTTTTTGTTGAATTGTTTTACTGTGTTAAGTAGCTTATTTATTACTGTTTCAGAAGCATGAAGAAAGCAACCACTTACTAGTGAAAGTCAGCCATCAATGACCATACACTTGTAGTTTTGATCAATTATAGACACAATCATTGGAAAGAGGAATACTCATCAATGTGTCAACAGAAATCAGGAAGCAAAAGATTTTTTAGAAACAAAATAAGGTAAATATTGCCTGTAATATAGAATAAGGCTTTTATTAGAATATTGCGCTTCTTGTGTTGTTGTTGTTTTTTCCTACATGTGACATGTATGTACCATATGTCTTTGAAATCCTGTTCTGTCCCTTTATTGCCGAAATATCAATAAAGTGATGTATCAACAACTTGAATTCAACATGTATAGGATTATCCTCTGTGTATACATGTATGACCCTGTTTACATTCACTTTCTTGAGTGCTCCAGTGGGAATGCTCTAACATAAGTGTAGATAGACAAAACGCTCGCGGAAGTGCTCCACCAGACCATTCTAAACCTCCCGATGTGGTCTTCTCGAGCGGTTCCTCGCTAGAGTGCTCTACAATGGCTCCAGTGTGCAGTGGTCCAAAAGTGATCTGCAACTCATGAGTGTGTGTCAGATTGCATGGGAAGGTAATGAGTTTAAGAGGAAAACGTATAAAACAAAATTGGGAAATGATAGAAATGAAAGAGACAGATAGAATGAAAACAAGAATGACATAAGGAAGGATAGTAAGGAAGGATAGGATAGAGAAAGAAGATAATAGAAGTACAAAAACAAAGAACCATAATGAAAGATAGAGATGGATAGAATGAACACAGGGAATAACATAGGGATGGATAGAGAGAGAAGATAATAGAAGTATAAACTCAAAGACAAACATAAGTAAAGATACATGTGTATAGAGGCAATTAGAATGAAAACAAAGAAATGCACAAGGAAGGATAGAAAGAAGATAACAAGAATGAAAACAGAAAAATTTGAAAAGGAAGACAGAAGGTTGAAAAAAAAATAAATATAAGGAAATGGATAGAAAAACAATAAGTAACATAATGAAGGATAGGAATTAGAAGATAATGAAAAAGAGAATTACACGAAAGAGAGAAAAGGAAAGAGAAAATCATGTAAACACAACATAATGTGAAAAAGACGAAAACACAAGATGATAGTAAAGAAGCTGACAAACAAATGCATGTATTGACAATCAGACAGGCTGATACGCAAGATTCTGTGCGAAAAATTGGACCTGCTGACCTGTGCTGCGATAGCAACAGGAGCGGTTACTCTAATGGATGCGTGAGCGCTCTATGAAGTGAGTGTAAACAGAAGTGGTCCATGACCTACATGTACCATCTTTCAGAAAGCGTTCCTCTGGAGACTCCACTCTGGAGCGCTCCAGAAGTGAGTTTAAACAGGGTCTATAGAGTACATACGAAAAGAGGGTGGGATAAAATGTACTCCTTAAGGTATGTTCACATACACAGGAGTTAAACCACTTCAAAAAAAGGCCATAGGGTTTTTTTTTTCAACATAATGCATGTCACATTTTTGTCTCGCCTGCGTAGCGGAGCGAGACATAGGTATGTATCACTATTTCCGGTGTCGGCGTAGGCGTCGTCGTCGGCGTCGGCGTCGTCATCAACAATTGTGTTGTACACCCAATAACTTTCTATAGCTTTAAGGTGGGATCACCAAATTCATACCAGAGGTCCATCTCTTGAAGGCGCAGGTCAAGTTCGAATATAAGTCGAATTTGAATAAGGTCAAAGGTCAAAGGTCAATGAACTTTCCATGACTGGCACTGTGCTATATTGTACACACAATAACTTTTTATACCTTCGAGGTAGGATTGCCAAATTCATACAAGAGGTCCATCTCTTGAAGGTGCAGGTCAAGTTCGAATGTGAGTTGAATTTGATTAAGGTCAAAGGTCAAAGGTCAATGAACTTTCCATGACTGGCACTGTGCTATATTGCACACACAATAACTTTTTATACCTTCGAGGTAGGATTGCCAAATTCATACAAGAGGTCCATCTCTTGAAGGTGCAGGTCAAGTTCGAATGTGAGTTGAATTTGATTAAGGTCAAAGGTCAAAGGTCAATGAACTTTCCATGACTGGCACTGTGCTATGTTGTACACACAATAACTTTCTGTACCTTCGAGGTAGGATTGCCAAATTCATATGAGAGGTCCATCTCTTGAAGGTGCAGGTCAAGTTCGAATGTTTTCAAACAATAAGTTTGCCATAACACCTTAATAATTAATTTAATTTTACAATTTTACTCACATTATTATCAGTTACATTCTTTTTCACTAACATTCATTTCCTTACTTGCATGGAAATAATTATAGCTTCATAGTATGAACAGCATTCTTAGTGTTATCTGATTTCCTAGGGATAAAGTAGGCCTATACCATTATTGCATATGTAAACTGTCAGAACCACAATTCACCCCCTAAACTGCTGACAGCCTCAGAAGTCATATAGCATAGTTTTGACATGCAGTCTCTTCATGACTGCAATATGCAGGCGAGACAACGCTTGGCATTTGCCTTGTTTTATCTCATAAGACAAACATTTAAAGAATAGATGTAGGTCCTTTGTTTGGTGCTTTTTGTTTATTTTTTTTCTTTATAATTCTTCTTCATGGTTTACTGTCTTAAAGTAGATATTCATTGATTTTAATACTGACGTTATGTTTATTGATTTTAATACTGACTTTCATATTCATTATTGCATAGATGAAGCTTTGATTGGACAGTTTTATCAAAATTCAGTGCTTGGAAACATTCAAAGAAATGATTATTATCAAAAACAAAACTCTGAAATATAGCCCCGATATTGCACTTGAAGAGTTCTCCAAATGCTGCTGAGATGCGTGATGTCACAGGTGGAACATGATTTGCACGTCAAGCAGACGATGTCCCATAACATCTCACATATTTTCAGTGCCTATTTTGTCATCTCCTCTTCAGTTATTTTATTTCTCTTACTTCACTAGCGTCAGTTTAAATATTTAATCTTTTGACACACTCTAAACCGTGTGCATGGTATTATTTTTTTTTAATGCAGCGTTAAGAAAATAAAGGAATCAGTCTCTTGTAAACAAAATAAAATGCCATTATATTTTCAGCTATATACACCGCAGTATGTTTTGTGTTGCAAGAGGGAACGAATACATTCCATGCTATCATTTGACGGGCTTTTCTATTTGAAAATTGAAAGTGTGGTTTCTTTGATTTTTCAGTAACCATTATCCTGTATATTTACCAACAAAAGATATCATTTATCAGAGTAGGTTTCATTTCCCTCTTGAAAAGCTTAAATACACTAAAATTCAGAAATTTGGGAAATAACCTCATTGCAATTTAAGTTGAATTCTTAAATATATGGGACGTCATCTGCCTGGGCTGAGTATTAGTGCCTTCTATGACATCATTAAAACATCGTTATTTTTCTTTCTAATCGCTTGGGAGGTAGTATTATTTGTATTAGTTTTTTAATCACCCGATACGCAGTTGACGTAGATTGTCTGATTGCCATCTGTTAGCTTACCAGTTTCTAATGATACATTATTTGCCATATATGATCACTTTAACGAGCCATATTGATATTAAACTATCAATTGGCTGTGTAATTGATTCTGCCTTGTCACTTTCGTGAATCAATGCATCCGAGTATCTGTGGTTATCAGATTGGAAAAGATCACTAGTCTGTTACTGTGTAGGGGAAATAAATTACAATTCATGAGCAATCAGTCCTCCATGTGTTACTGTAGTGAAACCCTCCAAAAACAGGTGGGGGAAAAGTCCAAATTGATATTTATATTCCCTATCAACAGGTATGAAATTTTCTTCCAAATACATTTACCTCAAAATATTCATTCTGGGAGGATTTTTTCCTGCTTTAAATTCTTTATTTTGGAATGTACCATGCAGTATTGAATTGTATCAAGGAATTAATCACATGGTTTCTCATTAGTGCTACTTGTGAGAGCATTCAGAGTGTATTTCCTGTCCTTGATGACAAAGATATAACAATAAGGCATGTAGTCATATGCTGTCAGTTTAGTCTTTGTATGCCTTTTTTCAGTGTAGCACCTATTTCCTCTTCCTCTCACTCTTAATAAATGTTTTTTTTTCCTCTTATTCTCTCTCATTTTTTAAAAACTCTCTATAGGCGCTTTCACACCTACCCGATCAGGAAAAATACCTGGTATTTTCAGATCGGGTATTCTACCCCGATCAGAAAATACCAGGTATTTTGCCAGTGTGAAACCAAATTACGCGTAATATACCCGTAAGAAAATACCCGTAAATTAGTAGGTACTTTCTCAAAATTACGAGTACTTTCTCCAAGGTCGCGGGGATTTTTGTAATGTGAAAGCAAATTACGAGAACTTCTATTCCATCAAGCACTGGCGCACGAACCGTGTACTGTACTGTATGTACGTACTGGACGTCGTTATCGTTTGTGTACCCGCACATTCTGGATTTGAGATTTGTATTGTTTATTTCTAGCTACGTCGTTGTTTTAGTAAAGTTCTGTTCCCCTTTCGTGTTTTTTTATTCATGATTTATTCTGGTATATCGATACGGTAGTGTGTCATCATCTGATCATCACTGATAGCGATGTGGAGGGAGGAGGAGTTGTACACGGCCCAGTGGCCTCCTTCAGCCAAAGAAATAGGACCACGATATGCTGGCTGCAAGATTTGCCAGCCTCGGATTTGAGAGGATACCTCTCGAAATAAAAAAATAAACTGAAAGTTCTAAAGAGAGATTATCAGACTGCAAGTGTACATCAATATGTCTGCAAAATAAATCGTTCTGCGCATGCTCGTAACTTCGAGAACTTACCCCGAAGAGGTCTGGCTTCGGGTAGGTGTGAAAGCGCAGAACAATTTTCGGGTATTTTGGGGCCTTAACAAGTTCTCGTAATTTACGGGTATTTTTCCTGATCGGGTAGGTGTGAAAGCGCCTTATGACTGGTATTTCTGTTTAGCACCTGTTGCGCACTCTCTTCCACTTTCGTGCACACCCACACACACACACCCTCTCTCACACACATACACAATCTCTTTCTCTTGCTCTTTTGTTTCCTCTCTCATGTGATGTCTGTCATTTATGAATGTTCTTTCTATGAGCGTGTTTCTACTGGACACTTCTTATTACCTCGCATTTTGTCATCGCGTCACCTTGTAATATACTACTGCTTGATGTGTTTCTACTGAGCAATAAGATACACGGTGATGTGGGGTAATGGGAGGGAACTTGCAAAATACGGTGAACCAGGTAGTCACGTATCCTAAGGTTCACAGATCAGGTAGTGCAGGCACTGCCTTATGGGAAGCTATGATGCAGCTGACGCGCTGTGATGATCAATTGAATAACATGCAGAATCTCCCAGTAAGAATTTGAGACTTCCGGTACACCGCAAATTTCAGTACCTGCGTTGTTTTTTTAACTGAAAATCGTCCCTCTCATTACCTCACATTGACTACCTAGAACGGTGGACCATGGATCACTTTGCATTATCTCAATCACCCACTACCCAATGTGTTTCCACTGAGGGAAAAATTTGAGCTGTTGCCCATATTACCCTGCATCACCTCACTTTACCTTGAATTTTACCGTTCAGTAGAAACGTGCTCTATGTAGTACCTACATGAACTATTATTCTTTCTCTTTCTGTTGTTCTCTCTCACATTACATGTATATCTCAGTCTGTTTATCTGTGTAGAACCTGTTATTTTCATCATCCGAGTTAACCCATAGAATGGCAGAAAAAAATTTTAAAGCTTGATTTTATACACTCTAACCATACACAAATCATATCTTTTTATATGATTGATACACTTTTAAATGTAATATTATAAAAGCCCATGCTTCCTTTTAAAGGGAGCTCTTTTATCACACACACACAAAATACATGTACACTGTAAGAGCTGGATCTATATTTTACTATCGGTACTCATTTTCTTCATCACCAGGTACACTGTACATGTATTATGCATCAAAGCTAGGTGGAGAAGATGATTTTGGGGTTGTGGAGGTTCAGTCCGTACTAGAAGGAAGGTCATAGCATGATTTGAAGATCTATCTATTAAAAGTGGTGTGGTGATATTCACAGAGACATCAGGTATGAAAGCATATTGCAAAATTCTGCTCTTTCTTCAGCCGTGGGATATACTAGCTATTGATATTTCTGTATATCGAGGGTTTAGTGCAACGAAGGGCTATCTGCATTTTTGGTCAAAATGAGATTTCAAAATAAAAAAATGATCCAGTAGAGACCAGGAGCCCATCGGTAATAATGGTTTCTACAGTAAACTTTGCTGTAGCTGGGTATCATCCAAAATAGATATGGCTACCTGCTTTAAACTGCAGTGTGTCAGGGCAACAAATCTTCATTTCAAGATTTATCAAAATTTCCAAAAATGCAGATAGCCCTTTGTTGCACTAAACCCTTGATATTCTGTTTTCTATATTAATGTTATTCTGTACTGATACAAAATAACTCTATGCGAGACACCAGTTTTAAACTGAAAAACTGGGTGTACTCATCAAGAGTTTTGAACATCAGCGGAAAGTTGTCACAGGAGCTCAGTTTGACCTATACATTTAACTATCAGGTTTGAAACCATCATTTGCCCTACTTCTCTTTCTCACACCATAGATGCATGGACATTTTTTAGGCAGGTGCAGATGAACAGTGTTTGTTTCCAATCCTTTTTCAAAGTTCTTGTACTATATTTCATTTAGAGGAATGAAGATTATTTCAAGATAAGTATAATAGCAAAAGTTGAAAATATGGAAAGGGCTTTGATATTGACTTGGTGTCTGTAAAGATAAAGATAAAGATAAAGATAAATGGTTTTATTAAAAAAAACAATTCATGGTAGCCCAAAGGCTAAATTTACATTGTTTTACATTGTAAAGATCTTGTTACATGTAAGATTAGATATATACAAAAACCATTTTAAACAACATGAAAATTTAAAAGTAAACTATCAATGTACAAAAACCATAAAAATACAAACATAAGCCTCCAAACCAATTAAATTAGAATAATAAAAGATAACTCATATATATATAATGCAAATCAAAATTAAAATTAAAATTGAGGACAGGTATGGAAATGGGTAACACCAGAGCAACGGACGCGACCCCGAGACATACCCCTTCACCCCCGAAGCGCTACAGCCCAGAAATGCTCGGTCCCAAACAGCCACTTCCGAGCTGGACAGGCGCAGAAAAACCACCAGTCGCACACCCGACGAGAAAGACGCAGAGAGAAATGCATCCCCCGGGAGCAATGGGCATGGCAAGAGCCTGTCACACCCATCACTCCCAGGGAAACACATTCCTCCCAGCCACCCAATCCGATCGGATATGCGACCAATAGTCCAATGCGACCGTCCAACCAAGCAACAGCCGTCCGGAACCACACACCCCAAACTGCAGTACTGCGAAAACACAGGGGCCAGTCCCGATGTCGCGTCCGCCGCTCCGGCACCGCCCACACGACACCTATCCCTGCAAAGTCATAGCATAATGTCTATTGACATACATGTATGAATGAGATGTGAACCATACATACACACTGGTATTCCCTGACAGTGTAAGCTGTTATTGCACAATATAAATCAAACTGCTGCCCAAAAGAATTTGCATGGGCAGATTGAAGGTTATCAGAAAGTCAATATTTGATGACTAGACCAGATTTTTTTCCCACTTCAGTTCTTTCAACTCTAGATACATTGTATTTCCTGAACTTTGTACAATACTTCCTAAATCACAGAAGTAAAGTTATGCTTGTGGATTTTTTTTGTTCCCACACGAACAATAGATGCATGGGAAATTTGGAAATACTACCAGGCAGGTGCAGATTTTTTGGAGTGTCTTCTTTGATAAACAAAATTTCTGTTGATCATTTTCCAAAGTTCATGTCCTGCATGTTGTGCAGAGGAATCAAAATTATACAAAAGAGAAAATAACAAGAAGTTGAAAATATGGACAAGTTTAGAGGAGTTGATTCAAATTGTTGGCCAAAAGGATTTTTAAAGGGGCAGAAAATGAAGATACAACGATTATAAAAGCTAGCTATTGAAATTAAAGTAATTCACTCTAAATTATTCACTGGCTTTTATTTCTGTTATATTATTGGGAAAATAGCTTTTACTTGAAAAGCAGGAGAACAATTTGTAATGCATATCTCATTGGTGCATTCTTTCTAGGCAATCCTGTATTGGAAACAATATGAATATTGTGATAGATTGAGTGTTCTTTTTGTTTAGGTGTCTTCTTCTGGTGTTGCCTCTACTGTCAGAGAGAGGTGGCGTAGAAGGACATCTCCCTGGATTTGTGTAGTTAAATGCCTGTCAGGTGTTAGTCCTGAATGGTTTTGTGTTGAGCATCGCTCATCTTCAGTGTCTGGGCTTGTTCTGGAAAGGAGATATTTGAACAAAAGTTTAAAAGACAGTGACCAGAGGAATTTCAGAGAGTTGAAAAGAGACTTTAGCACAATTACAAAATGATTTTGATAATCTGAAAAAGAGGATGGGTAAATAAGAGAATGAGGGTGGGGCTATTTTGAGAAAAAAAAAGGTGTTTATATTAGTTTCACTTCCAAAATTCCAATATTCGTCTATCAGTACGACATGTGGATAGACTTTGAAGGCAGCATAATATCTATCTCTGTTTATTAAAGAGTAGAATGTTTGATTTTGAAATTAATTCTTTTAATTTGAAATTTTATTCTCAATCATATCATTTTTCAAATCAATGTACTTGTAATCACTCCAGTGAAATGTGATTAAGTCATGATAACAAGAATTGCCAACTTACACAACCATTAGCTACATCAATACTAACCACTAGATGACATTGCACATCAAGTGGAAAGTCATTATGAATATGAATAGTCAATATTTATTACCTCTTAATTCTGCTAATTTGAAAAAGAAACCAGATTATAGTAATTGAGTATATCCTTTTTTTTTGTTGTTATCCACTTGGCTCTGATTGAATTTCACGTTTGTTCTCTTGCTTGTCTTTGCCATACAATTTCCTCTTCCTGTAATAGATAATTGTTGTTGTGTATTTTAGCTACATTATACAATTGATTTACCTGTCATTCTCCTCGTCTCTCAGGAGGCTTGATGATGAAAGATGGAGCTGGAGGAGAGTATCATGACAGAAATTCGGAGGACATTCATGCGGTGTCTGAGCTTCTGCTGAAAGTGGATGGACATCATCATTAGAGAGACCATGGCTGAAAGATAAGCAGATGACCATCAGTCTTGATAAGAGATGATCCAAAATTTCTAGTAAGGTATCGAAGCTGTAGCGAAATAAGTTTGTAAGTTACATGTATTTGAATATTTGAGTGTGTACATGCCTTGAGCTATTGTAGTGGTATCACAGTGAACCACTTTTGCAAAGTGAAGTTTTGTAGCTGTTTTGTAGCCATTTTCAAAAGGGCTACAAAACGGCTATAAAAGAGAGGAAAAAGGGCTACAAAACGGCTAATCTGCTCACTGTTAGGCATACAAAAAAATATTTGCTCAGGTGACAGGAGTGTTGGACATTTTCAGGAATCTGTCATTTCCAAAGACAGGCTCTATCTCTCTTTAAAGGAAAAACTTCCAAGATATTAAGGTAGGGCCCCTTTTTATCATGGCATATTCAACTCATATCCTTTGACATCATGAAGAAACTTTGGTATTTGTTCTAACCAGAGAGCTGTCCCTCTTTTTCTATGGTGGCCCTGAAGTACGCTTGACAACAGGTCATGTGTGACGTGAATTCTGCGGCCAATTTTGCATCCCAGGTCACAAATTTTACATCCAAGGACGCAAAATTCCTGACCCGGATGTGAAATTTATGACGGGACGCGAAATTCGCGACTGGGACGCACATGACCTGTTGTCAAGCGTCCTTCAGGGCCACCATGTTTTCTTATTTCTGGAAGAATACTATAGATGAGTACTGCTATTAGCACTTCAAGTCTTCAAATCACCTGCAAAAATTATTAAAAGCTATATGTAAGAAATAACGCCCCCTACACTTTACCTGGGATTTGAATGGGAAGCAGTAGAGGAATTTGAAGTAGGATGAAGAATAAAGGATGAAGTAAGAACTCACACTTAGTGTATTTCCGTGATCAAATGGCTGTTTGATTCCATGGATGCCCTAATTCATGGCCATGCTTGCATGTACCTCATTAGTCGCTTTTATGTTACTGAGAGTGTATCTGGGCCCAGTTTTATAAAGTTTGCTATCAATAACAAGTTGCAGTAGCTGTTATAAGCTACTGAAATCCTTGTATCTGATTTGCTGAGAGAAAATTTGTCATAGAAATGTGGCAGTTGTTACTGATAACAAGTTTTATGAAATGGGGCCCTGAACTCGCATTATCTCTAGTAGTATGGTAGTTAAAGCTCATATTTTGAATATAGTATAGTGACATTGAAACCCTGACCCCGGGGGTCACTTCCATTGAAGAGTGGACAGCATCCGCAAGAAAAAAAACGCGTAAAAAGGGTATTTTTTCAAGGGTAGGCGCGGAACGCGAATAGAGTGTCAAAAATGCCCAAAAATGGGAAAAAAAGCCCCCTAAATCATCAAAATAATCAAAAACGCAAAAGGGGTATGGAATTTGCAGCGACTGCATGCGGGACGGACTGTAACAAGACCCGTGAATGGAAAATCTTATAACGCCTGTGTACATGTAAAACATAATGAGACAGTGAATTATCTCAAGATAAAAACGGCTCCAAACTTTCAATGGACCCCCACTATCACTCTCAAGGTGTGAAAATGGGAATATTCTTGTTTAGGATATGAATATCCCAACAATTAATGAAATCCCTATTTAGGGTGTGCAAATCTAGGACATCTGCACAAAATCCATGTTTAGGGTGTCCTAGCAGCCTGCCCTTGAATCCTCGTTTAGGGTGCTTTTTTTAGGATGATTCTCGCGGATGCTGTCCCCTGTTCATTGGAAGTGACCCCCCCCCCCCCCCCCCCCCCCCCCCCCCCCCCCCCCCGGGACCCTGACATATGAAGCAGAATGCCTGCTGGTGATGTCACTTTAAAGTCTCTTTTTATGTTATATTATTTTCACCTGTCACTGTTTCTAATCATCAGATGACTGGGAGATGGGGGATGGAAAGCATCTTGACCAAGATTTGGTGTCGTGATTTCTTCTGTAATTGGAAGGCCGTCATTTGAGTGACCATTGCTTACTGATGAACAGATCGTCATCATTCTTGACAGTAGCTGGTCCAATTCTTCCATTAAGGTTTGGATTGTTGGCTCCATACTGCACCTAGAAAAAGTTTCAAAGTTTGATACTCAGTTGATATTTTAAAAACCTGGGGCATTATGCAATATGAAGTGTGGAATAAGTATTTGACTTGAATTTTACCTGGCTAAATGAAATTGCCCATTAAAGTCATATTCAGATCACGTTTAAGCGTTTTACTTAAGCAAGCCGACTTTAAGCCAAAAAT
This sequence comes from Echinometra lucunter, assembly GCA_029962745.1. Lineage (NCBI taxonomy): Eukaryota > Metazoa > Echinodermata > Echinoidea > Camarodonta > Echinometridae > Echinometra > Echinometra lucunter. The sequence goes on along the minus strand of JAPZVO010000022.1, from coordinate 405,763 downwards.
ACTTACTGATACTATTGTGATGTCATAAAGTCCTTCAGGTGTGACTGCTTTTATTGTTATCATTAAATTACATCCTGGTGGTATAAAGTTATCATTATCATTGAGATGTGAGCAGGTCTTAAACCCTTTATTTCCCACAAGTGCAGATGTCACATCGAAGGATGTTCCTTGGGTGCTAATTGGCACAAACAATTGGTACCATTTAAACAGAGATGAGGATGGAATTCACTTTACGAGAGTTTTGAGTAATAAACCGACCTGTGGTCTTAATTGACCACATGATAACTCTTTTCTGTTGACTATGTAATAACTGTCTCCTTTAGATTTTCAATAATCTATAAATACATGTATTATATGGTAATAGAAAATGGTACAAGGACATCCTGCGTAAATGAATAGCACAAAAAGAGTTACAATGATTTTCTCCTGTAAAAAAAATGTATGTGTTGAGCTGCCCACTTAAAGGACATAAGACCCTTTATTGTCAATGTCAGTAGTGGCCTGAGTGAGAAAACAGTCAGCATTAGAATATGCACAAAGCATACGTATGAGAAAAACACCAAAAAGCGCAAAACACATTAAAAATGGTATAAAAGATGGATGGGTTAGTCACCCTTTTTTTTTCAATCCTCGTTCAAAATTTTTTTATCCCATGTATCCCAAGAAATTGCAAAATGGACTGTCCTTTTAATCAGAAGATTTTGAGTGATGTTCATTATTCCAAAGGTTCGTTATTCCGAAGGTACATTTCTCTGAAGGTTTGTTATTCCGAAACAGGGAAATTGCGTATACCTAGTCTGAAAATGAAAAAGGGTTGGTGAATGCAAACATTTGTGACGTTATTCCAAAGGTTCATTAGTCCCGAAATGAAATAAGGTTCGTTATTTGGAGTGTTCAATAGTATGAAAAGGAAATAAGGTTCGTAAGTTCCAAAATAACCAACAAACTAATGAACCTTATTTCATTTTTGGAATAACAAACCTTATTTCGTTTTCAGATAAACAAACCTTTGGAATAACGAACTTTATTTCATTTCGGACTAATTGTCAGAATAATGAATCTTCGGAATAACGAACCTTATTTCGTTTTCAGATTAATGAACCTTTGGAATAACAAACTTTATTTCATTTCGGACTAATGAACCGTCAGCATAACGAATCTTCGGAATAACAAACCTTATTTCGTTTTCAGATTAATGAACCTTCGGAATAAAGAACCTTATTTCATTTTGGAACTAACGAACCATCGGAATTATGAACCTTTGGAATAACGAACTATAACACAGATTTATAATATCCCCAAGCTGTAACAGAAAAAGGAAGCAATCCTGACATTTCTGGTTTGTTTGTTTTAGCCTTATTACAATGTAATGGTCATATTTCAGAAGGATACTCAGAATTTCAGTGTGTCATACATGAGATATCACATGACATCCTTTTGCAATGCTTAATATGGCTTCGGTATTTTCTTTGTCATTAACTTAAGTAATGATATTGGGAAATGCCTTTTCTTTGTTCCGAACCAACCAAAGAAACCTCATCTTTTATCAGTATTAATTTCTTAATTCTCTCACTCCCAAAGGTTTTATCAAAGAATCGCCATCCTGTTCGTGTAGAAAATGGGTCAAAACTTATTAACCCTGGTCATGAAGACACATTTCCCAGGCAAGCTAATGTAATATTTGGAAATGAGGTGCATACTATTGGGAAATGCCTTTGCTTTATGCCAGACCAGGTGCATAAACATGAATCTTTTGTAACCCCTTCACTACTTGATTTTTAGTTCCCATAGGTTTCATGCAGAGACAACCTGTTTCTTGGAGACAGTGGGTTAATTCATACAATAATGTGCATGTACCGTAAAGTCTCATTCATAGTTACGCAAATTACAAACTATTATGCAAACTTGAACCCTAGGAGACCACCAGTGCAGGGGTTGTAACAATACACTCTTATTTTCTAGGGCGTAGATAGCTGTACTCATTTTTGGGCAAAGTTCATTTGAAACGTCATCATAGATTCTTTGCATACCACCCTGATGACTATAACAGAATTCCAAATACCTGTATAGTTACCGGTATGCAGACTGAGTCAGACACGTGTCTCACCATGTAGGCAAATGTGGGAATTTATTGGACCCTAGATCTTTTTGTTACTGTTTTGTTAGTCGAGACGTTTAGTCCCTTCTCTTTTCTTATCCCTTACTGTTTCACTCTGGACCACTTGCCACCTCCACACAGCGCTGCACTCCTATCCTCTTATCCTTACAAATTCACTTCTCTGTTTGGGAGGGTAGGTAAAGACAACGATTGTCTCCATTTTTAGCGTTGATGTTGTATTCTCAACCGATCAAAAATCTGGGTCTTTGTCATGTCTATTACGTTGGAATTGCCCTTCTTTGAATTGTAGATCATTGAGTGTAAAAAAGTGTAAAAAGATAAACCCGACATGAATTCATCTCTGTCACTTTTATTTTCTAGACTGCAGCAATGTGATGCCAAGTTGTGAAATATTCAAAGTAAAAAGAAATATGTGAAAGACATCAAAATATAAATTTCTGCCGAAAGTTATGTTCAATAAGGAGTACTGTGAATTTTATGATGACATAATTGCACATAATTAAACTACACCTGTAAGTCAAATTGATATTCAGATATATCACGCTTATGGGGTTAAATATATAACAGATGAGAGTATGCAGATTGTAATGATTCGAAACACAGATTGATAACTTGCTAATAAAGGAAGAGAGAGAGTGAGAGAGAAAACAGGATTGCATCAGGGGAAGTGGATGAAAAAGGAAAGTAAGTCATGTAGGAGAAAGTATTATAGTAGAGAGAAATTGAATTGGGAAGTAGATCAAGGAATGAGAAAGGGAGAAATGAGAGGCAAGGGGAGGGTGGAAGAAAAAGAAATTAGGAAAGTGGTAGAGTAACAGGCCAGTAACAGGCCAGAAAAATAGTAGGAAGAGTTTAAAGTTGGATATCACTCAGGGATAGAGGAAGAGCGAGATAAGGGAGAGTGGAAGAAAAAAGGTTATGAAAATAGGGCAGTGCAAAAGAAAAAAATGAAGTTAGTAATGGATCAGGGAGAGAGAGAGTGAAAGAGAAAGGGAAAGAGGTGAAGTTAGAGTCAATATTTAAAGAAATATGCAAAAATATGATATAGAGTATTATAAAAAAACACAACAACATTTGGATTTGTCACTGGATATTTGAACAAATCATTATAAGCCAAAGCCTGACGTGAAACCCTATTGCAGCCCTGACCCTGACTGTCTGTGACAAAATATATTGTAAAGCCTGGAACAAGTGTCTTCGGAACATATGTCAGGTCACCATAAGATATTAGACGTTTACTTAGATTTATGTGTGATTTGACTCAATGTACTGCGGTGTAGTGATCCACCTGCATACCCCAAATCAGTTATATCAGGAGGAGAGACGCAAGGGTTATGATGATTCAGTTTGCTTTTCGCCTCTTGGGGCACATGTGAAGCCACACAAATAATACTACTACTAATAATGATATACAAGTTTCTTTTCACAACTTTTCTTGTATTTCATTGAATACTATTTAGAAGAGATCCAAAAGTTTCATAAATAACTTGTCCTGTTTCAGGTGGTCTCCAAAGCAAAAATGGCAAATGACAAAGAAGGAATATAATAAAGATACCTCACTCACCTTAAGAGAGATGGCGAAAAGAGTACATGTGATTTGGTTCTCAGTATCTACACTGTATCTCGATGAATAGAGAAAAATACTTGGAGGACAATTCTCTGCTACTCAATTTAGTGTATTGACTACCCAGGGCACAGTGTTGTTTTGATCAAAGCTGATACAAGAAATAAAAATGAAACTTGAATTTTGTGTCATAAATACTGCTGACTGATTCCCACTCATTTTTCTCTGTGCATATGGTTTGGGGGGTACAACCCCAACCCCAATGAAACAAACAATTTGATTGGTTACTCTTTTCTTCTCAGTCATGTCAGCATCAATAATTCCTTTAATTTTTTCCAGGAGATATGGGTATTGTGCACTCGTGTGTAGGCGTGCCATTTCTCCTTTTTGACTCTCGCCTATACCAAACAAAATTGTTCGAGAGATTAGATCATAGAGCATTTTAGAGAGGAGAACAATCTATTATTCTTTGTTGTGACTGCGGTCCCACTTCATTGCGTCTGTGAACTTTACAATTCTTTAAAAATGGGGAAGACTCCCATGAATATTGATAGCAATTTAGTTTTGCTCATATATCAGGAAAACTTTAAGCAGTGGTAAATATATATCATTATGGTAAAAAAATTCACAAAATTCCTCTAATTCAAGTATGGTGTGGTAGCTTTGTTGGAAACATGACAAGGGGTCTGATTTGTAGACTATTCATGGCCTATTTCTTTGCTCAGTAGACTTTGCGCAAACTTGCTGAACCAATCAAGGAAGTTCAGGCTACATGTATGAGCAGTCTCTACGCATGCAGCTACAGTAGTACATGCATGTGCATGCATTGAGATTATCCGCCCACTTTGCTGGAAAATGTTTGAAAAATCATAAAATCGCTCTTACATAACCAAAAGTGGTAATCCAACCATTCATTATATTGAGAAAACTATGATCTTTCTAATAAGCTAGTTTATGTCATATAATTTTAAGAGTTTTTTGTGTGGGTACACTGTATCTAGGCCTATGTGCATATTGCTATATGGTGTTTATGGCTATACTGATTTAACTATGCAAGCCAATGAAAATATATGACTTAAAGACCAAATTATACTTTTATATCTCAAAAAGATTCAAGATTATATAATTTTTGCAAATATAGGCCAGCATTTCATCTTATTGGAAAGCAAATTTCCACAAATGTGGATGAGACCAGGGGGCTATTGCATGAAACTTACTATAATAGTAACTTTACACTGTTGGTCTTAAAGGTAGAATATTTTTTTTTCACCAAATTTTTACAACATAATTATATCAATAGGATTTGAAAATGGCGTGTACGGTGCATGATAACCACTTAACTTTATTATTCTGCCTCTTACACACATTTGACAGTGATTTTCAACAAGGTTATGTCCTGAGCAATGGATGTCATGAGCATAGAACAACAATGACAACAATACACAGTAAATTAAGGATTATCAGATAATAAATTTCAGCCTCTGTCAGTTTTCCAGATGATTTATTTTTTGTGATTGCATGGGCGAATTTGTATCAAAATGGAGTCATTGTTGGAGTCATGCATACACTGTGCCATGCTGTCTACTAGCTTGTTGATGACGTCAGCATGTGTAGTGCGCAAATTTTCCATCAGAGTATCTGTCAAGTACTGCAAACCTTGAGGAATGACCTCCCTGTAGATGATGGCTCGACCAAGGGCAGCCCATGCACACACTTTGGGGTTGATATCCAAGGAACAAGCTGACCATGGCAACTGCACAACGCCCTGTGCCTCCAGGAATTCCCTTCCTGTAGCAGTTCTGTCTGGTCTATCGTTGTTGTCCTGCAGTCGGAATACTCATCTTTCTTATGGTAGGCAGTGGAACTCAAAGATATCACTGTAGGCGGCGGCGTTGACGAATCCGTGCGTAGCATGCACCAGAGACATTTTGCCTCCATAATGGATGCCGGCCCATATCACCACTGAGCCACTTCCGCCTTGAGTCATCACGTGGAAACAGTCATCGTGAAGGTTTTTCTTGACCATTCAGCGAACTCAGTGTCTCCCATCTTGTCGGGAAAGGATGAACCAGCTCTCTTCCTCGAAGACCACATTTTGCCAATGTCCTGGATGAAGTCTTCTGTGCTCCCTAGCCCATAGAAGACAAGCTTCTCTGTGGCAAACAGACAGGTGTGGACATTTGGTCAACCGCGGTGCCCGGTAACCATGTTAGAGCAATCTGCTATTAACGGTTGACTGGGAAATGTTGATCCTATGATATATGCTCCACAAGAGACAAAGATGACTTGTAGGCAACTTCCGGTTTCTTCGACTGAGATTCAACAGTTGGTGGTTACCTCTTCTTGTTGTCAATCTGGGACGTCCTGGAGATTTCCATGACCGCGCATTTCCCGTCTCTCTTGACATCTTCAGGTAATGTTGGGAGCCGAGCCGGGCTGGAACCCGGAGACCGGCGAGTTGGAGGGATTTCTACCGGACCAAGCTGGTCCAGGTTGATGGCGTGGGTGTGTATGTGTAAATACTATTTTAACTGTATTAATACCATAAAATTATACTAAATGGTAAAATGCATTAGCATGCCAGTGGACAAAGGAGCATGTTTATCATTGAATGTTAGATGTGTGTGTGTGTGGGTGGGGCTGGGTGGGAGTGTGTTCATGTATATTGTTTGTCTGTTTGTCTGTTTGTCTGTTTGATTGTCTGACTTCGTGTTTGTAAATGTGCCAATAAATATATAATTGTAATAACTGTGATCACATATATTGCACTTGAGAACAGCGGGCCAAACAATGACAAAATTAGGCAAATTGGAGTGATGGGGGGGGGGGGGGGGGTAGGGGATGGCATGGGTTGGTTGGAGGGTTTATTCCACTGATAATCTTCAAAATACCTTTCTGGCTGTTGAGGGATAAACACAGTTCTTGAAAACAACTCAAGTTTTGTGTAACCAGTTATTAAATGAACAAAACACCCAATTTTAGGGGGTCCCATGATAGGTGACTACCGCCCCCCCCCCCCCCCCTCCGAGAGGGGCTGGGGGTCAGGAAAATTTGCACCCCATCAATTTCTGATAGCTTGGACCCCAATGAACCCAAAAATGCAAAAAAATCAATTTTGGCAAATAAGTCCTACGGGAGCCGATTCAGCGACATACCGTACCACACTATGCGAGTACAAGACATTTTGACACTCGTCCATACCCTTTTTTTTCTTGTGCCCCTCAGAATAGAATATTTCTATAAAGACAATGCCTTACAAATGCCTATCATTTAGATTATTGTCATTATCACAATACTATAATCATGATTATGATTGTTGTTGTTGTTTTTACTTTGATTTTAAAGTTGTTTGATTGATTTTATCTGCTGAGTCATTTCTTTGAAACAGTTATTTTGGGGAAAACTTTAAGCTTCTTAAAAGGAAAGCAATGAATGCATCCCTTGTTTGAAAATGTAGCTGTTCATGAAGTGCCAAGCTGCTGAGTGTATTTTTTTTTTTCTTCCAGGGCATGCCATGTGGCATGGTGGCAATCATCCATAACTTCCCATGACCTTGAGAAAGGAAATTGAATGGTATCAATAAGTTTTTGGGGGGGTATTTGTGTCACACTTTTTTTCTGTTCTTCAAACCAGTTGGGTGTAACTTGGATGTTTATTTAGTTTCACGTCATCTCCTGTTGTGAGAACAAAACTTCCAGCATCATGCCGGACTGCAGCTTCATATATTTTTTCTCTTTTCTTCCGGATAGGGAGAGAGAGAGAGAGAAAGAGTATTGTCCATTTATCAGCCTGTTGATCTTTGATTGGCGCTTCTTTTGGAATGTAGTCAATCCATCATTTTCTTATGACAAGTTAATGAGGCATAGCAAATCAGTTTGGTGTTATTAATCGCCAGGAGGAAAATATTTTACAAGTGATTATTTGTTGATTACATTTTTAGAGTGTTCAATTGATGTTGAATATAATAGTATTTGTATATTCATCATGCTGTAAATGTCAGTAATACCACTGGCCATGGTCATTAATCATGTCAGTTTATTATGCCTCCGCCCACCGTAGGTGGTTGCCGGAGGCATTATGTTTTTAGGTCGTCCGTCCGTCCGTCCGTCCCGTTTTAGTTCTCGCGATAACTTAAGAACCGTTTGACAGATCAACTTTAGACTTGGCTCGTGTATGCATATGGAAAGGGCAATGCTCTCATTAGATTGGGGTCACAAGGTCAAAGGTCAAGGTCAAGATGTCAATGTATAAATGAAAATAAATCAACATGAAGTGCCATTTATTTCTGATTTGGTAATGGCGGAGGCATAAAGTTCGACCACGTGTGGTGGAAGATTCATCTAGTTACTTTGGGAACAAATGTTTTGCTTTAAAGACGCTAGGTCGTGGGCTTTCATGGGGAATGGATCATAATTTGCTGACACCAGACTTTGTGAAAAATACCTGTAAGAGAACTACATTTCTGGAGCAGAGCAAACAAGCTATCCCACCACAAACATTCTTCGGTCTGCTTCGGGCATTCTCGGGCCAGGGAAAGTGAGATAATAACTTTGCCATATGGGGAAAGGGTGAAGTATACAGAGCATTACATAAGGTCTGTTGGTCATAAAACTCACAGTGATGGACAACACCTGTTACTAGGTAAGCACCCATGGTGTCAAATTCCCCATGAAAGCCCACGACCTAGCATCTTTAATGTCTTTGCAATGCTGAGACCAAGACCAAGACCAGATGTGTCGGACCAAGACCGAGACCGAGATCAAGATTTGTCAAGTTTAATACATGCTGTATTTCTTTGATAATTATATTGAGTATGGCCTGCTGATGGTGCATTTGGGTTAATTGTAATATGATTTTTAGAAATTACAAGTTTACAATTTTGAATTTAATTGATAAATGCTATATATTTCATATTTGAATGAATAATTTGTGCTTCTTGTACAGTGGAAACTGAGTATAACAAGGTCATTGCTACATGTATGAAACCGTCAAATTGCCTTGTTATAGCAGGAATCTTGTTATAAATCAGGTTTAAAAAAACAATACAATGCATGGGTGTCAATCTATTATCTAATGGGGGGGGGGGGGGAGTACAGTCCAAAACTTTGCTGGCAGGCAAAGAAAACTTCAGGTATCTGTGCAGGGGGGGGGGGGGGGGGGCAAAGGCGGCAGATAATTAAGGGGGTGCCATGCAGCGAAAAGGGCACTATACAGAGTTAGAAAAAAATGTCCCATCATTTTGAAGTTGTCTTGTTTGATGTATGAGCATTTGTTTGTGGGTTTCATGATATGTCTTGGTAGAGTTATCCTCCCAGCATTTATTGGTACCCTTTTCATTTGGATCTTTGCATGCATGACTGAATAACAGTGAATCTTTAGAAGACTGCAAAATATCACTTGCGCCAAGTGGCTGGATAAAGATTAAAACAATGTTTTAAAAGAAGTTATAAATTATGTGCACACATCCACACACAACACCTCACCCAACTCTCATATTGTTTAATGTTTAAGTGGTGTTTCCATAACAGTTTTACCACCACCACCATCATCATTACCATCATCCTCAGCAGCATCATTGTCACCAAGTGCAATTAATCAAATTAGCTATCTAAAATGTGTCTCGTTGGTTATGACTTTTGTTTGTTGGTTAACAAGGACAATAATGAAAATCTGTGTCTTTGTTGTACTTGCCAACAAAAGGGCTTGCCTGATTTGGCAGCAGCTACTTATGTTCAGCCCTTTGTAAGTAGCACAAGTATTATGATTCGTCCTCAGTTTTATTCTTCAGCCATCCACTTGGTGCAAGTGATATTTTGCAGTTTTCTAAAGATTGTCTGTTATTCAGTCATGCATGCAGAGTTCCAAATGAGAAAGGTACCAATAAATGCTTAGAGGATAACTCTACTAAGACATATCATGAAACCCATCACTGAATGTTCATACTTCAAACAAGACAACTTCACAATGTTAGGACATTTTTCTGACTCACTCTGTATAACTAATAAAGGATGAACACATGAAAGGAAAACTACTGTACCTTTACTGCTGTACATTTTCTTTAACCCATTCGTGACCGAGGTCCACATTTCGTGGTTTGGCCTAATATCTTTTGATGCAAAGCCCTAAAAATCATATCAAATACATGATCAGAAAGAGCAAAAAATTCTACACATACTGTCCCCATTTTGGTTGCGTCAATGTTCGTTGTTTGATGCTGAATTGTTTTTTAAGGGAAAATAAGCATTAAAATCCTTAAATTGGCAATGTGATAGAAGTTTAGGATCACCATTATCCCCTGCAAATTGGCAACTTTTTGACTTCTCATAATTTCTGTCAATTTATATTCATTTCAGATACATGACGTTTTATAAGAAAAATGTAGCAATAAAATAAAAATGTTGGTGTTGCCAATTTGAAGAATAAAAGCTCATCAGATTAGGCTTTAAATAATTGCTGTCACGAATGGGTTAACACACTATTAAGAATTATTTATATACTTCACATATAACTATTTAGGCGCTGTTAAGACTGCTTTCATTACTCATTTGTGACCAAGCAAACCAAGCAAGCAAAAATGCTACATTTTTCAAAGACCACATGCAGTATTGCATTCTTTAAAATTGACAGCGCTGTTCTAAATTATTACAGGGAAAACTCAGTATAACAAGGGCCTTGGGACCATCAAAATCACCTTCTTTTATCAGGAATCTTGCTATAAAAAACAATAGAATATAAAGAGCTGGGATAGGAAAAATACATGTACCTTGTTATATATATTGTTATATTCAATTGAATTGATTGAATTGAATTGAATACTCCATTGTGAAGATGAATACGGATGAACCATAGAATTAGGTGAGGGGAACATGAAAGGAGATGAGGAGCTATGGGGAGTTTGAGGATGATGATGGTGGTGGTGGTGATGATGATGACGATGACGATGGTGATGATGACGATGATGATGACGATAATGATGATGATGATGGATAATGATCAGATGATGGTTAAGATCACTGGTATTTATGCTACTGTATGTTGATGGAGATGAAAGTAATTAAATATGAATTAAAAGGGATGTTTTTGTAGTAAGGACATTGGTTAACATTGTTATGATTTTTAAAAATCTCATTTTGTTACTTAAAAATGGGATAAACATAAGGGTTGTAGTGTAAAAATACCAGTCTGAAAGTTTCAGAGTATAATGTCCACAGGAAGTATTTTAAATATTAGAAATGTGAACCAATGTTCGAAAAATATACGAGGGTGAGTTGCACAGACCAGACGTAAGGAGTGCGCATGCACGCATGGCTCCATGGACCCTACTATGTGTAATGGCATATCACGCGGCTGCAGACAGATAATGGTATTTTTGAATTTGTGGAATCATTCCTCTTAGTTCATTGTCTCTCGAGACGAAAGCTAATAAAATTGCGGTTTGCGTGTTACTTATAGTTTTTCATTCTGAATTATGAGGGTTGGTTTCAGGGTTTTTGAGTACAAATACAAGTATTCATACACATATTTCATCTTAGTTTGAAAATTTTTTAAATCACCTGCTCACAAAGTTAGCCATTGCCTTTAATGTGAAGGAGATAAAATGGGACAGTATGCTGTGACCTACATAAATGTTACATAATTTTATTAAATTTCCTTTTGAGCTTGCATGTGGACCCACGCCCATCCAGTCTCTTCTATTTCTCTTTCCCTCTATTTCTCTCCTATCCCTCTTTCTCTTTCTCTTTCTCTTAATATGAAGAAGATAAAAACGAGACAGTATGTTGTGACCTAAATGAATATCACATAACTCTACTAAATACCCTTTTGAGTTTGCAATTTATTTGCATGTGTTGCCAACCCCATCCAATCTCTTTTCTATTTCTTTCCTATCCCTCTCTCTCTTTCTTTCTCTTTCTCTTGCTTTCCGCTTTCTATTCATCTCTACTTGCCTTTATAACTCCATTCCCTAGTCTTTCCACTCGCCTCTCTTCCTCTTACCCTCGCCCAATTTCTAATGATGTGTACAATGGACTCACATATATTACAATTCACAGTATCAGTTAAATCTGTAGGACTGGACTGTATCTGAGGTATTCGAACTCCAACGTTATGTATCGAGAGTATATCGGGTATTTTTCCTTTACCCACCTGTATTTTTTATTTCTCTCTCTTACTTTTTAATTGTTGTTGTGACTGTATTGTATTTATAGTACCCATGCTATATACTTGCCATATCTGCAGAGATAACGTGAATGATTTAACTGATACTGTGAAATGTAATATATGTGAGTCCATTGTACACATCATTTGTCTTAATAATGTAGGATTTAGTAAGAATACTTGGTCACCATGTCCTTCTTGCCTCGCCTCTATCTTACCTTTCAACAATATTGAAAACGAGCAAGACTTTTTATGTGAAGTGTCATATTCCTCATACTTACATGTACATGTAGTATGTACCAACTCGAGATTTTGAGGACCTAGATATATTTTCTTCCCCTCCTCTACTCAACGAGCCAAATTCTGATGAAGCTTTCAGGAACAATAACCTTTGTAAATACTATTCAATCGATTCTTTAAATGTAGTAACTTGAACAATTCATCGTTTTCTGTATTCTGCATGAATGCCCAGAGCTTAGCCAAGAAATTTTCTTACTGTATGAATTTGATACAGAGTTTATCACACAATTTTCAAATATATGGTTTTACTGAAACTTGGTTCAAGAACTCTGTTTCCACGTTGTATAATTATCCGCATTACTCATTCATACAAATATGTAGACCACAAAGGAGAGGTGGAGGGGTTTGTTTATATATATCTGATCAACTCATATACATTTCTCGTGATGATCTAAATTTTAGCAATGAAAAAATTGATACCTTATTTATTGAAATACTACCAGGTACACATAAAGAGACTGCATGTATTATTGGGATCGTTTATCGAGCTCCTGACTGTAACTCAGATGTTTTTTTTAATTCTTTGCAGGAATGTTTATGTCATATAACCCAAGAAAATAAACCTGCTTATATCATGGGAGATTTTAATTTCAATTTACTCAGACCTCAACATACACCAACTCAAACTTTTATTGATTCACTTGCATCTTTTTCATTTAGGCCACTTATTACTAAACCGACACGTGTATCAGGTACTTCAGTTTCATGCATTGATAATATTTTTGTCAATCTATTTAATAAAAAATCGAACAATGGTGTTTTGTACTCTGATATATCCAACCATTTTCCTTTATTTCATATCTCAGAGTCTAAAGCACAAAACCAACCCAAAATAAAACTGCAGAAACGAAATTTGTCTGATGATAATCTTAATCACTTTTCATCAATATTGAGCTTGCATGATTGGTCTGGTATTTTTTAAATTGAAGACCCAAATGAAACATATAATATTTTTCTTTGTAATTTCCAGGAGTTGTACAATAAGCATTTGCCATTACAGAACGTTGTCAACCGTAAACTTCCACGGCAACCATGGATTACAAAGGGCATTGTTAAATCAATTAACAAAAAGAATGAATTATACCGCAAATTTTGAAAAAAGCCCACTACCCTGAAACGGTCAAAGTATGTATCTTACAGATACAGAAACAGATTAAACTCAATTATTAAACTCAGTAAGCGACAATATTATCATAATGCATTAAATACTGCACGTAATAATATTACAAAGACTTGGAAAATAATAAACCATGCTCTTAACAAGAATGCAGGTTCACATGCTATTAGCCATGTACAATGTAATGGTGATGTAACCCAGGACAAACAAAGAATTTCTGAATTATTCAATTTACACTTTATGAATATTGGTCCTGAACTCTCCAAAAATATTCCAATCTCAAAGAAATGTTTTACTGATTATTTGAATGTGAACTTACCTAATTCAATATTTCTCTCACCTACTAGTCCTAGTGAAATAATTGAACATGTGAAAGCTATGAAAAATAGTAACTCATGTGGGTTTGATGATATCTTATCAAAAGTGATAAAGCATGTAATTTTCTCCATTGCTGATCCTTTATGTTACATTTTCAACCAATCTCTAAAGAAGGGTATTTTTCCTGACAAATTAAAGGTCTCTAAAATTATTCCAATTTTTAAAAAGGGTGACAAACATGAAATAAACAACTACAGACCTATTTCTATTCTACCCTTTTTTTTCCAAAGTCCTTGAAAAAATCATTTATAAAAGACTTTCGCTCTTTATTGAAAAAAATCAGTTATTACATGCAAGTCAATTTGGTTTTTGTAAGAATCATTCCATCAAACACGCACTTTTATACTTTATAAATAGGGTGTCGGATGCCTTGAACAAAAAAAGAACTATGTATTAGCATTTTTATCGATCTCTCCAAGGCATTCGACACCCTAGACGTCGATATCATGCTTAAAAAATTGTACTACTTTGGTATTCGAGGCACAGCCTTGGCTCTTATAGATAGTTACCTAAGGGGGCGTAAACAATTTACTTGTGTTGATAATTATTCCTCCCCTCTGACATCTGTTAAGTGCGGAATTCCGCAAGGGTTAATTCTCGGCCCGTTGTTTTTTCTTTTATATATCAATGATATTCATAATTCTTTGACACATTGTGATATTGTTTTATATGCTGATGACACAAACTTAATATTTAGTAATAAAGATGCTGTAAATATCAAACAAGATATTAACAACAATCGTACTAGTTTAATAGACTGGTTTCAGGCAAACAAACTCTCCACTAATATTCAAAAGACTAAATTCATGAATTTTGGCTTCAATCGAGAATTAATAAAAAATTATGATATTTACATTAACTCAAATCCTGTAGAGAGAGTCAATTTTATGAAGTTTCTTGGTTTGATTATTGACCAGAACTTAAATTGGAAAAGTCACATAGACAGTCTTAATCAAGTTTTGTCAAGAAATTGTGGTATTATCTATAAACTGTCTCATGTATTACCTTTAAAAACACTCTATGTACTATATAATACTTTGTTTTTGCCATATTTAAATTATGGAACCTTATTATGGGGCAGAGCCTCTTCCACAGCTTTGAACCGTACTCTGATCCTCCAAAAAAAGGTAATCCGCACTCTCACGCATGCCGATTTCCGTGCTCACACACCCCCTCTATTCAAACTTCTAAATCTTTTACGTCTTCCTGACATTGTTAAATACCAAACTGCTTTATTCATGTACAAATACCACAAACACATTTTACCACCTATTTTTGATAACGTTTTTTACAGCAGACTCTATTCATTCTCATAACACAAGACACAACAAATATCTCCGTACTCCATTCTTGAAATCAAATATGCTCTCTTCAAACTCGATCATACTGAATGGTTCAAAGCTGTGGAACAATACGCCATCCTACTTAAAGAACTCACCATCACTAAATACATTCAAGAAATATTTTAAGTCCTATAAACAAGCTCACGCTGAGTAACAACTAAGGTACATTATATCAGGGTACGCATTTGTGTTTGTATCGGGTTTGTCTGGCCATAAGGAATGTCTATTTTTATTTGACTATTTGATTATACATTTTATATTTTTATCCGCCTTTCTCACTCCTCATCTCAACTTTTCTTCTCTGGAGCTATTCTTCTTCATATCCTTCACTTCCCTTTCCATTTTCTTTTATTTCTCCTCCTTCTTTCTACTTAACCTTTCTCTCAGTCTACTGCTCCATACATGTGTTCTTCTTACCTATTATCTTTTCTTATCTCGGCTCCCTTGCCGGCAGGCCTTTAGGCCTTTTAAGGTGTGCCACACAAGCCTTGTATTTTAGAACACAATTATTTTTGTTTTTCTCTTAGTTTATTTTGTCGTTATGTATCATCTGTGATGAGCTATTATATCATTATGTACTTTATGATTGAAATGTTTACTTTTGTACATGTATTTGTATTGTGTTTATATCAGCCTTTTTAAACTGGCTTGTGAAATAAAGATGAATTGAATTGAATTGAATTGAATGTCATCTCACTGGATGAAATTCACAGCACCAAAAATGAATCAAGTATTCAGAGAGATTTCTGTTCAGCAAGACAAAAAATTTAATGCAGAAACCACTGATACAGCTCCAAACACGCAAGAGTACACAGAATTACAATGCTACAACTTGCAAGTTAAGACATTGAAGAACAAAGGGATACTAAAAACCCCATGTCTCTCTCGCACACACAGTCTGAAATACAAGCCTAAGAACAAACATAACAGAGAAGACAAAGGCATGCATACACTCACACTGCTCATAATCATGATAAACCATTCACCTATCTTTGGTGTGACCTTCCTTTAACATTGCTCTCATTCTATCATTCTATCATTTTGTCTATCTCTCTCTCTCTCTCTCTATCACTCTCTCTCTCTTTCTCTTTCTTATACACACTCATGCACACACATAACACCTATCACATTCCAAAAGCAAATGTATATCATCTATATATTACACAATCCTATTGAGAATCACATTTCATTACTTTCATCAGGGAATGGGAGTAAAATATTATTTTCATCTACATGTACAAACTACAAATTTTCATTTTAAGTCGATTTTGTGTCAAGATGATAGCAACCAAGAATCTTCATGACAAAGATCATGATTCAATATGTCACAGAACATATAGTGTTTCCTGTTTGAAGTTGAGGTATAAACCCACGTGGTTTAGGAAATGTTTCCACATTTTCATAATCTATCCAGCATCTGTACAAGTTTTTTTTTTCCTTTTAATTTATTCATCTTTCCCTACCATAAAATCAAGTTTAGGCCTTTACTAGTGTAATACGGGGAAGTGTGTTCTCCAATTGCACGTTTATAACAGTATGTCAACAAGGTTTAAAAAAATTATCCTTGAACACGGAATATACCAGTAAAAGAATTCACGCTAAAAAGCTGCAGCGGCAAAACTACTACATGTACATCCTGAAGTTTACAGAGTGGAGTTATGGCCATTTAGAATTTGTGTTTCAATATTGATTTATTTGTGGTACCCGAAGTTTCCTTCACTGCCTCAAAAAACAAAAACAGAAAAAATTGGATTCTCCCCCCCATCATCATCATTTCATGTCTTGGTTAGGTTATACTAAAAGCAGTTTTAAGAACATTGCCACCTTACTGCATAAAAAGAGTCGCCACTGCAAATTACACCTTGGCCTTTTTTGACTGTAAGCTTTGTCTGAAGACTTGATCATTAATATTTCACCCTTAAAATGTGGTAGTATTTTCAGATACCAGTATGCACTTGGTAAACTTCTTTAAAAAAAATTGTGTTTTTTGTGTGTGTGCACTTAGGAATGGCAAAATGGTCATTACTGTGATGCAACCAAGGTGCTGTACAAGCACTCACTTTCTTTTGTGTTATGAATTTAAAACAGAAATATGATGCACAGTAGAGGAAAAAAAACCCACATTTTTTTAAAGGTAGTTTGCACTACATATGTGAACAACCCTTCACAAGTGTGGGCATTATGTACATACGTGCACACACAATCTTTGCTTGTGGGACCGGCTCCAAGCGGAAGTTGTCATTTTTGTGGTATTACAGTAATCGACCTTTAATTGTACTTGGTTACCTTGAAGAGTGGAGATGTCTGTGTGATCAAAAAGAGATGCGTCTGAAAAGAAAAACCCTTGGAGGTTTTAAAATGAAACAAAATATTAATGCCTAGAATATGAAAATTTAGCTCCCGGGACTTTACAAGTACAGACACCGAGAGGTACACATAAAAATTAATTTCTAGAACTGCTACATTCATCACAGAATCCACAAAATTTGTGAGAATCTAAAAGTAATATATACAGAAGAGAAGAGGGGCTATGTACAGCAACATCTTTCACATATATATATATGATGTTCGAAAAAGAGAACAAGTTAAACGCTGAACCTTTGCACATACATATATCTTCAAACATTAGACTTTGACATTCATAGTTCTAAAAAGGTAGCTTAGATTAAACCTGAGAACAAAGGGTGTTTTTATATATTTTTTTTTTACCTTTTCAGTATTTAATTATACACATATTACACACAAAAACATTGGAAATATACATTTTGGGACAACAAAAAAAATCTCTTCAATAAATAAGTGATAGGAATTCAAAAACCTGTGAAATAAAATCATCTGTGAAATACCATCGTGTTAACTTAACAAATTAATTCAAGTGTTGAGATATTAGATCAGAAGGAAATGTCTTGTCACCTCCATTGCGGGACTTTGACCAAATATTATTCAACATATTTACATCCTTTTACATTAAAGGCATTGGCTAACTTTGTGAGTAGCTGATTTAAAAAATTCTCAAACTAAGATGAAACATGTGTATGAGTACCTGTATTTGTACTCAAAAACCCTGAGACCAACCATAATTTGGAATGAAAAAGTGTAAGCTAGACAGAAACGGCGATTTTATTATCCTTCGTCTCACAAGACAATCACTAAGAGGACCACTGCTTGAATTTGAAAATGCCGGTATGTGCCTCCCGCCGCGTGAATCGCCAGTACACAAAGTACGGTAAGGTGAGTCACATCCGCATGCGCACTCCTTATGTCTATTCTGTGCAACCGACCCTCGTATATTTTTCAAATTCACATTTTTGATATTTAAAAATACTTCCTGTGGATATCATACTTTGAAACTCTCAGACTGGTATTTTTACACGATAACCCTTACGTTTATCCCATTTTACAAGATTTTTTTTTTAAATCATAACAATGTTAACCAATGTCTTTAACTTCTTAGCTGATATACACCTTTCATGAAGTGAAAACACAAGAGGATGGAAAGTTAAAAGAAAATTGCATGATTATTTTTGTATTGAGGAGGGCTCTTACACTTGGAGAGAGAAATATGACATATTTCGGAGAGTGGCAGATAGGAAAAGTTGATCTTCTGCTTGGAATGAAATTAAATTATTTAAAATGACTCTGACTGGCAATATCAGTTAATGTTATATTTTCCTTAGATTCCTCCTGTGCTCATTCTTAAATTGCTGCCAGAGCATTGCACACGCTCCATTTACAGTGAAATGAACCCAAATGGGCTCCTCATCAAGAGCTTCCATTTCACCTATTGATAGAAAACGAATTAAAAAGTGCTCCATTTAAAACATCAAAAACGTGACAATTTTCTTTTGCACAGAGCAGGCAACATCGTTGGAGTTGGTGCACTACAATTATATGAAGTGTGAGTCTGAAATTTTAACAGCAATGCTCATATTGCCCTTTCATTCACAGATGACCATGTTTCCCTTTCTCTATTAAAACTCCCGCGCTTGGGGAATGTCCATTTTTCCATGTCCCTTATTTTGAGTATTAGATGCTTGCACTGCCCTTTCTGATCACATAATGCTCCAAGATATTCTCTTGGAAACTAATCCTTCCATTTCGATGTTAATTTTCTGGTTTTCTTCCAATCTTTTTTTTTTTTCTTTTTTACTGGTATTTTGTTATGATACTATCTGTTCGGAGCCAGACGGACATTAAGTCTACATAAATGATATGAGCTATAGCCCTTCTGGCTCTGAACAGACGATATCTAAACACAGAATATGAATTTATCATCTTGCCTACAATTTCCTCCTGTGCACATTTAATATCACACTTTCCCTATTGCATTCAAAGTAATTAAAAACTAGACTAGACCCTTCTCCCTACCTCCCCTAACAATCTCTCTACCATCCTTCCACCTACATGTACATGTACTTATATACACAAATACCTTTTCTTGAACAATGCTTGCACATGGATATCAAACAAGAAATAAAACACTGACTGAACCATGTCACTAGAAATCTATCAAATAAATAAGCAATATAAATGGAAAATTATCAATCTGTACAACTGTGAATAAAAAATAAAATTGGGTGGGACAATATCAATTTGTTGGACAATACTAAACTGCTCTGTGTGATTAACAGGGATAAAACATTTATGAAGACTTGTTTTGGAGAAGAACCAATGTTAAGTATATACATCCTGTTGATTATTTACTGAAAAACATTGCAAAATTTCAGAAAAAAATAATGAGTTCTCATGGCATGAGTAACTCGGACATTAGATGTCTGGGTGTCCACAACTGTAAGATCAAAGCCTTCAAATTAATCTATTTCTCCTTGAATTGAACGAAGGAAGATAAGGAGAGTGCTGTGCTATTCCTTAACTTCTACTTCACAGAGGTAAAAAGAGCCTTTTATAGAAATACTGAGACTAGGTCCACAGTGAGTCTCACAGCAGATTCCTAGGTTACACACACTTTCACAACATGAAATACATTTTTGGCTGTTCCTAGTCTAGAATATCTGACAGAACAGGAAGTATACAAATGACACACATGTTCCAGAATCCAATGGGAAGGATCTGCCTCTGCCCAGTATGTACATGTAGTGTCTTGAGAAAGATTTTTTTCGGAAGGACCATCACCAAAGTATATCCAATCATTTATCATCAGGTCTCCCCAATCACTTTGGAGACTGTTCTTGATTGGTTGGACTTGGCTATGATGGGATGAGATGCTGTCAGTGATTGGTGGAGACAGTAGTGGTGGAAGGAGAGGAAGCGGAGGAAGAGGAGGAATGCTCAAAGAGACTTGGTGAAAGCGTGGCCGACAGGCGTACCCACAAGTCGTGTTTGCATCGAGGGAGCCTTCTTAGCGACTGGATGAAGTCCTTGAACTGTGCCTGTCCACCTGCCTGCATTGAAAACGCCTTCTGCGCACTCTGCACCACGTTGATGAAGTCGTCATATTCCGGTGGCGTGATGTGGTACATCCTCTGATGGATACATTGAATGTACATCTGAACACACTTCTGAACAATCGGACTCAGGATAGGCGATCGTAGGTTGGCCTGCACCGATGTATGGTTCATAGAGGCCAGGTAATGTGCAGCCTCCCATGTTATTGTATGTAGAACAAACGGACTCACTACTACGCTTAGTACACATGCACAGAACTGTTGAACATAACTCACACCTGTAAGGGGGGGGAATAAAAAAGAAAGTACATTTTAGATAAACTGCAAACAAGCAGGTTCCATTAAAGAACCATATACAATGCAATGTGATCAGAAACAAAACTCTACTTCCTGCTAATTTTTCAAGGAATATTTATCATGATTACAATTCTTCAAAAATTCCACTTGCCATTTGAGGAATATAAATAAGCCAACATGATGAATCATCAATGCTTCATTCATGAAATATATTATCTTAATACATTACTTTGTCAGTTCCTTCCAAGGCAATAAATTAGAAAGGGCAGTTATTAGACAAAGAAGCATACATACCTACATGGCTTAATATTTCAACAGAAATGCACTTAGAAATTCAAAATGTAGATGTGTTTTTAGATACTCTTTTCACATGTCCTATCAACTTGCATGCATGTATTTAAAATAAAAGTGCATGACAGATTGATATAAAGTCAATGACTACCTCCTCACTGGCTACTTTGAAGGAATCTACACAGACCATCTACATATACATGTCCAATATTTCTCTACAATGAAAGATTTGCTGCAAACCTGTCTAAAAAGGCCATGGCCGGAATTCATAAAAGAGGTTTAAACCATCCCATAAGCGTATTAGAATAAGCATAAATTGGCACATATTGGCCATGCACAGGCTTAAAGAAAACAGATAATTGGAAGGGATTCTGTCACACATGTGCTTAAAAAATCCAGGAGGGGTTTAAACACCACATGGTTTAAACCTCTTTCGTGAATTCCGGCCCATCTGTCTGCAGTGACCACTTTAGACATTTCCCTTGGATAGTCTTTATACACAAGTTTGACTGCACAATGCTCCATGCTTGACCTTGTATGAAGGTTGATTTACCTAATCTTTTGGCAATCTCCATGAGCCACTTAATATCTTCACCGTATGGAGGATTGGGTGAGAACCTTGATTGTGTCCTTTCATCATGGACTCTCCTTGCCAGGGTATCAATACCCAACATGCCCACCCTATACGTAGCATGTAAATAGAACAGTCCTGGATGCTGTTGAGGGGCGATAGGTTGCGCCATGTTAGGTAACGGCTGAACAGGATGCTGCTGTTGCTGCTGCTGTTGAGGAATGACGTTGGGTCGAGCATGGATTATCGTTGGAGGCATCGGGTACTGCATGATAGGTCGTTGCGCCATGGCCTGTCCAGGTGGAAGTTGCATGACCTGTGTGGGCTGGAAGGCCGTCCGGGGGACTGAAACTGCCATTCCAGGCATGGCAACATTGGCGTTGTATGGACACGGACCATGGTACTGATGATGAGGTAGCCACTGCATATTATGGCCATCTTGCGGCATTGGTGGCCGATGCTGCTGAAGCCTGTGGTCTCCGACTGGCATTGCGTGAGCCGCATTGCCAAACTGATGCCTTGCCATGTAAGGATCAACAGCAACATACTCCTGGTACTCTGGATGATGGTAAACGATTGGTACTGCATGAGGCTGGGCCAAACCATATGGCAGACCCACTACACGCTGCTGTTGCACGATACCCCTGACTGGTGCGTTCACAAACGGTACCACAGGTCCAATCTCCTCTCCCGTCCCCTCATCCACTGCGGCCGCCTTGTCCTCATCCGAATCATGCTGATGCTGATGCTGATGATGGTGGTGTTGATGCCTTTGGTTGCTATGGTTACCCTGTCCTGTGGAGTTGTCATGAAGCCACTCCCACTGCTTGGCAACGTTGAACAGGACCTCCGGATAGACATCACCACCCTTAGCTGCACTCTCTACCGCTACGCATGCCTTCTGCAACATCATGATGTCTTGCTCCTTGCACTAAGATGAGAGATGAAGTATAAAATGGTATTCTTATAAAAGAATATCTCAAAATATTTTCCACTTTGGGCTTTTAGAACTGGATAAGCACATTCACAGCTTTCATACTGTATGTACAGATGACCGAAAATTCCAAATTAAGAAAAACACACAAGTAAATGTATTCATCTATTATCACAAAGAATAAGAAATTAGCTACCAACAAGATTTTGAGAAATAATCCAAAAATGCATTCATCTTTGATGTAGAGATTAACAATATTCACCTATTGATTAATTACAGATTACACTTTCTTTGAAGGGGAAAATTAAAAAGATTTATTCACACCAATATCTTATTTCCAAAATATATTCTTCAAACCATATCAGGCTGAAAAAAGATTGGATAAAAAAAAAAAACACTTGTGGATCTAGGATTCAAGCCAAAAGTAAAGGTTAAGTGTAAAGCAAGGTTCCCACTTAGCCGAGTTGGAGTCTCGAGTTGCGGCGAGCTGGCACGAGCTTGAACTCGCGTAAACTCGCGTCAATGCGCATGAAATTTTCTAATTTTATGAGGTATGCACAAGTGATCTTATGACCCAACATCGTGCTTTACTTTGATAGTTGTACAAGTAAATCGAGCGCAATACGAGTTAACATAGAGCAATACGAGTCACATCGAGTTTGGCATGAGTTGTGATGACCTGCATACGACTTGTACCGATCTATCAACGAGTTATCAAGACCTCATTACGAGTGTCGAGAGCTTTCTATGAGTTTCCGATATACGACCAAAGAAGCTGAAAATGCATATTTCATTTTTCTTTTTTTTTTGGAGGGGGGGGGGCGCTTAAATAAATTCAATTCGTTTCCATTTCCAATAAAAGCAATAAAAATAAATCATACATAATTATAAGTCATTGTACAATAATCTAATCTAATCTACAAAAGATGAAAGGTAATGACAAGCTTTTCTAAAGTATTTTATTTCAATTTTGTTCTATATACAATAACAAACTGTAGATTTGCAATTTAAACACTTAAGTGTTATGACTATTATCTCAGTTGCAAAAGCAAAAAGAATATAAGAAGAATGACATACATAAGAAAAGAAATCAGAATATAGAAACTGTGCAAAAGCATAAGAAAACAGAGGAATAGGGTATAAGTATAGGAGTGGGCTTTAAAAGGATTACTGTGCTTAACATTTTTTCTATGCCATTTAACTTATCTCCACATGAAATGCTAATTTTTGGAAGGTCTCGTATCCAGGAAAAAGGTGCGCAGGACAAAAATCCAAAATAGCCCTGAAAATCACATTTTGCCATAACTCTGCATCATCTGAGGTTTTTTTTTTTTGTTTTTTTTTTACTTGATTTGGAGTCATATCCTATGTTGATGGGTAAGGTAATCTGTTTATACAAGAAGTACTGTCAAACCAGTAGAATTAACCCTATTTGCATCGGAGGAGGGGGGGGATTCTAAGGCCCCATCCTTTAGACAATTTTCGCTGCACAATTAGATCCACTACATTCCTGCGATACCTGTCTCAGAAATTTTGTACAGACCTCTAAAATTGTGTCAAGAATACAAATAAATCATTATTTTTATGTGAATCTTTATTATTTCATTTAATATTTCAAGTGATATTAAGTTATGAAAGTTTATTGAGATGAAAGTTCTTTTGTAAATGTAACAAATATTATTATGAAAGAAAAATGAAAGTGATTTCAATGCTGATGTATTCTATTGTTTTTATCAATACCTTATGTATTCTTTGGTTTTAAACTTGAACTTTTGTTATTGTTTCATGAGGTTTGTTGTTCCAGGGTATTGTCTGGACCACGATTCGGTTAGAATAGGTGATAATAACAGCTTAAAAGAAAATCTTTTTCTTCTATTTTTTTTTTAAATTAAGAGGGGACCATGTCACTTTTAATGGTGATTGACTGGGAGGTGATCATACATGCTGCCCCCTCCTATCTGAGTCCACCCCCCCCTCCGATCGACACCCATGAGCCGAGGCGATAGCCTATAGTTGGTTGTATGTGCACATGCATTTAAAGTTCCATTTAAGATATGCTTTTCTAAAAAATATCTTTAAAAATACTTCTAGAAAAATGAAAATTACTGTTTTTAATAAGCCAGCAGACAAATTATGGTGCGCTCGCCATGCTCGCCCTGCACTCTGCTCAAGCTCCTGCGAAACTTGCGTAGATCGATGGAAACTCACCGTACTCAATCTAATTCGCGCTAATCTCGTGGGCAACTGAGCATGACTCAGAGCACAATCGCTGTGCTCTTACTCGACTCTTGGAAACTGGAATAGCACTCGCATATCCTTGAAGGTGGCGAGTTATTACGAGTTATAAAAGAGTGCCGTGCGAGCTTGTTACGAGTGATGCGAGTATATTACGAGTTCAAGCGAGTTCAGCTCGAGTTACAAGGAGTCAGTGAAAATTTTCAAACTGTTCAAAAATTTTGAAACTGCTCGCAACTTCAGGGAGAGTAGTGCAGAGCTGCAACGAGTCAGGGCGAGCCGTGCCGAGTTGTCGCGAGTTATCCCGAGTTACAAGAAGAGTTTTACACGAGTTATTGTGAGTACCTCTTTAAGGCAACTCGCAAAAATTTGCCATAACTCGCCAATATAACTCTGCTAAGTGGGAACCTTACATTAGAGAGAGAGAGAGAGAGAGAGAGAAGAAAAAACATATTACAATTACTTAACATCCCAAAGCGAGTCATCAAACGCTACTAAGCTCTAAAATTTTGGAGTATGGAGATCTAGGCTTCATTGCATAAAACTTACTCTTAACGCAACGATACCATCAATGGTAAATATCATGGAAACCTTGAATGTGATTGGCTATTGAGCAATGTTACCATAGTAGTCACCACTGATGGTAGATTTACCATTAATGCCAAGTTTCATGCAATGGTGCCCCCTGGAATTCTATCAAAGCTAACCTGCATGAGGGCCCTGTTCACATCTGTAGGATTCAAGGCATGGGCATGGCTGAGACACGATAGAGCTAGCTGAGCTGCTGCTCGCACCATGTTGGGGTCACGGCCCCGAGAGGCCCTGTCGGCCAGTGAGGCAGCTTCGGTAGGTGTCAGGTGACCTTCCCATGTCTCCACAAGCAGGTTGATGGCTGCACTGCCGATCTCCATGGCTTGACCTAAACACAAGAGGGAGGTAAACACATGAACACAAGAGGGAGGTAAACACATGAACACATGGGGGATGCAGACATTAAAAGAAAAAAAAACAGTTTTATCATCAAAAACAGGACCATTAATAACTTATATGGTATGTAGCCTTTGCATATCAAATTCTCTGAATTCATTACATAACTGTCCACATCACACTAAAATGAGAGATGCAGTCAAGGAAATAGTTTTATTCTAGTTTCTCTTATCAAATAACGTCAGAGACCTGAAAATCACTAAAATATATGTAGCTTCAGGAAAGAATAATGTCAGAGCAATATAACCTACTAGTCGGTTTACTTTGAACATTATATATTACATCCATTGTCCAATCATATGATTTTTGCCATATGAATGCAGAATATCCTTTATATTACAATGAAGACATGAGTACATCCATGTATGAAAATCATCTCTTTCAGAAAACACACAAGATTTAATTTAAGTGTCAGTCTTTACCATTAGAACAATCTGGTACTACTGTCATTTGCAAATTTTAAACCCACCTGGAATTTTGTTCATATTTCTGTCACTGTTCTTGCATGACATGTACATTTTCTCCATGAATGATATCATATTACTTGCAGTACAGTTCTGCATATTATCAGAGTAGTACTGTGATCTTGCATGAATGAAATAGTTTTTGTTTTGCAATGGCAGGTCTTATCCGACTGTTTCTCTGTCATTCATCACAACAACAAAGGCCATCTGCAAAGGCCCCTACCCCCCCCCCACAAAAAAAAACTTAATCTCCATCATGAGAGCCTATTTTGATGGTCTGAATGTCAATTGCAGCAGTACTGTTCTGAATGCTTCCATTTAAAAAATTCAAGATGGTTCCTTTTATCTAGAAAAGGTCAACACATGAAAATACCCTCTTCCCCCATGGCCCCAATGGCTCCAATTCAGATAAATTTTTTTGTCAAGGATCTTCCATATTCTTCCCAAGGGAACGAGACAGAGCATGTAAATTTTAATGAAAGCATCATTTTCAACCAATGAGCATAAGTTCCCATGATTAATCAGTTCAGTTTCAATTGGTTATTGTGTGGTCTTAAACATTCGCAAATGACTTTACTATCATTGTGGAAGAAAGAGTGCATAGGGTTTTTCGGGCCTGGATACATCAAAGCAAACTGAACAAACAGAAGAAAAGGGCAATTCTCGCATTTCACAATCCTTGCGCCCTCATTCGGTTCAGTTGCGACAGTCACTCTAGGCATTCATTCTGCGAGATGGTTCGACAACAGTCCATCAACACCATGCACTTGTCGCATCTTCCGCTCCTATTTCAAGTGATTACACTTCCAACACTTTATATTTTCCCAGGGCTCTCACTGCTAGTTCTATTATCTCATCCTTTCTTCCCTGCGCTTGGCATCCCTCGGTCAGTTAAATATTTCTTCACTTGGTCAACTCGCACTCGCAGCGTCCGTTATCTTGGAAACAGTTGTCAACCCGCAAGTGAGATTGGGCCTCTCATGGTACGGCGCATGCATTGTGAACGCGAGAATTGCAAACTTCAGCTGAAACCAACCTGTGATCCAGGAAACATGAGATGAATATGTCCTGGAGAGCCAGTTGGGTGTAACAGCATTGTGGAGCCTCAAGGCATACAGTCCTATCTCAAATGCACACAGATGTAGACCTCGGTGTGGCCCGGAGTGATTGGAGTTTGTACATTCCTGGGTGAAAAGCGCCGTGCTGCTTGAACCGCCCGCTCTGTTGAGGACCGTCTTGGCGAGCTCGAAGAAGAAGTGAGCGGAGGCTTCGCTGGGCTGGTTGGGGACGGTAGGGCAGTTGTCATTACGACCTCCCTTACGACCCCTTCTGCAGGGAATGTAGAGGACAGAGAGTAGAATGATGTTTAGCATCAACTTGTACACAACACATTCATCTAAATTAATCAACAGAACGTTTACATTACAGGAAAATGTTCTTACAGAATGTTGTTGAGTCAAAAGATGCACTAAATAACTGGTATGAAAGGAATAACATGGCTATGTACTATTCTCATCTTAAGCACATTCAAATCATCAGATGATAAACTAATCATTTTCTTTTATCTACAATGGTGTATATATATCTCTGACTCACCAAGACATCCATGCAGGAAAGTTTAAAATGTACCTGCAGAATTACCACAGGAAGCAAGACTTGCGTGTTTTGCTTTTATTTATTTTCAAAAAATGAATGGACCTATGGCTCTGATACATGTACATTTAACATTTCTACATTTGCTATTTCAATTTAGGAACTAGTGATTTTACACACCTAACTGAGTTGATCTCTGAGCAGAACCCATCCATAGCAGAAGGCTGATGTCCGCCTTGAGGAGCACTGTCTAGACTCACCTGCTTGCTTTGCCTGTAGCTAGACAAGCAGTGTTCTCGTTCAGACCTTACCTGTTATGGCCTGACCAAATTGACCTAATATGACCTGACCTGACCTCAACTGACCTCCAAGGAGGTACATGTACATTTGTTTTTGTTTTGAATCTGAATGGAGCTATAGCTCTCCTACATGTACGTTTAATATTTCTATGCTTGCTATTTCACTTTATGAACTAGTGATCTTACATACCTAACTGAGTTGATCTCTGAGCAGAACCCATCCATAGCAAGAGGCTGATGTCAGCCTTGAGGTACAGTGTCTGGACTCATCCATTTGTTTTGCCTGTCGCTAGACAAGCCTTGTTCTTATTCAGACCTCACCTGTTATGGCCTGATCAAATGAACCAAACATGACCTGATCTGACCTCAACTGACCTCTTAGAAGGTACATTATCTTAACTCATCCCTTTCATTTGCCTGCTGCTATACCAGCCTTAATCTCATTCAGACCTTATCTGTAATAGCCTGATCTTCTTGACCTTGACCTGACCTGACCGGACCTACCTGATCTGCCCTATCTGACCTCAACTGACCTCTTTATTAAGAAGTACATTATCTAGACTCACCTGTTTCCTTCACCTTCTGCTGTACCAGCCTTATTCTCATTCCGACCTTACCTGTAATAGCCTGATCACCTTGACCTGACCTGGCCTGCCCTATCTGACCTCAAGTGACCTCTTTAATAAGAAGTACATTATCTAGACTCACCTATTTGCTTTGCCTGCTGCTATACCAGCCTTATTTTCATTCCGACCTTACCTGTTATAGCCTGATCACTTTGACCTGACCTGGCCTGCCCTATCTGACCTCAAGTGACCTCTTAAAAAGTACATTATCTAGACTCACCTGTTTGCTTTGCCTGCCGCTAGACAAGCCTTGTTCTCATTCAGGTTCTCTGGGGCTACGGGTATACTGGCTGGGTTAGAACGCATCAGTGATACAGGTATACCTGGGCCTGGACTCCTGTCATATTAACATTCAAACACACAAAAAAGAGGATCAGGAAGGTACATGTATTTCACAAAGCTGTGCTCAAAGTTACACATGACTTTTAAAAACAACTAAACTATAAACAGTCAAATGAAATGCCCAAAGTTTTTCCTCTTGTGAAACATACACAATAACCTCTAACACAAATAAATGTATGGAAAGCTGTGAAGAATGGGTTTTCAGAAGAATGTTGAGGATTTCATGGACAAAGTGAGTAACGAAGTCTTGAAAATGACCTGCATACGACTTGTACCGATCTATCAACAAGTTATCAAGACCGCATTACGAGTTTTTCCTCTTGTGAAACATACACAATAACCTCAACACAAATAAATGTATGGAAAGCTGTGAAGGATGGGTTTTCAGAAGAATGTTGAGGATTTCATGGACAGACAAAGTGAGTAATGAAGTCTTGAAAAGAGACGAGGTGAAAAGAAAGCCGATCCATGAGATAAGGATTCAACAGATGAGATTTACATGTATGAGACACATCACACATAAAGGAGGATTGGACAATCTAGCATTGACAGGAAAGATTGAAGGAAAGACAGGCAGAGGAAGGATAAGACTGGATAAAGGAGTTAGGGGATGGAACTATGGGGAAGACTAGGAACAGAGACTTGTGAAATAGCATATTCACCATATTTGATAAATATGGTACATACAGAGAAAGAAAGAAAAACATATCTACTGCATAAAACAAAAGTTAGATAAGGAATAACCCATGTGACACTGTTCACGTGTTAACACGCCGGAACCTTCTACAAATACCAAAATCAAATCATCCATCTACTTACGGTTCAGCCTCCCGTAGTTTAGGCCTTGCACCTGATCCTCTCTCCCCTGAACTACTGGAGCTGACTGAATCGCTAGAGTTTCCACTGCTCCCGCTGTCACTACCAGGCCCATGGTAACGTCCCCACCCCCCTGGGGGCACTCGCCTTGCTAGAGTTGGGGAATTGTCGCTAGAGGTTGTCTCAGGTGCACTACTGTCTATACTAGCCATACCTGCATAGATGAAAACAAAAAACAAAAAAATAGATGAGATATTCAAAGTTTGTAAAAGAGCAAATTTAACAGTTTATGCCTATCATTTTCACAAGATTGTTATACAAATCAATACACTTTGCTGACATTTAAACTACAATAACTGCTATGGAGGACAAGTTAGAGATTTCTGTAGAAATTACATTCACATTTAGGTTTAACCCTAATCAGGCTGGGCTTTTTGAGTGATACTATACCTGGGGGGGGGGGGGGGGGGGGGGGGGTGCTAATTCCACCCCCCCCCCCCCCCCGAGAATCGCACGCCGAAAATCGGCACGCATGTCACCCATGACCTCATCTACCAATTTCCGTAGTTTCATTTTACGAAATAATTCATTAGGTAATTAATTATGCTAATTTATGCATAAATCAGACTTTTTGCTATAAATCAATAAATCGCTAGCTGAAGCTCTAAATAGTCTTATTTTTGTTGTGAATACTCTTTGTAATGTTCTTAACAAGTATACATGAAAAAAAAATTGGAAGCAAATTTAATTTCTTGTGTATTTCATTGTTTTGGAAATTTGTTAGGTATTTCTGTTTTTCGACGTTTTGTTTTTTATCGTTTTTTTCAACAAAATTCGTTGCCAATACTATTTGGATCATAACCAGACTAAAACTAATTGATTTTGATCATTAATAGTAAAAATAATCATACATTTATGAATTATTGCTGAAGACACAATTTGTATTGGATTTGTACACGAAATCACGTTTCTGAGCAATTTTTGATCCGACATGCGAGTACAAAATATTGCGTAACTTCGGAACCGCGTACCCGGACGTCATGAATTTGTTCTCAAAAGATGCGCGAGATGCTACGGAAACAAGTCATGCAGTGTCGCGGTGACATCTACGCGTGTTGCGGACATATTGCGCGAAAGGTCGAGGGGGGTGGATTCCACCCTCCCCCCCCCCCCCCCCCCCCCCCCCCCGCCAGCCTTTTTAGGGTTAAAAATTCAACTGTTGATCCGCCATCAACAAAACAACATCATCGCAATATCATTTCATTCAAATGCTTTGGAAAGAAATGTCAGCAAAAAATAAGTAATTCCACTTCCTCGTCTTATTAGCAGTTACCCTAAGTTCAAACTAATCACAAAATAATATTAATTGCAAATGAACACTTAGGAGATAAGAGATGGAAAGTGAGGTTGATTTTGATCCATGGCTTTTTAAGATGTGGGTCAGGGCTCAGGCCTCCAAAGCAAACACTGTATACATTTATCTACTTTTAGTTCAGTATCTAAGGGAAGGCGAATATATCCTGACGGACATTCTTCCATACCTTTACTTTTTCTAGGATGCCTGCCAAATATCCTTCCCCAGTAGCCGATACCAGTGGTTGTGGAGGGGTGATTGGTAGACCCTGGTGGACCATGTGGTGGGGGATGATGGTTTCCTTCATCCTCCCCACTGATGGTACTGAATTCCCCTCTACTCCTACCGCCACCACCAGGTGGCACCATACTAGGCTGGCCTATCCTGCACATGGTAGGATCTAGGTTGGAGTTAGCTGGGACTGTCGGAGGTGCGGAGGGAACTGGCCGTGGTCCTGGAGCCTCGAGCCGTGATTTGGATTTCTTGTCCTTACGACTGCTGCTGTCAGATCCACCCTCACAGCTATCGTGGCTGTCCTTACCCCCGCCCTTACCACGCTTTGTGTCCTGAGGTTTGATCCCTGTAGTGTGATTGGGAGTGGCACCCGCCAGTGAGAGCTCCCCCATGTTCTGAGCGATGCGGGCTGCCATGTCATCACCGGTGACTGGGTGGGGATGGGGCATGTGACCTGGGGTGTGGTTGTGGGTGTGTCCATGTGCTGGGATCTGTTGGGAGGGTCTAGATACCACCGGGTTGGAAGGGATGGGGGCAGCACAGGGCGTTTTGTGAGTCTTGGGACCTTGTTTGTCGAGAAGGGCATCCAGGATCTGAGAAAAGACAATAACATTTGAAGACTACAAATCTATGTGTGCATGATATATGAAGCAAACTTTTTCTTTTCAAACATAACACAAACTACAAAACAGATCTGAAATGCATTGCTGACAACATGTCTTATCACTGAAATATTGTTTTGCTGACAAGCTTGTCCACAAAGGCTTGTCAGTGAAAGCAGGAGTTTCAAATTTGATAATGTATATTCATATCTTGAAATGCCCCACCAGCTCATCGTGCAATTCACAAGACTGGAACTCTCACGAACAACAGCTTTACAGTGGTACCCCCTTTTCTTTAATTTTCAATTCCACAAATCACATGGCATGCACAAACTCTCTTATGTTCCTTTGTAAATTGCAGCATGTAACTTGTTTTAATAATGTTTCTTGCAGGGGATACATTTCAAATTAAGAGGATGAATAAAAAAATTTCTGATTGAATGAGGCAAAGCCAACTAATTCAGCCATGCGTAACACTGTGTCTCTTGCTAACCTGTCTGAATTTTCCTTGGTCTTCCTTGTAATGTGAGAGCATGGATAGCGCCAAGTCTCCTCTCTGTCTCCTTGTCCCTTCGCAGAGCAAAGGATGGTCTGCCTCGCTCACATTGGCTTTCATCGCCATTGCAGCTACTGCTGCCTCAAAACCAATCTTCTCATCATTGGGGCTACGCTCTCTGACCAGAGCTAGACGAACCGAGGTACGAGGTATGTTTGCTGCTGGCTGGCCTGTAAAGGAACAGATTATTATTATTGTACATGTATTATCATTATCAATATTATTCTTGCTGTTATTGTTATTATTATTATTATCATTATTATTAATACTATTATTATTATTTTGTTTGGTTTCACCTGTGCCTCTCCTCTCAATATAACTGATTAGGGCTGTGCAGATGGACCACTACACCGGGGTTTCCCCTACTCTTACACAAATAGTGCAGTGGGTTCATAATGTGCCAAGGTGGTGACTCTCCTCTACTCAGGGCCTCTATTTAATGTCCTATCCGAGGAACGGAGTGTTTTCCGCTGTAACATAGCCTGCGTCTATGAAACGGGGGAGGGGCATGTTAACATGTAACGCAGGCTTCAGTCATCCGCCCGGGATGGACTCGAAACCACAATCTTTGGTTCAACAGGCAGCCGCTTTACCGACTGAGCCAAGTCGCTCCCTCTTTAAGAGAAAATGTATTTCTTCACAGCATCAACATAGACATTGTATGCACATTTGTTCCAAAAAACAGATTCCATCATGAAGTTTCACTGATCTGCATTGATTCTGTACACTTGCCCAAATGACCTTCAATTTCATCTGTACATGTACAACATGACATGTACAGATGAAATTGAACGTCAATTGGCAAGTGTGCCCAATTAATATTCTAGTAAGTTCTATAAACTTTCTGGTTTGGATTGCTAAAACAATGAGCTATCATCATTAAAATTTGGATGATATACAGACTACAGACGGAACCTTCCCCTGGGCAAAGAGCAAGGGCTGTACGAAACATACCTAGGGAAAATTACTCCAATATCCTCCACTTACTGAATTCATAGCATCAACCCTAGGAAGGACACAAGAACTAACCCTATCCACAAACCTAGCCCTAAAGGCAAAGTCCACCCTAGAAGTTTCACAGTTTCACTACAAGGAGATAGATTTGAACAGCATTTTAAAAAAGAAATGAGCAAAATCGGGCAAAGAATAAGGAAATTACACTCATTTACATTTTCTAGTAAATTACTCTCGGCTCTGCAAATTGGCAACACTGATGACATCATATGCGAGCAGCTCTCCATTCACTTCATACATAAAATTTCACATTTTCTCAATTTTCTTGGAAGTTACACATTTTCTAACCCCCATGGTCAATGTATGTTCAGAAGAATTGCTTTTTATACTTTGACCATGGGGTGAGAAAATGTGTAACTTCCAAGAAAATTGAGAAAATGTGGAATTTCATGTACAAAGTGAATGGAGAGCTGCTCGCATATGATGTCATCAGTGTTGCCAATTTGCAGAGCCGAGAGTTATTTACTAGAAAATATAAATGAGTGTAATTTTCTTATTCTTTGACCGATTTTGCTCATTTCTTTTTTTAAATGCTGTTCAGATTTATCTCCTTTTATTGAAACAGTGAAACTTCTTGGGTGGACTTTCCCTTTCAAGGCATTGGCTAACTTTGTGAGCAGCTGATTAAAAAAATTCTCAAACTGAGATGAAACATGTGTATGAGTACTTGTATTTGTACTCAAAAACCCTGAAACCAACCATAATTTGGAATGAAAAACTGTAATTTAGACGCAAACCGCGATTTTATTAGCTTTCGTCTCGAGAGACAATGAACCAAGAGGACCGTTTGCATGAATTAAAAAATACTGCTATGTGCCTTCCGCTGCATGATACGCCAATACACACAGTGCGGTCCATTGAGCCATCCACTCATGCGCACTCCTTATGTCTGGTCTGTGCAACCGATCCTCGTATATTTTTCAAACATTGGTTCACATTTCTATTATTTCAAAATACTTCCTGCGGATATTATACGCTGAAACTTTCAGACTGGTATTTTTACACTGTAACCCCTATGTTTATCCCATTTTCAAGTAACAAAATGAGATTTTTTTAAATCATAACAAAGTTAACCAATGTCTTTAAAGACAAATTTGAGTTCTGGTCATGAAATTACATTGTGAAAGAAACTGTTATGTTATACTTGTACATAAACATGGTTGTCTAGTGTGAGATTTGGAGATTATCAAATTGATGAGAAATTCACTCCCTTTCCCCAATACGCACTTGCAATGCCCATAGTAATGAGTATATGGGACCACACACTGAACTGGTGTGAATGCTCAGCCCAAATATTTCAGCTATTTCTTGTCTTTATTTCAAATACAAGGGCATTTGAAGGAGAATTTTTACTATATTCTTCTTAACTGACATTAAAGGAATGAGAAAGCTCATAACATTATTTTTCTCCTTTGCCAGAACTCAAACTTCTCTTTAAAAACTCATTGCAACCCTTATCACCATCACATATCTGATAACACAAAACCAAGAGCAACTGTTGCTAAAGCATACCATCATCGTTTTTTCAAACCGCCAAATCCGCATGCGCACAGAGACACATTCTTTGATGCAAACATATTTTTTGAACTGTCGAATGGTGTTTGAATGGCCAGTTCTTCCTTATTCTGCATCGATGTACAAGGAAATATAAACTCATTTTAAAATTTAAGTTACAACTTTTCTTCTGATGTCGATACATGAAATTATGCAAAGAAAGCAAATTCCATTATTTAAGAACACCTGAATCTATACATGCATTTCCTGCAATTCGGGTTTCTGCGCACTGTGTGCAGATTCGCCTGTTTGTAAAAACGACGACAATACATGGGAGCACCCATGGCAATGTACAGTGCGGAGAGAATGTACCTGGTAAGCACAGAGCTTCGAAGATGAAGGTAGCCAGCATGATGGGTAGGAGAGCTTCTCCCCTGGACCTCAGGGTTCCTTCTCTGAGCTTCTGGGCCCTCTCTCTGATCATACCCAGCTCTGAGGGCCCAAGGGGTATCCTCTTTAGAAGGGTCACCAAGTCTGTCTCCTGGCTATTCAGCTTAACCTATAGAGAAAGAGAGAGCATGTCACAATGCTTGAAAATGCACTTAATCATTTCAATTTAAAAACAACAGTGGAACTCGTAAAGAACAATGTTATAAGAAACTCGCATTATAGTAAGGTAATTTTGCTTGTCCCACTTCTTTGTATTTTACTATTTTTTTGAGCCCCGATATAAAAAGGTTTCGAAATTTCGAGATAAAGAGGTAACATCTTTGGACCGGAGGAGTTTGGTATAACGAGGTTCGCCTGTACTAACAAAAAATAATAAAAGGGAAGGAGGATGACTTTATAAATCTTGTGTGCCCTCTCCCTCTTCGATCATACCTAGCTCAATGGGTGCTAGAGGTATCCTCTTCAGTAAAGTCACCAAATACATGTACTGTAAATGGAGAAATATTCATGGTACATTAATTTTCGCAGATTTCACGCTATTCTGGCAAGCACAAATTCTAGATCTAGCTAAAATATTCAATTGGCAAAATTTTATACACATTGAAATATCAAACCAAACCTTGCATTTTTGCAAGGGAGTAATTATGCAGCGTGAATTTAAGAATCCACAAATATGTTCTTGGGCTGCTCAGAACGAAAATTTGATCATGCGAAAATAACAGTGTTTACAGTACACTGCATGTCTCATGATGTTTATCTCTTTACCAATCAGCTTTGCCTGTGCACAAAATAAGGCATGTTACATTTGATATAAGGCTATCAGTGCAGATATGCCCTTCATGGGAAAAACGTCTTAAAGAATATTCAACTAAAAAGCAATACATGTGAGTCTGAAGTTGGTGTATCTAACAATGCCAGTGACTCGGCTTCTTTTCTTTATTGCAATCAACATTGGTATCATTCAAAAGTAAAAGATAGTTTCTGGAGGGCTGGGATTTTGTTTAAAAAGAAGCTAAAATCGTTAAGACATGCTCAAGATGACAATACCTAATGGAGTTTTGGGGTTTAAATCTTCACACATGAAATAGATAAATGCAGACTGATATCCCCCAAGGATATCTGGGCAACCTACTTTGGTTTGAACCTGTGATAAATGTGCTTCAAGACGTCTGCCCCTACCAATGACCAACTTGCAGTGGACCTCCTTCATCAATCCTATAAATTTCACAGACTATAACAGACCCTCTCCCCTCTCGCCATCCATGAAACTCCCTTCCGTATGTTACTAATTTCCCCTTCTATTCATTCTATGTTAAAATCTGCTAGCAGTCATAATGCCAGAAATTTCCTTGGCGATGTCATTTCACGCCTTATGAATGTTGTGAGCAATCAGGTAAATCTGTGAATGATCATCTGCACAAAACCACAGACAAAAATCTGTCAACAAGTTTTTTAAAAGCTTCATGTTCTTTGAGGTTTTCATGCAAGGCTAAAATAAATTGTCCTTTCTGTTTAAAACCAAAATACAAAGAATTGGAAGGTGCTGCTCTTTCTCTATCTCTCTCTCTCTCTCCCTCCCCTCCCTCTCTCTCTCTCCACCATTCCTCCTTCACCTTTGGAAATGTCATATACATGATATACACCTACATATGTATGTAATTCGGTCATGAACTCAATGCATCTATGTATTATCAAGTACCCATTTGACCATAATAGCCAGCAGATTTTTAACAATCAAGACAAAATATCTAAGATTCTAATCATTAGGACTGTTGCAGGAATCGCAGGATACTGATGCCATATGGGGCTGTTTCCTTACTGTACAACATAACAAACAAGCAGTAATCATAGAGATAAGATCCAAACACTTCTCGGAGGAAGGTCAGTGACGCCTACTACAGTCCCACCAACCAGGTAGCTACAGGATTTATATTAAAGGCCACATGACAATATTACAATTACAGAAAGACAGGATGATTCAGCTTTCATTAATCAAAGTTAGTATACCTCACAATTCCCCTAAAATCAATGTGGAGAGATGAGACAAGTTTTACAAAGAGAAAAGAGAGAAATGGTTTTTAAGGTCATTTCAAATTTAAATTGATATCCAAATTTCTTTTGTATTAACCGTAAGGAAATTACATCCTTAAGAGAAGTTTAAATCATACATGTCCTGTTTGGTGCATCTCGCTATTCATTGATCAAAATCCCACAAAATCTGACAAATATTTTTGACGATCGTCAAAAAATGGATGGGCATTACATTCCAATTTTTGTACAATCCTTTGTGCCTTTCTTTATTGCAGCATTTACAATTAAATTAATGCAGAAAAGAGCTAAAAAGAGCCTCCTACTGGAAATGCCATCCACATGTTTTGGACAACCCCTGGATCTGTACTACCAGACTCCAGGGATTTAAATCTCTCTATTACCCCACACTTTGGCAGGATGAGAGGGGCTGTCACAGATCAGTGGCTAGCATCCGTTACAGCTGGCCCCATATATCCTGCCACTGAACCCCCCAACGTGAATTCAAATATTTTCTCTCTGGAGGTTTTTTTTTTTTCTGGATTTCTCTTTTAACAGCCTGTTCAGACCATAGGGAAGTTATACAAGACTTGTGTAAAGAAACATTGTATGAAGAAACATCAGATAAAATAAAGAAACACAATTTCTTTTTTTTGGGGGGGGGAGGGGGATGCTTACACCATGTTTCCCATAGGGTTATGTCAAGGTCAGCACTGGAGCATACAAAAGTACCGCTGATCGGTCACACTGAAAAGCCCTGCCCACTTAAACCATTTTACAAAAGGACATTCAGACAACAGGTGGATGTTGATTCTTTATCAAGTTTTCATTCTAAACAAAGCTCAAAGATGAGTTTTGCGATAGATTGTTAAACAATGTTTCTTTATACGACATTCAGAATATGAAACTTTAGCTATATGGGTTTCAGTGCAGAGCAATACCATGAACTGAGGCAGTTTGAACAGGGAGAGAGTTGTCTTTGAAGGGTAGGGTCAGGAGGAAATGGACTCCTTCAGACTGCATTTCCGTTCATATTGTTCGTATTTGATAAGAATCTTTTGACAAAGAATCCTGCCCACCGGCCTCTTCCTGTGAGGGGGTAATTCGATTAGGAAGCACCCTTCAGGATGGCATGAGCAACGGCAACCCCCGATCAAGAAGAACAAGGAGCTCTTGACATGAGATGTGGGTTAAAGGTCATCCTGGGGTTTGTCCTTAAGAAACCTCAAAAGATATTGATGGCTCTGTTTATGAGTATTGTGAAGGCATGTTTTACATAAATGTGCTGTTCGTCTGGTGTTTCATAGAACCTACTTGATTTTGAGATCTGTGAATACACACAGTACACAAGAACACAGAATACACAAGACTGCAAATAGACATCAATTTATTTAAGAAGTATTGCATGCTATCGTTGTTTAATACAACAAATATTCATCCCCCAATTCAGACCTTCCCTCATGCCATTATATGTCTATGTGGCTTCTATATGACATAAAACATCACCAAAATTTTTGAATTTGGTGGTTCATACATTTTATCATATTGCTCATCACAGCATAAAATATCAAAGGGTTATCCAGAGTCTTCAATTGGGAAGAAAAATGTCTGTTTTTGACAGTCCTATTCATTTGTTAGGGAATTATGGGGATAAAACCTACCTCTAGTGCTTTGGTAGATGCTGGTTGCCGTGGCAACTCCAAGCCAAACATGCCCATCCTGAAGGCAAGATGATGACATTCTGCTTGCTCCGAGAGAACACTGCACAAGAAAGCTGCCTTGGATAGCGTCATGCTCGTCAGTACACTCTGGGAATGAACATGCTTCTTTCTTGCCTGTTGAACAGGGCAGAAAAAATGTTAATAACAGCCATGCAAAATTTTCTTGGAAATTACACATTTTCTTACCCCATAGTCAAAGTATGTTATGTAGAAAGCAATTCTTCTGAACATAAATTGACTATGGGGGCTAGGAAATATGTAACTTCCAAGAAAATTGAGAAAATGTGAAATTTCATGTACAAAGTGAATGGAGACCTGCTCGCATATGATGTCATCAATGTTGCCAATTCGCAGAGCTGAGAGTAGTTTACGAGAAAATGTAAATGAGTGTAATTTTCTTATTCTTTGAACGATTCTGCTCATTTCTTTTTTTAAAAAGCTGTTCAAATTTATCTCCTTTTATTGAAACAGTAAAATTTCTAGGGTGGACTTACCTTTGAAACCGAATTTGTCTAAAAACATACCTTCTGTTAGCAAGCTTGTCCATTTTAGTCACAGCCCTATGTCCCTTATTGTGCGAAAATGATGAATCAATTTTTTCAAATGACATATACAGGCCTGTGAGTGCAATTTTA
Organism: Echinometra lucunter; assembly: GCA_029962745.1. Taxonomy (NCBI): domain Eukaryota; kingdom Metazoa; phylum Echinodermata; class Echinoidea; order Camarodonta; family Echinometridae; genus Echinometra; species Echinometra lucunter. Next base: position 365,837 of record JAPZVO010000022.1, on the reverse strand, counting down.
CAAAAAGAGCAGAGAAAAGCTGAGTTTCCGCGGCCATATGATACCTACATTATCACACGACAGCCAATTCTAATGCCACAAAACACGCAAATCACATCACTGTCAACACAGGCACTGTCACTCACCAGAAGTAAGTCCCCCAGTCACCTCCAAAAATCCATCTAAAATCCCTAATTTCGCTGTCAAAAATGCGGAATCAGCGGCATATTTCCAAAACACCAGGGGCTTAGGTCCAAAACTAAGAAACAGGTCGCCGAAAAAGCGTTAAAAATCAAGAAATCAGCGGTTTTGTTGCAAGTTTTTTCGCTTATCGCAAGCTCTGAGTGTGATGGTATCTGCAAAAAACAAATGAAAAACCAAACCCCCTGTACCTGCAAATGCATTAACTCCATGTACAAAGTTGAATGCAAGTCCCGACTAGCATTCATTCGACCGAAATGCGAGCACTGACGGGCGCAGCAACACCTGAGATGAACAACCGATAAAATAGCGGATTTAGCACAAGGGAAAAAACGAAATTTGAAATCGGACAGAAAAAATTAAAAAAGCGGATTTCAGCTAAAAAGTGGAGATTTCACAGGCCTGCATATATACTTGAACTCACTCTGTTTGACAGTCCAGTAGGAGGTGGGGCGTCTAAGACTGGTGGTTTGTCCAACATCTCTTCAGCTAGCTGAATGGCCAGTTTACAGGCATGTTTGGTATAGCCATGGGCGTGCAAGGCTTCTGCTCTTGAAAACATGATCTGAAAAGATGAAACGAATATTAGTTATATCCTAAAATTATGTATGAATATACTTTACTTTCCTGTAGAATGGTCTTAATATTCTAAAGACGTTACACATATTTGAGGGAATTGCCTGAAATGTAGTGTGAAAGCTCTTACAGCTGGTTGAATTTCCAGTTTACTGTCATTTCTATGTAGCATGCAAGGCTTCTGTCTATGAAAACACGATCTGGAAAGATAGGTAGAACCTTAGCATCTTAAACTGTTGCAACTACAGTATAAAGCAATCATTCTATTGTCCTTTCATCTCAGTCAGTATGCCTAAAAGGTAATATTTTCTTATGAATTAACTGCAGTAAAGCACAGTAGAAGAGGTATGTTAGGATAGGTCAACATACACAAGGAAAGTGGCATTAGCAGCATATGGAATACAGGTTTTAGGGAGGTTTGCATAAGAAAACCATACATGATGGTCTTAGCAGACAGGTGAACTGGTCTATGATAACCAGGAATGCAATGCATATGGGAAAAGAAAGAATATCCGAAGCACATGCAACTTACCTCTATCCTGTCTTCCATCTTCTTGATACCAACAAAGGGGTTTGGTGTATCATTCTTCTTCTTGGGTGGGGTTGGCTCCCCAGCCTTGGCCTGTCTGGTGTCGTAATAATATATTTGATATTCATCACTAGACGGCTGTGACTCACGAGACTCTCTCTGTTCCACCTGCAACGCTTGCTTCCTCCCTGCCCTAGCATCATTTGAGGAATCACTTTCTTGTTCTCTCTGAAGTGGTCCTGCCACTAGACCCGCCTCACTGTCTGTTAAGTCAGAATCACCACGGTCTACATGTTTGCTCTTTGTTTTGCGCTTCCCACTGGGTTTATCCCCAGAAGCAGCGCCTTCACGAGGTGAGTTAGAACCCTGACTACCAGTGTCTTTGATTTCAGCTCCATGAGGTTGTAGGTGTTTGCCATCTGCTGTCTGCTTCGAGGCAAAGTTCGAGACAGTCTGCACATCAGAGTCGGTGTCGTCAGAGTGCGATAAGCTCGCTCCTGTCTGATAACCTTCCACCCTGTCACTCGATGAAGACATGGAAGAATCCGAGGAGTTGGCACGAAGGAGCGTCTCACTGTCAGACTCAACCTTTGCTTTCTCCTCCTTAGATCCTGGTGACTCTGCTTGAGGACTACTACTTACAACTACATTGACCTCCTGTTTGCCACGCTCTGGACTTGACCGACAGGTTGAGGTTCCCGTTGTGGAAGATTCCGACGTTTTCACAAGATGGCTACTCCCTGAGATTTGACTGTTTGTATCGCTACCTTGGTCTACTTTCACTCGCGGGATGCGTGTCTCTCTATGCGTGACGCCCTCTATAGGGAAATCACTCCAGTCCAACATGCACGCCTCGATGGCAGGCTTGAACCCTGCAAAGACCTCAATGTCAACTTTCCGCAGATTGTTATTGTTCCCACCCGTGCCGCCAGCCCCTACCCAGTGTGACGGCCCCCGAGCTTTCCGCGCCTTCTCAATGACCTGCAGGTGCCACTTGCGGAATTCCTGCTCATGGTTGCCACGATCTTGGCGCGAGTTGATTGGGTTGAGCGCAGCAAGGCGCCACAGAGTGACGATCTCCTCGCACATGCTAGCACAGGCGTGCTGAGCCGCTGCTGTGCTGCTATTGCTACTTGCCCGGTGCCCATGGTTGCCATGTTGTGAGTGGAGGGCTGAGGTACGAGTGGTGAACCACCAAATCACAATCTGAAAACCAAGAAAATAAGTTACAGAATAGTGAGAGACAAACTAGATTATGTCTATTATGAAACACTTAAAAAAAGAATTTTTAATAACTTCTTCCCAATATAGGATTACATCCAAGACATTCATCACAAACAAAATACATCAGCCAAGTACAGAACTACAAAGGAAAAAGTTAAGATGTATGACAAAAAAACACACACACAGGTAAATTCACAATTTCTCAGCTTGTCAAGAATTTTAGTGTTTTTCCTACAATTTGACATTTTTCTATCTTTCAAAACTGATCAAACAATACCCCTAAACTTGACAAATCTCTTGAAAGTTTTTTTTTTCTTTCCATATTTGTCACATTTTCAAATGAACCAATTTCTTAAAAGTACTATGAATCTTGTGTCACTTTCACATTGTTAAAACTGAAATAAGAGCTTCTGTATTAATAAAAAGACTTGAGAAACAAATGAAGATATCCTTTACAGTCCTCTTACCTGATCACAGATGATACATTCTTCTGTCAGAATACGAAGCAGTGAGATGGCATTGCTGTCCCGTCGGCGGTACATCTCCCTGACAATAGAGAGGAGGTTCCAGATGCCCTCGGGCATACGCCCCCTCAGGGGGCGCAACAGGTTGGTCCACTCGGCAGCTGCTTGGGGTGCCGTGGAGGACAGATACAGGGAGTTGACATCACTGAAACAAGTCACAAGATTGAATAGTGATAATCATAATCACTACGAAAACAAAAAAAAATTGAGTTTGTGGCATTTTGTAGAATGTTGGACCACTTGGAAGGTGATTGCGGTGCCATGGAGGACAGGAAAAGGGAGTTTACATCACTAGGAAAACATCTGAAGAAGATTAAAAAGGTGCAATTTATATCATGTGACCTAACATGAGTACATGTATATCCATATGGGTACAATGGAATGATCCCTGTGCAGCTGAAAGTTGGTTAAATAACAGAATGATTATTCAAACTATAATTTACGGACAAATTAAACTATTATTTCAAAACATTAAAAGTTTTTATTTCTCTCAAATCAAAGGGACTTACTCCATTAAGCACTGTATATATATTATGCTATCATCTTGATTAAAAGTGCATTAAACCATCAACACGGCTCATATTCCAGTTTATGGGAATCTGAGAGGTATCTGTTTTAAGTGACATGTGATTTGGGCTTGTATTGTTGAGGAAAAAACACTTATTACTCTGTAATAAATCTGACGACTCTCGAATAAACAATATTCAATTTCACAGATTGTTTCTAACATCTGGGATATTCCCAGTGTACAGACAGTCACTGTTTCAGGTAGTAAATGCAGATTTGCAATGAAACTGAGCGAACTGTTCTTACTAAAAGACAAAGAGAAGAACAACTGAATCACATCAGGGTCTGACATCAACAAGTAGAGAGGACAGTTCCTACCTAAAGATAATGAATGCAGGACCACTGCATCTGATCAGGACCTTCTTGATATTTATAATGGTATCATCAAAGGAGAGACAGAGAAAAGTTCTTACCTAAAGACATGCAGAATGCCTGTTTAAAGCCCAGCGCACTTACGATCCGACTGGCTCACGACTAGTCCACGACTGAGTGAGAGGAGATGTGACATCACAGCTCTGTTCAGTCGTGAGTCGTAGACCAGTCAGAGGCCAGTCGGAAGGGCAGTCGGAAGTATTTGACATGTTGAATCTTCACGACTGAATCGCAAGCGATCGCAGGCTCAATCCATCTTCCAGCCATTTAGACAGCAGTACTGATATGACGTCAGAGTAGTTGGATGGGTCTGGAATCACAAGGTGTGCGGTGTTGAGGCTTACGACTGCCCCACGACTCACCTCCTCTCACTCAGTCGCGGACCAGTCGTGAGCCAGTTGGATCGCAAGGTGTGCGCTGGGCTTAAACCTACTAATTCTTGCCCAAAGACAATGGGTGAAAGACTACTAAGTCTGACAAAGGTTTTTTCTCTGTTCACAACGATATCAATATGAAAAAAGGAGAGGCTACAGAATGGTCAACTGAACACATGTATATCAGGCCTTCGTAATGTCCTAAATGATATGTAAATATAAAGAAACAGGCAGATTTCATAAGAAACAAACACTTCTTACCTAAAGACAATGGGTGAGGGACCACTAAATCTTATCAGGGTCTTCTTGATATTCTCATGGAGAATGGCTTCATCTAGAAACCAATGGGTCATCTCGGTGGCTGGAGGTCCTGCGGTGGGGTCTGGAGCACCACAAACCTTGTTGATGGCACTGCCTTGTGATAGCAGCAACTCGTCCAGGAGCCGCTGTGCAGTGGGAAGAATCTACAAAATGAAATGAGAACGAAGACTTGATTCATAAATATGGAAAAAATAGTTTCAATCTAATGACGTAATAATGAAGAACAATAAGGTGAACCAAATCATGCATCTCTACATTCATCAAAGAAGGACAATACATGTAGATAGCATGCTCTAGAGAAATTAAGAGTTTGCTTGTTTATTGTTTGTCTGTTTATATATTTTTTTTCAGCACTCTTTATTATATTATATATATATATATATATATATATATATATATATATATATATATATATATAGCTCTAGTAGTACAGTGTGTAGCTCCATGTCATCCCTCCACCACAAAATGACCAAAAAGTCGCAATGGGAGTTTTAGAGTAAACAGTTAAATAAAGATCTTGGGGTTGCAAAGTTGATTTTAAGTTTTTTATATTTTCTGACAGTTCATTTATTGATATGCTATCTGACCAAATTTGGGCGCCATCTGCAATATAGAAAAGTGTTTTTTCTTAAATGAAAAAATTACCATTTGGGGGGAATTCTCAAATAAAAACTTATAGAAGTACATGTATGCCAGCATACTGAGTAAAACCTCCACATTAACGTGTACATACGTGTAAGCCAGAAGTTATTCACTCAGTGGCTTTAAAAATTTAAACAAGGAGAGAAGTGTATCTCCTTTGAAACTATCCCCAGTTTGAGCCTTATCTGATAATCCCTTCATAGTCAATTCTAGGGAATTTTCATTCAACTTTTTTAATAGTGAGACAGACAATAGGACACCAGTATGGCACTCTTGAATGGTCACTCCTCTTTACATCCTGTTTTCTCTATTATTCTGGTGATTACCCTTTCTGAAAAGCTCTCATTCTCATTGTAATTTCAAAGGGTTTGCATAGTCTTGACAAGGTAAGCTAAATATCATTCAAAAGCTTAGAGTCCAAGCTTTCGAACTATGCTAAAATGTGAAAATGTCAAATTTTCTATTTATTGGTCGTTTTGTGGTGAAAGGTCACAGCTCATGTCTGTCTCGTTTTGAATGCAAAACTTACAGGTCTAACTACGGTGTACATCTACAGGGTGTACGTGTATCTGAATGACCATAAAACAGAACCTCTTCAAAATCATTTCTTTTCTATTCCACAATATCTTAAATCTCATCTGCAAAAAGAGACAATAATAAGAGTTTTTACAAAGACTGTGATTTGTTACTGAAAACCATCTTCCTGCTTGAGAAACAGAATTTTTTTTACAATCAGTAAATTTTACCTGTCCTTGGTATTAAAGCTTCTTCACACCCTACCCATTGACTAAAATGGCCTGAAGAAGCTTGCAGACCAGCAAGCAAAAGCTCACCAAGAACAAGAAAAATTCACCAATTGTACAAAAAGAACTGTTTCTCAAGTTACATCACCAATCAGATACATATAAACCTCTTTAGTAACTTCATGTTTGAAGCTCAAAGGGGACAGACTATAGGCCATGTTTAAAATCTTTTTGTTTTTTCAACATTGACCTAAAACTGTCATCTAATTATGTTGATAAAACAGAAATACAGGTACGTGTATGTGTATGCTCATCAGTGAGTCACTCAAAAAACATTACAGAGACATCAAAGTAAACGCCAACTGCCAAGCCCAAGGCAACAAGACAATGTCATAGTTGATTTGATATATAAAAAGAGATATTAACTATGAAATGGGATATTGAGGCTGTTAGCCATGATGGTGGTTGCCATTGGAAATGTACCTGCCATTTGACAAGAAATCTGCTTTTGCATTTGTGTCGTGCATCAAGCAAACTAGCCTTGGGAATAGTGAGTGGATTTCTAAAAAATCACAAGGCATGCATGTAACTTGAAAGGTTAGCTGGAAGATTTGAATGTCTGGTATGAAGGGGAATGATACCAGATACCGTAGCAAAAGCTGGAGATTGGAAAAGATAACTGAGAAACTGCACTCAGGTCTTTAGTTTGCTTTGCACAATGTACACTGTATCACTGTATGATCAACATGTTAAAAAAAAAAGAAAGGAAGGAAATCTGGTTTAGAGATTGATGAGAAAAGGTGTAAATATTTCCTGAACTAAATGTTGGGAATGCATTATAAGTTGTGAAGGAGGGGTAAGGCAATAATGCCGATGTGTTCATAAGATTTTTCAGCAACATTTCCATTATTGCCATCTTCGGGATCATCTGATAGTGCTTCCAGAAGGGTAGAGAGATTGTTGCAATTATACATGTAATCAACTTTGTAAAGGAAATTTCAGGGATGACAGTGACATCATGGAATACAAATAATGAATGTTTATGAGTGCAATGGACAGAATATTTCATGAGGTGAAAGATGAAATGATCCATTCAACGAGGCGCAGCCGAGTTGAATGGATCAATAATTTCATCTTTCACTGAATGAAATATGTCCATTGCACGAATGAGAAAAACATTCATTATTTGTTTAAATGACACCTAAAAATAGATCAAATCGCAATAAATCAATAGCGCGCTGTTCACTGCAAACGCAAGCGTTTTACGTACGTAGTGTGCCGGGCTCTCGGCGTTCGTGCAATGGAGCAAATCGTATGGATCCAAGATTGCACGGTAAATGGAGCCACAATTGCACGAATGATAACGTCATAGTGCAATGGGACAAATGATGAATATCAAACAACCAATGAAATGACAGGGATCTATTAAGGTGTTATATAAAATGCAATATCTTTAGATTTCTGCTTACTGGACATTAATGAAGACTATCCAATATTCAAATCTCTGTACAGCTTCAAAGGCGATTCGAAATTTTAAATCTTCAAAGCTCGTGTACAGTTTTGGTAGGAATAAGAAAATTTGTGTGAAACTGATTAAAAGTAGTCTCACACTGTTGCCTCTTATTAAAAGACAAACATGTGTGAGATCATCATCATGCGATATTGCATTCCTAATTTCCAGTTAGTTTTAGTGTAAATATCTCAAATGAATGGAAGATAACAGCTATTCTATACCCTGCGCTAGGACCCCTACACGCTGACCGTTCCCTGCACAACAATCATTTCCCTTTATTATGCTTGTTGTGTTAACAGAACTCCCATTTGGCTTTACACTTGTGCAGGCACTGTGCGATATTACGTCGCTGACTGAAAATCAAAAATATTTTTTGCCTTTCATTTGTTTACTATTTAACCTGAGAAAGAAAAACAATCACAGCATCTTAATTTTGTTTGTATTCTGCTACTGAGAAATCTGATGAACAGTTCTGAGGGCTTATCAAAACTGTACATGACCTTGATACTACACAAACCTAAACGTAGTTCAAAGTAATACTTGAAAATGTGAACACATACATGTATGAATGCATCTGAACAAAAACCTACCAAACGCGGGAATTCACTGATAAGATACTGGGCAAACTTCTGGAGCTGTTCTCTGTGCAATCGAGACAGGGACTCCGACACAGGTGCACGCAAACAGACAGACGACGGGTGGTGGATGCGGTACAGGCAGAGTGCCACAACGTGACTGCACCACTTGCTAGCCGAGCTGCACGTACAGCTGCAAGAAGAGATGCGACGCCGGTCAAAGGTGATGGCGACGTTGAAGGTTGCACTGGTGCCGTGCTGCTGGGTCATAGGATGGGAGGGCACTACGGTCCCACTCAGGTGAAATCCTGCAGGGTAATATAATGAGGTAAGATCATATCAAACATTGTGTAAAGTACTACATGTACTTGTATGTGTCAAGGTCTTGATACATCTTTAAGTGTATGTACATGTACATGATGCAAATCATCAATGCTAAATTGCAAATTTCTGTTGTTCCTCACAGTTTGCTTTCATTATAAACAAGACTTACATGCACATGTATAATCTACATGTAAGACAATATAGTCTTCATCAAAACATAATATGGGTTGTGTTACAATTATCTTAAACTTGAAGCTGATATTTGTAAACAGTGAACAGGATGTAACTGATAGACATGTAGAACTACATGTACATAAAAAGCCTATAACTTGGTAAACGGGTGAAGGCTCAACATTACAGCAAAGGTGAGGGCTACATGCACTCACAACATTCCCAGGTTCATCATATGTACATGTACTGGGGCCCGTAAAATAAAGACATACAATCAATCTTACTATAAATTGAACTCTTTAGTGCAATAGAGTTGCAATAGACTAACGACTCTACTCAATCACAAGATTGATTGTATTTTTCATGTTACAGGCCCCTGCCCCTGCATGTGCAATATATCCAGATTCAGTATTAAAATAAAGGCTCGTTATGCATTGGTAAACTACATGAATGTTTTTTTTTTTTTTAAATACTGACGGTTCCTAGCAATATCACTTAAAACTGCATTTACTTTGGTCATATTTATGCAGTAAAATAGAAAACTACATTAGGTTGAAAATTTGCAAATACATAGAAAGAAAAGATTTTGTACCTCACAAGTTGGTTTTTGAAATTCACAACTGAGAAAATCATTTCCATGAAAAAAAAAAAAAGACAGATAATAGTGCTATGTATTGAATCAAACCACTACCACACAAGCTTCAGTCACGATATGAGTTATACATTCTCATCATATATCGATCATCATGTGATCTTTGAAGGTGGATGATGACAGACAGTCAAGCTGTCAAACGTGGAGTACATCTTCTCTCCTCATTACCTTCTCATCTGGTTAGAGTCTTCTCTCCTTGTTGCCTTCTCAACTGGTTTACCTTTTTAGGACTCCACCCAATCCCAAGAAAGATACTCTCTAGACTCTACTCTAAGCCTTAGTCATTTCGATTTTTTTGTAAACTGGGGCTCGACGGCTTTGCTCTGGTCGAACACAGGTGCATCAATGAAATAAAGAAATACATAACAGTGTCAAAAGGCTTTGAAATTCAACCGGTTTAAGAACTAAAATTCTATTATAGGGTCTAGCTTTCGCACAATACTGTTTCAAACCTTAAATCAATGGAATAGAACAATGGAAGTAAGATTAGCTTGATGGATTTCTTGTGTTTTTATCCGTGCCTACGATGTTGTACGATGTTCAGAGGCTGCTATATTGTTTATGTACGCTTGTTTGCCACAAGATGGCGCTATATCGCTGGCTATATCAGAGCCCTTAATGCTATACGGCCAATCTCCTTAATCCTGATCGATTGTGATCAATATAGTTAGCAATATAGCGCCATCTTGCGGCGAACAAGCGTACACAAACAATATGGCAGCCTCCAAACATCGTACAATGTCATAGGCACGGATAAAAACACAAGAAATCCAGCAAGCTAATCTTACTTCCATTGTTCTATTTCACTGATTTAAGGTTTGAAACATAACATTGTGTGAAAGCCAGACCCTAAATAGAATTTTAGTTCTTAAACTGGTTGAATTTCAGGGTGTTGTTTGTTATTCCGAAGGTTCGTTATTCCGAAACATGCAAATCGTTAGTCCGAAATTGAAAAAGAGTTTGTTAATCCGAACATTTGTGGCATTATTCCAAAGGTTCATTCGTCCAAAAATGAAATAAGGTTCGTTATTCCGAAGGTTCGTTAATCCGAAAATGAAATAAGGTTCATTAGTCTGACAATAACCAACGAACTAACGAACCTTATTTCATTTCATTTTCGGACTAACGAACCTTCGGAATAACGAACCTTATTTCGTTTTCGGACTAACGAACCTTCGGAATAACGAACCTTATTTCATTTTCGGATAACGAACCTTCGGAATGACGAACCTTATTCCATTTCTGGACTAACGAATCTTCAGAATAACGAACCTTATTTCGTTTTTGGACTAACAAACCTTAGGAAAAACTAACCTTCGGAATAAACGAACCTTTGGAATAACAAACTGTAACCAAATTTCAAGGCTTTTTGACACTGTCTTTTTCTTATATATTTATCTATTTTCATTGATGCGCCATTTTAGCAAAAACAGGGCCGGGGCTCAATAGCGACGATCCAGCACCGGTTTTCAAACCGAATCGACTCAGGCTTACTCTACTCTCTCTCACTCTATCTCGCCTTTCCATTTCTCCTCCCTCTCTCAACTTTCTCTAGATACTCTCTCCACTCTCAGTCCTTTCTGGACTTACCACATGGTGAACCGAAAACCTAATCTACGTCAATCATCATGATCATGTAATTTTAATATCAAGAGATGTATACTGTCACTACATTACTGCAAATCTACATCATAATGTAGCAATTATGTATTTACATTTGAAATACAGCATTTACTCTCAAGTCATAAGTGCAATACATACTATCAAAATGCAGTAGAGGAGCAAAGAATGATGATTCTGAATACCAAATCAACCATTCTCTTGGCAGTATCCATGTGGCAACAGTTTCTAGAGCACAATGGAGCATCTAGACTAGTACAATAACATGTGAGCATGCTGCTTTTGTGACCTTGGTCTATAAATAGAAACATGACATGTTGATACATGTTCGTATTGAGGCAGCATTCAGCTTTTGGGGATGGGACTAACTCTATTTTTGACTAAAAAAATTTCCTATTTGGATGAGACGATCAGTGCCTATCTTAAAATGGAACAAGACAAAGACATGAATGTATTACAAGGCTTTTCAGGGAATCAGAGCAGCAGATTAGTACTATAAAATTGCTGGGAAAATCTGATTAGGATATTAAAAAGTTTGGAAATTTTTAAAGCTGTGAGAAATCAGATACAAATTTCCCTGGGGGGCTACTGCCATCACAAGGTGGACACCATGCTTGTACACAAAAACGCGTAAAAAGAGTTGTTTTTCATGGACGGGCGATGTATGCGCGTATACTGAAAAGGGCATCGAAATGGCAAAGTCAGGAAAAAAGGGTACTTTTACAACAGCTTGGATGCATGTAAACTGTAAAGGGTATCTTTTCAGACTTGATTTGAAAATACTTGTTTAGGGTAGGGAAAACATGACAAAATACTTGTTTAAAGTATTCTAAGATCGAAGGATAATTACTTGTTTAGGGTCTATTTTGAAAGTCCATGTACAAGCATGGTGTCCACCTCATAATGACAGTTCCGCCCCCCCCCCAGGACAAAATTGCAACTTTACACTTTGAGTATCTCTTTACTTTTTTGTACGAATATTTTCATACAGGTAATTTAGAAATTCACTGTTGCACAGATAATTTTGCACATTTTGCACGTTATTAACTGTCATGAAATGGAAATGATGACATTTGTAGTGGAAAGCAAATGGAAAAAGTACTCAAACGGTCTATCACAGAGTTGCCAATATGTATTTGATCAATTACAACTTCAAAAATTCATAACTTTTTCATTCTTTATCACATCTTTCAACTTTCACTAATATTTTTCTTTTGACAATTCATGCATGCAGTACTGTTGAACTTACCCTGGAAGGCCTGGATGAACTTTGTTTATCAACTGGTATTTTAATTTTTATTCATTCATTTCTAAACCATTCATTTAATTTTTTAGGGTGGAGTACCCCTTATAATTAATTTCAGTTTGAAAAGTTCTAAATTCTCATGACATAAAAATGGCTGGCTTACCGATTTGAAGGACATCTTTGACTGCCTTGTTTCTGACCATATGTTCCCCTCTCTGGAACTCATCAGGGCTACCATTAGCCAGACAGGAATATAATCTGAATAAACAAGATAAAAATAGGAGAAGTGATAGAGAAAGGATGGCATTCCTGAAGAGATTAAAGCTAATAGTGTAACGTTTTGGTAGCCCCCCCCCAAAAAAAAAATGGCATGAAACCGATTTAATATAATCTAATATTGTCCGATTTGCATAAAAAGATACGTGTGAGATCATATGATATTCCATTCATGATTTTTGGTCCATGTTTAGGGAAAATAACGGAAAATAACACAATGTATACACTCAGCCCTACAGTGTATGACCGTCTGCATGATGACCGCTCCCTGCACAACAATAACAATGCTTCATTCACTTATCAATAAACAGAACTTTCACTGGTTTTACACATATGTGCAGGCACTGCGTGTCTTTACCTCCCTGACCCGAGATCCACTTCTGGCCCAAATATGGAAGGGGTGACGGAGTTGCCCTGCATCACCACTTATTAACTTCTACAATCTACATGTACATAAAATGGCTTGTCACTGCCACTTCACACACTTGACTCATAATCATCAACCACTTTCAAGTATGTTGATCTTGATATCTAAAACAAAACAAACCTCTTGATATCAATAATAATTCTGCCAACTACTTAATTACAGGCATTGTACCATTTGATAATTGATGCATGCTGTAGAAATTTCCAAATTCTGTCAAGCAAATGGCTACTCTAAAAGGGTACAGGGGGGTGTTTCATAAAGCTGTTCGTAAGTTACGAACGATTTTATGCATGACTGGTGATACCTTCTTGTGCTACATGTAAATGAATGAGAATCTGATTAGCACCCAAGAAGGTATCACCAGTCGTTCGTAAAGTCGTTCGTAACTTACGAACAGCTTTATGAAACACCCCGCAGTACTCTAAAAAGTGAATGTCCCAAGTTTTATGAAGATAACTAGGCATCATCAAAAGGAACCTACTATTTTTGAATGGCAAAAAAGAAAAATTTCACAGCTTCTTACAAGTATTTTTGTGTTTACCTTACTACAGAGCAGCTAAAAGCAAATAAATCTGAAGTTAAGTTTTTGATAATCTACTGTACCAAAACTGTACATAACCTTTAAGACAACATTATGATTTTTAGGTATGCCATGTGTGCAACCATGGGCAGAAATGCGCTTATATCATTAGCAGCTGCTGTGCTCTCTAGCTCACTCTTAGTACGTGTACAGTGTATATGAAAGGTAAAATATGACTTTAGATGCAGATTAAATCTGTATCTAGGTCTGGACTTAACATCCTTTTGGCAGTGAACATGAAAACCGTTCAAAGTCTTCAGAAGGGCAGAAGGGCACAGACGAGCGTCAGAATTGGGACGTTTTGTCCTTTTCTTATATTTTTTCCATTTCACATCATATCACATGATGTACATGCAGTGTATAGCTGCATTTTGTAGGATTACTGTATGTGATTTCATTTTATTCTGCACAAGAGCATAGATATAGGTCAGGAGGCAGACCGACAGACCGCAAAAGGCGGTTTGAATTTCTGCTTGAGCTACAGTATATCAATGACAAATGTGAGAGAAAGTTCAAGGAGGGTTCTAATAGGGTTTCATGTACATGCAAGTGTACAGTTGGGGCCAGAAGTTTACATACACCTAGCCAATTTCACACAAAATGTTCACTTGCCAAAATCAGAAAATCTACGGAATCTTCAGAAATATTTCTGCCACCATTACAAATTAGGCACCAAACAAAAGAGCTTTAAAGGCATTGGCTAACTTTGTGAGTAGCTGATTTAAAAAATTCTCAAACTAAGATGAAACATGTGTATGAGTACTTGTATTTGTACTCAAAAACCCTGAAACCAACCATGATTTGGAATGAAAAAGTGTAAGTTAGACGCAAACGGCGATTTTATTATCCTTCGTCTCACGAGACAATCACTAAGAGGACCACTTTGCTTGAATTTGAAAATGCCATTATGTGCCTCCCGCAGCGTGATACGCCAATACACACAGTACGGTAAGGTGAGTCATACGCGCATGCGCACTCCTTATGTCTATTCTGGGCAACCGACCCTCGTATATTTTTCAAACATTGGTTCACATTTTTAATATTTAAAAATACTTCCTGTGGATATTATACTTTGAAGCTTTCAGACTGGTATTTTTACACTATAACCCTTATGTTTATCCCATTTTTCAAGTAACAAAACAAGATTTTTTAAAAATCATAACAATGTTAGCCAATGCCTTTAAAGGCATTGGCTAACTTTGTGAGCAGCTGATTTAAAAAATTCTCAAACTAAGATAAAACATGTGTATGAGTACTTGTATTTATACTCAAAAACACTGAAACCAACCATAATTTGGAAGGAAAAGCTGTAAGTTAGATGCAAACCGCGATTTTATTAGCTTTCGTCTCGAGAGACACTGAACTAAGAGGACTGTTTGCGCGAATTCAAAAATACCGTTACTTGCCTTCCGCCGCGTGATACGTCAATACACACAGTGCGGTCTGTTGAGTCATGTGCGCATGCGCACTCCTTACGTTGGGTCTATGCAACCGACCCTCGTATATTTTTCAAACATTGGTTCACATTTCTAATATTTAGAAATACTTTCCGCGGATATTATGCTCTGAAACTTTCACACTGGTATTTTTACACTATAACCCTAATGTTTATCCCATTTTTAAGTAACAGAATGAGATTTTTTTTAAATCATAACAATGTTAGCCAATGCCTTTAATCATGCTCTTTCATCTGACTGGTATCTCTTTGGGGCTGAAGTATATCTCAGTGTGATTTTCTTCTAAAAACCTGATATTTGGGCAAAAAATTATGTCAGTCATAAAACTAATATTTGCTCACTTTTCCTTACCAAAAGCATTTCAAATTTGCCTTCTTGCTGTAAATTTAGATGAATGGAACAGAAATGAATAAAAATAACATGTTATTTTTTCAAAAACCACTTTGAAAGGCTTGAGATGATGGCTATAGTCCCTATACCATGGCATTGAGGACCAAAATTTTACATACACTTTGGCTATTCCACCAAAAACTTTTCACTTGACAAAAGTCATAAAAATCTACAATATGTCCAGAAATATTTGTGCTTTAATGACAAATTTCGATATCACCTGAGAGAGCTTATCATGCTCTTACTATTGACTGGCATGCCGCAAGGACTGAAATGCATTCAAGTGCGATTTTCTTTGAAAATAAATTTCTGGCAAAATTTTGGCAAAATTTGATGTCATCTTGGATTAAAAACAATTTATATTTTTGCTCATTATTTCTTAAAACCAGTATTATGCCACCCACTTATCACTCATATTTGTTCCATTCATCTAAATTTACACAAAAAATCATATTTGAAATGCTCCTGGGGAGGAGATGTAAGAAAAAAAAAATATTTTGGTATAAATTAATATAATTTTTTTTCCCAAATATCAGGTATTTGGAAGAAAATCATACTGAGATATACTGTAGACTTATACCAGTTTTACACTGGCAAAATTTTGCTTAGTCCCGGACTATCAGTGGGGCTAAGGGAGGCTTTAGCCCCACTGATAGTACCAGACTTTCCTTAGCCCACTTTCTGTTTACACTGCTTTTTGCAAAAGTGGGCTAGCCCCACCAATAGTCCTGTACTAGCTGGCCCTGCAAAAAAGCAGGGCTAACCCCGCAATTGTGGTGCTAGCACCGCAATTGCGGTGCCAAGCAAGCCAGTGTAAAAAGCAATAAAAAATAGTCCGCGGTTAAGCGATGAGATGCCCATTGACCAATCAGAAACGAACGCTTATCAGTATATCTAACGTAGAGCGCGCGCAAAGCTAGCTAGCATGCATGCTGAAGACATTTGCGCGCGGGATATCCTTGGCCGGCCTTCGGAAATAGTACGGGGTTAAGAAAATGCAAGTGTAAACAGCCAGCTATTCCTTGGCCCGGGCTAAGCGCTTAGTACGGGACTTATTTAGCAAGTGTAAAAAGCAAAAAAAGATAATACGGGACTAACGAAAGTCCCGTACTAAGGAAAGTACAGGGTTAAGAAATGCTAGTGTAAAAAAGGGTTATAGTGAGATATAAGTCATTTGAAAGAGGATGATAAGCTCTTTTGTTTGATACCAAATGTGTTATGATAGCGCAAATATTTCTGAAGATACAGTAGATTTTCTGATTTTGGCAAGTGAACATTTCGTGTGAAATTGGCTAGGTGTATGTAAACTTCTGGCCCCAACTGTACATCATAGATATTCTTGGTTTACTGTAGATTTGCACATCCCCCCCCCAAAGCTGATACAAAGTTTAACATAGTACATCCCTTTCACACAAAGTGTGCAAACTTTGCACTTGCAATAGGTACATGTAGATGGGCCTAGAAATATTAAATGCCAACATATTCACCTTTTCACATCTGAAAGTTAATCATTTCGAAACATGGATTAATGGTCATTCCAAAAGGATAATGTGTATTTTTTTTTTTAAATAGCACCACAATTCCAGATAAAAAATGATATGCTGTATGTAGGCCCAAATGTATTTGTTTCTCCAAAGCAACATCTTTTGTGATAAACTACTGATTTAAAATATAAATCATTTGGAGGATTAAAGCCTAAACAACATACATGTAGGATGCATCCTCAAATCATAAAACCAGGGTCAACTATAATAAAGCACCACAGCTACATGTACATTGTAGGTACAGCTCTTGCAATTTGTAGAATGTTAATCCAGCCAGCACCCAAGGTGTATCTGGACAAGAGGCAACGAAGAGATCAATTTCCGAAGGTGAGGCCGCTGAGTGAAAATAAACCAGCAGGAAACCAGGTCTTGATGTTGACCCAGTGTGTCACCTGACGGGGCTCTTGTTGTGTCTGCGATGCTCGATCGCTGCCCGAGACCCTCCGTTCTGATCGAACCTGATCGTTTGCGCACCACGCAAGAGCCTTGGCCTCTGACACGCTTTGGCCATTGTGAACACGTACATGTTAGGACACATGCATAATTTATGTACACACATCTACTGTACATGTACAAGAATATGTCCATACATGTATCCATATCAAATGGAGGGAAAAAAATGCATGCATACAAATATCCCTCTCGTCACCCATAATTGCTATTCTTGAATACATCATATCGGCTTTGCATTTTCATAATGCAAGGAATATTTTTAGTTACTATCATACCATGTTATATATTTAGCCCTTCTTTACCAATATATAGCAAAACAAGAAAATACAAAATAAAAACACTGGTGTTCAATAAATGAACAGCTAGAAAATGTGATAAAGCTTGTTGCTCATTTCATGCTCCAAAAATCCTTGAGAAAGCTACTGTAACGCTAATAGAATTACCTGACACGAATCGATTGAATAAAAAGCAGCTTTCATGATGCAGTTTTCACAATGGAAAACATACAGCAATATTCCTGAGGATGTAGAGGCCTATTCTAGGGAATTTAATGATCAAAGAGCTCCAAAGCATTTCTCTTTTTATATATGATAAATCAATTGCAATTGAACAGATAAATCCTGAGGTTGCATATGAATTCCTTCTATTTTTCAATTTCCTACATGTACCTCTAACACAGTAAGCAAATCATCTACCCGTACTTGCTAATGTGAAGGACTTTTAATTAAATATTTCTTTTATGTGAGTCTCCTGTGATTATCTACTGTCGCTCAAATGTGATTGCAGGCTTCTTTGAAAACACAACCAAATTACAAGCATCCATTACACATGAAATACCGGTACATTACGGCTGGTACAATGAATTTGTACCTACATGTACATGTGCAGGTCTACAGAAAAATAGCATTTTCTAAATTCTTAGTTCCTTTTTCGTACTCTATATACAATATGATATTCTTCAGTATTCTTCATTATACCACATATCAATTCATTCTTTACATATTTTTTTATGTCAGCTAACTAAAAAAAAAATGAATAATATACAGTATGTCACACTGTGATGTTTTTTGTAAAGCATACATGTGTATTATCTTTTTATTTGTAAAATGTGGGCAATGCAAATTTCTACTGGCAATAAAAGTGAAATTAAAATAAACCAAAAAAAAATAACAATTTCAAAAATTAGCTTAAGCAGCCTTACCTAATGTCCTCCTCATTTTCAGGAAAGCTCCAGAATGCGATACGGAGTTGAAGATTCTCAGGGACAGGTGGGTAGACACGTTCTACAACCTCAAACGGAATATGGAGGGCGGTGGTCTTTGCTGTCAGCTCAACCAGAGAAGGAACTAGGGGAGAGGAGGAGAGGTAAAAGCAGGATTCAGGACTGAAATTATTCTCAGAAATATTTGAATGAAAGAAAAATCTCACTGGAAAAAGGAGACATACTTGTGCTTTTAGTGTTTATTAAAGAATAATATCCAATGCATGAACATTCCACAGAATAACACCAAATGGTAAAATGAAGAGTTTGAAATAATGCAGAAACCGATACACATATGTATTCATTTTTGTCAAATTGAGATATTTGCAATTGAAGATTAAAAAAAAAAAGAGCAACAACTTCAACAACAATATCCCTTTACATTAATATTTGAAAGTATTATTTTGCACAGAATGATGGTGACCTTACTTTAAAATTTTCAACATGGCAATTATTGGTTTTTGCATATACATGTATTAAGCTCTTCAAATGTTCCTCCTACATGTACATGTAAAGCTGATCACCACACAATGTTAATTTTACTTTAACCCCAGTCCGTATGTTTACGTTGATGCAGGACTGCAGGCCAATAAATATTTCATGTTCACAGTACTATACCGGTAGTCCTGCAAGTATTTACAGCAGGCCCATACAGTGCAGCCTGTTTTGAATTTTAGGAAATGGCAGAATGAAATCACCTTAAAATACAAATTTTAATGATATTTGATTTTTGAAATGATAATTATGGCTTTCTCTTATCAATATGTGTATCACTATACAGGACCATGCAGACACGGATGTATTGGCAATGAATTGAAATTAAGAACATGATTTTATAAACAAATACTTATACATATACCACTAGAGTACCAGAAATGTAATCATAAGGTCATAACAAAATTTTGCATTTGTTGTGGCATACATTATTCCTGTAAGCCTACATGTACATTTCATTCATTTCAATGTATGTATGTACATGTAGAAGCATACATGATTTCAAATCAAGGCCCCAACACAAACTGCAGTGTTCGATTATCCCTGCACACATTTCTCCCAAATATGATATCCAATGTCAGGTGTGCTATATTGTAGACACACCCTCCCAGACATTCACACACACTCCACTTGACTTCATGTATGTACAGTGTACAGAGCTATCTGTATACTAAACTGGTTGCCAAGGTAATTTCATTATCCATGCATGACCATTTCAGGGCTACCTGCTATTATTCACAGTGTACACATATAAATGTTAAGTGTGATGGGAATTATGACACAATAAACACAAAATTCTGTGGCCAATAAGAATGCATATAGCAAGTGCATTGTACTACTTGTACAATATACTATACTACTGACTGACCTTGATCTTCGAACAATACAAGATATATATATATATATATATTATATACATGTATATATATATATATATATATATATATATACACATACTTTTTAAAAAAAAAATTATGGAAGGGACAAGGGACCATTTCTATTCTAATCCATAATCCTGTCTGAGATGTGTTTGTTCAAAATGAAAAAAAAAAAAATGGAGAGCTCTAAATTTCTAAAAATCAAAATTGAGTGGTTGCCTACATGTAGGTGCCATTAACAATGCTTAAAATTATTAAAGGCTAAAATTCCATCACACTTGTAGAAGTCTTGCTTTTGTGACCCAAGTGGCAACAAAAATATCCCACAAAGAAAATATTACTTCTGCTTCCATGTGTGCATTTTGCACAATCCAATGTATATGTAAATACCGACTGATTGTTGCCAATTTGATGAAGAAAAGCTGATCAAATCAGGTTTAGAATAATTCCGGTCATGAATTATAGTACCTACATACATGTACAACTGTAGGTTACTATACAAAACAGTACCGGTATTCATGGTGGCCTACATGGACACGCATACAGGCCGCAATTCACAAAAGAGGTAGAGGTTTAAAGGCCCCTGTCACATATTAGCGAATCGAGCTAATGTCCAGATAAGCTGAAATTAGCTAATACATGTATGTGATGGGACCTTTAGAACCCTATTGTGGCCAAGAATTTTAGCGTATTTGAGCGTATCCGGACTTTTTAAAAAATAGCCGTTCGTTAGGCATTCGTTAGCTCGATTCGCTAATACATGACGCAGCCTTAAACCATGGGATGGTTTAAACCCCCTCCTAAATTTAAAAGCGTATTACTTCTGATTCCAAGTGTGCATTTTGCACAATCCAATGTATATGTAAATACCGACTGATTGTTGCCAATTTGATGAAGAAAAGCTGATCAAATCAGGTTTAGAATAATTCCTGTTATGAATTACACAACAGTACGGTATTAATGGTGGCCTACAATGGACACACATACAGGCCACAATTCACAAAAGAGGTTAAAACCAGGGCCGGTATTCAATTCAAAACTTAAGTCAGAAATATGAGTATTTTACTTAGCTTTTTTACTTAGATAAAATACTTAGAAAATTTTGGTATTCAGTTCAATATTTTGGCTAAGTATTTTACTCTAATTCTAAGACACCTACCTAGGAGACTTAAGCCAATTATTTTGGAGGCCTTGATTGGCAGGCATAGATTTTTATACGCAGTAATGAGCTTCGCAGAATTATATCACAGCGTATTCGAGCGTATTTGAGCGTATTTGATGCGACATGTTAACTGCGCATTGAAAATATGATGTCACAATGCTTATCAGTAACAATTTTGGCTTGAAGTTGGCTTACTATTAAAAGTAGAATTCAAAGTATTGAATTGAATATGACTTACGCAATTTCTTAGCCAAGTAAAATACTTAGTAAAAGTTTTACTTAATCCAAGTATTGAATTGAATACCGGCCCAGGCCCCTAAAGCTCCGCCATTTCGTCCAGATTCATTAGAAGACCAACCTATTAAGCACCCATCAATATTCATGATAAAAAATGAATAATTCATTTTGTAAGATGCTTCCAACTAGTAGCATTTGTTTGTACGCGATATGAAACATAATACACACATCAGTTTGCTGCATGCGCAGTTAATGCACAATAAATGCGCAACAAATGTGCATTAAATCAAGGTGTTACAATAAAACTGATACGTACAACAGAAAATGCAATAGTGTTATCAATATCATGGCGATAACGGCTGCTTATCGGCCCCTTAAAATCCGAAAGAGGCAGGGCCTAATACCATTCACGTAATGATATCCTCGCATGCTACTTTTCCTCTAGTAAATTTATTATGTCTATGGTTTGAACCATCCCATAGTTTAAAACTCTTTTGTGAATTCTTTTGTACATTCCAGTCCGTTATGTACAATGTACATGTAGTACTGTACAAGCATACCATACTGTGCACCCTCCTGAACTTGCAATGACCTCTCTTCCCAACCTGACCTCTGCAAACAAAGGATTATAACTGTCTTGATTTAATCATTTCCTTTCATCTGGATTCCAGCTTTTGACCAAATTTCCCCTAATAAAAATGAGCTTTTCTCTAAGTATTGTACATGCCTATAAAATGGGAAAAAGCATTCTACATGTACACTGTAACAAGTTTTCATCTGAAATTCTCTTTAAGGGCCCATTCAAATGGGGGGGGGGGACCACAAAGTTTTTTCTGAGGGGGGTTTTAAGCGCATTTTATAACACGCGAGTGAATGAGTGCGAGACATTTTAAGCACAATCCTTTGAACATTACCTCACTGCCATTCATTTTGTAAACAAAAAATATGCTTTAAAAAAACCTGTGGTTTCCCCCTCATACATCTGAACAAGCATTATAAAGTATAGTCTTAAACATGAATGTAAATGAATCTGGATTTTGATGGAACTTGGAAGTAGACAACAACAACAACAACAACAAAATCCACACTGAAAAACACATTTCCCAATGTTTTCAATTCATGACAGTCATTTTAATTTTTGCCCCCTCCCCCTTTCTCTTCTATCTACACAATGTATGTCTGTCTGTCTGTCTCTCTCTCTCTCTCTCTCTCTCTCTCCCTCTCTCTCTCCCTCTCTCTCTTATTTTGATCCATTTCAAATCATAATTACTTTGTTTCGTCTGTAATTCTTAATTAGCTATCATTTTACCAGCAAATATCAGGATAATTCAATTACTGTTTGTTTAAGCTTATTATTGAAATATTTGTTGTTTTGGGGGGTCAGGCTCGACTAGCACGTGTGCTATTATCTGATCCCTTTTTATCAACCAATGCCTTTCTTTTTCCTTTACGTTAATGTCATTGTCTGAATGCAATGTATTATTATTGTTGTTGATAAATTTAAAAAAATAAATCAAATCAAATAAATCAAAGACAGAAAATAATGCTTGCATGTATTGTTTACACACTCTTGTGATGGTAGTTGTAACTGAAGGCATAAATATACAATGTAGATCAAATGGTCAAGAAGATCAAACTGACCTGACCTAGTTTCTGGCTACAAGTCCAGTCAGTCTCCATGACCCAACTGACCTGTAGACTCTTTCCTTGAGAGTTGAGACTTAAAGAGTTCAATCTAAGGACACCGTTGCAGGCCATAAAAACAAACTGACCCCTACTTACACTGGCTGGGTATTTTCAATATGTTTACTCTTAATATTTTGGAAGACTTGTTATTAGAATTACTGGTGCAGAGCCCAAAACAAAGTGATAGGGGTTTACAATGTACTACCAGTAAATACTAATGTGCAGGACTTATGTACATCGTACATGCATCTGAGTAAAGTAAATTATTAGGGGAAAAATGACTTAATCAAGAATCTCAAGAACCTCATCATTATAGTTCATCATCATCATCATCTTCATCATCTTCATCAGCTTCATCATCACCAATGCCACCATTATCATCATCGTCATCATCATCATCATCATCATCATCATCATCATCATCACCATCATCATTATTATCACTGTCATGTCATGTAAATAGGATAATTTCAAGCAAATTTTCTATTGCACATCACATTGTACAAATACTACTACCACCACTGCTACTACACTACTACTACAGGGGAAACTCGGTATAACGAGGTCGTCGGGACCGAAGGGTTTTCCTCGTTATAGCCGTTACCTCGTTATATCAGAACAAACAAAAAAGTGTATGTATGGGACTACATGTACATACATGAATGTACAGAGGTCTGTTGCCGCTACTTATGAACTCATTTTGCAGCTACAGAGACATTGATAATATCATTCTCTGATCTAGCTGATATTATTCTGGATAATATTAGAAAATGTGTTTAAACTACTAATTTCAGACGCCAAAATTACCGATAACATGAAAGTTCATCGCACCATCGAGGTTGCCTGTTCTGCGATATGAAAAAAAAAGTTACGCACTGTACTATGCTACAAATAAAAACACGTAATCTGCGTGCATCGGCCGCCCAGTTGAGCGAGCTGGGACTTGTTTGTGCCAGTAGCGGTGCCGTTATCTCTGCTGAATGATTTTAGCGGGGGGTTTTGTTGATAAAGCTGCAGTGAAATTTGCTTGCTCATTATAACGGGAATGATTATCAATGTATTTCTTTGTTTAAGGGGTTCAGGATTTAGCTCGTTATAGCCGATCTCGTTATAACAGGTTCATGCCGCCATAGACTTACACGTAAGTAAATTTGGGACCGTGACAAAACCCTCGTTATAGCCGTTACCTCGATATAGCCGAGCTCGTTATATCGGGATTTCCCTGTACTACATGTACAGAGCTGTCAACCTTGAGTGAGAGTTTGGAGTGAGACACTGCAGCCACAGCGTAGGACCCCAATTAAATCCTCGTAAACTCGTAAAAGCTTTTGAAATCGCAACGGCTACCGAATGCCTCGCTGAAAGAGGATCAATGAATCCTCGAAAATACAACCTCTCGTTTCTCCCTTAGTTTGGCACCAAAATTCATAAAAATTTCAGATTACATCGGAAATGATGATATTATTCTTCATTTTCATTTTCTCTGAAAACGGTTGGGTATATTTTGAAATGCAAGTATTTTTCAGTTCCAGAGGACTGTGGGAAGAGGTGTTTATTTTTTTCCGACACAACCCTAGGAGAGCATGAATATGCAAACAATTGACATGTTACTAGACTTCTGTGTCCAGGCTAACTTTTTGGTATTTTCATGTTTGCACAATGAGTAGTTTTCTGTAAATCTGCCTTCAAAAGTCATGGTTTTAACATAAAACGACTGTAAACTGTCACTACTACGCATGCGCTTTTCTGACTTTTTCTATGAATGATGTAAGTCGAGCGCATTACGTCATGCATATCACTAGCAGCACTCATGCACGCGCACGTTGCGTGTATACATCGACGACCAGTGCAGCAGTACTGCTGCAGCCCCCAGCAAGGCAAGCCTTCGATTAATTCGCTGTTTATGCGAGGCCAAAATAATAGTATGCATAATTTTCTTTCAAATTCCTTTCTGTAAAATTGTTCATATCAGTTTACCATGCCATGCTTTGTTCTATGTTTTCTGAACCATTTATTTTATCTAGAAGTGCACGGGTCTCGTACGGTTCGCACCACAGATAGTTCAGTTAGCTTCGCACAGTCACACTGCGCAGTATACAGTGCGAAGGCCGTGCATGAACCGGAGTACGTGGGACTACACGAAATGAATCTTGAAAGGTTGGTGAATGACACTGCCTTGGATTTTTTCCCAACATAACCGTTCGACAGTAAATTTTGAAAAGATATTCAGAGGGGAATTTGGATATACTCTGATTGTTTATATATGCAAGCCTCGATCTTGGGCAATAACGGAAAATATGACAAAATAATGTAACTTTTGGTGACTAAAAAAAAAAAAGAAAGAAGAATCTCATTTCACTAATTTTTCATATAATAAAACATGATTCTGCTACAAATAATTATCATGCTGCGTGAGAACAACTCTCATTCTTTAATTTGAAGTTTGATTCATTTCATTTGGTGGTTTCCAAGGCAAGATTTTACAGTTTAACCAAGACTTCTCTGTAGCAGTTTATAAACAAATTGTTTACTTTATGCCAATTAGGCAGCACAGAGTGAAAGCTTTCGCCACCTTTCGGGCAGTTAATTAGGGTGCTACACTGTGGCTGGCTGTGAGGGAGTTTTGACAATTTTACATTTTAAACGGTGCAGTCTGGTGCACAAGTTTAGTCATGATTCCAACACATGTACATGTAGAAGCGCATTATTGTACTAAACTGAATTGAATAAGTAGCAAATAGGTTATTGTTATTAATGCTTCGCCTAGCCATGACGTCTGGCCAGAGTTACAAAGTCTCGTCATTGTCGTCACACGTCCACACTATACCTGCTATACTGTAAACCACTCCTAATCCAATAGCTCCTCTTTGCGTGGGACCGAAAACCTGGGAAAATCCCGAAATTCGGGGCTTGGGCATATCAAGATATCAGATATTTTGGAGACATTTTTTTTTTACTCTCTATTTTTGGGGTTCAGCGTGACAATTCGTTTATCAGAGTGAGACAGTCAGCATTGGGTAAATTGCGTGAGAGTTGGCAGCCCTGCATGTATAGTGGAAACATATGAGATGTGACATAACAATATTCCTGATATATAACAAAGTAATTTTTCGGTCCCAGCTCTTTATATTCTATTGTTGTTTAACCCTGATATAACAAGATTCCTGCTATAACAAGGTACAGTACATGTACATGTAATTTTGATGGTCCTGAGGACCTTGTTATACTGAGTTTCCACTGTACTGCTGCTGCTATGTGTGGATTGTGTTAAGTAGACACATGTGTACCACAAATCAATTGCAAAATTCTGTTTACATACATACAAGTGTGCATGCAAGTTCAGGGTCTGTTGTACTTGGACTAGACTCATACATTAATTGTACATGTACAGTGCAGGCCTACGTACATATAACGTTGTACAATTATGTGTTGTTGATGTGTGATACAAGTACATGTTCATGTACATGTACAAAATGTCCACTCAGTTGGTTTTCTCAATAAAGGTCAAGATTGTGTTGTCCTCACCTACATGTACATGTACATGTAGGCATGAAGACATCACAATTGTCCACATGTACACATAACATATAGCCCACGAATATCAATTCACGACACCAAAACATACATACATGTACAGTAAATATACTGAGTAGGTCAACATTACCAGATGTCAATATACATAAACAGTGCAAGCCTTATGCATTTTATTCAAGTCGGCAGAATGTGTTGTACCTGGATGAGAATCAAATGTCCACTCAAAGGTCCTTCGCAAGAGTCAAGTCCGAGGCCTAACTGTAACCCTGGACACTTCACATAACTCTGGAACAGAAGGCTAGGCTATCAATATCACAAACTGACTCAATAAGGATGTCAACATGTACAGTACAATGTACATCAAGTACATGTAAATATACATATATGGAAGTCCATGATATTCAGATGCAAAGGTACATACATGTATTTTATTCATGTGCACAGTTTAAACTGTACCTGGGACCAAATCATACTATTCTACTCAATGGTCTTTCTCTAAGGTAACATACATGTACACATGTATTGTCCTCGGAATAGAAGGCCAGCCAAATTATTACAGATGTTAGATTGCATACATGTAAACAGCCAATAAGTTTCCTCTTTCGCCAGTTTTGGAGACTGAAGATTTCATCCACAATGTTTCATGTCTTACCTAGGCCCCATTTCATAAAACTTGTTATCATCAGTAACAAATGCCACATTTTCTATGACAAATTTGCTCTCAGCCAATCAGATGCAAGAATTTCAGTAGCTTGTAACAGTTATTGCAACTTGTTATTGATAAAAAATTTTATGAAACGGCCCTGATCAAACAGCATGGAATGAATAACTAGAAGAGTCACTGTTCAACCATCCCTACATTCATCAGTATTTTGTGTACTTTTAATGTACCTGATGTTATTCTGTTTTTGGTGAGTGATAATGACAAGTTCAACCTTGATATGGGTCATGTCTGCAGAGCTAATTAAATGGATTAATCATCCCAATCATGACAATGACCAACTATCCTTGACCCACAATGAATAACATGTTGCCTGTTCAATGCTGGACTGCACAAGGTAAAAAAATGTATTCATGTATGTACTTGCATAAGAACAAAATTCAATATTGGTAGTTTATACAGGACATGTACATGTGCCTACTGGACATGTACTTGCTTTAAATTTCATGAGACTCATTTCATTTGTCAATTTCATTTCAATGATAATACGAACTTGTAGGCTTGAAAAAAAAATTGCAAACAGAGCATCACACATCATGTAGTCCCCCCCCCCCCCCCCTCCCCTCCCCTACACGTACTTATCTCTACTACGGGTATTTCCTTTAGTTCCTTCAGACATCTTTTATTGTCAGTTTTACATATCGTCGCCTGGTTGGCAGAAGGGCGGTAACGCACGCACATGCGCGATTTTATACTTCCCCCCCGGCTGGCAGAAGAGCAGGAGGTCGAGTGCGCGCTACGCGAATGGTATGGTGTGCATGCGCATTACCACCATTCTGCCAGCCAGGCGATGATATTTACACTGTAATACTAATCAGCCAGTGAGAATTTAAAAAAAAAAAAAAGGGTTTTGAATGATATAACTATTCTAAAATTGCAATGGGCCTTACATGTACATGTAGTGCATTTTAGAAGAGTGCAAACAACATCATGAACAAAGCTTTTTGAAATTGAAATAAAAAGGACATTTTTAAAGTATCTGATTCAAACTTTTGTTTCTAAAAGTTCTTTCTTCCATCCTACAAACAATGTACATGTACAACATGTACCAGTTTGCAGTGTCTTTACTCCAATTGCTGTTTCACAAGTGGGGTACTTGTACATGTTTGGAATTGGAAGGGTCTCAAGGGAAAACCTCATCCCACATGATTACATTGTATCAGCTCTAAGCGAAGGGCCAAAGTCAAATATCTAGCTTATTTTTTGAGTTCGTTCCACCATCTGTACAAACTAAGTAGACCATGCTCATTTTCAAGCTTAAAGCATAACACACAATATTCAAGAGGTCTACCTCAAAAAATTAGTAGCGAAAGCTTCCAAATCCAAGATGGCGTCCAAAATGGCCGCCATTTTGACGAAATTTGAATTTTTCAAGATAAAATTTGATAGAAACATCCAATTGCAACAAAATTGATCTCATCTGAAAGAGAATTAAATTGCCTACAGTTTGATGCCATTTGTGAGTAATGTCAAAGTAATTCGGTCCAGATATTTAGTCAAAAAGTGTGTTTTTTGACATTTTTTCCCAAAAACTGAAAATTTGCAAAATGCAAGATTTATCATAAATCAAGAAAAAATTTAAGAATTGTATTGAAACCTTCCAGAAAACTTTCTTGATATTCAATAATCATCTGTGGAAAATTAGAAAGCAATACAATTCTCCGTTCTAAAGTTATAATGTCTCAAACTTGAAAACTCATATTTCATAAATTTCTCTTCTTGCATATGCATGTGTTATATTCCCATAGACTATAATGCATTAACATGCATGTACCCTGTACAAAAGTGCAGACGTGGATTTTCGCTCTACAAACCAAGAAGGCCATGCTTATATTTATGCTTATTGACATGTTTGTAACTAAACTTGGATGATAGATGCCTTACACAAACTCCAGTGTTATTGGGGAGTCAAAGGTCACATATGTAGGTCAAAGGTCAAATGAGGTCAAATGTTAACATTTTCCGTGCATATTTCTACTGGGGTTGGTAACTTTAGAACCATAAGTCCATTTGTAACCAAACTTGGATAGTAGATGCCTTTCAGGGACATAACTGGTATTTGAGGGTCAAAGGTCATGTATGTAGGTCAAAGGTCAAATGGTAAAAAATTCATGCATATTTCTACTGGGGTTGGTAAGTTTAGTAAGTTTTGGTAAGTTTAAGTCCATTTATAACAAAACTTGAATGGTAATTACCCTTTAAGGACCTCATTGTTATTTGGGGGTCAAAGGTCATGGGTGCAGGTCAAAGGTCAAAGGAGGTCAAATGTTAAAACTTTCCTGCAATTTTCTATGGGGGTTGATAGCTTTAGAACGATGACTCCAAACTTAGATGGTAGATGCCCTATATAGGGACCTCAATTCCACATGTTATGGGGCTTGGGTTGTAGGTTTATATCATTTGATATTGAATATATGGATGCAAACTTTGCATGAGATACATGTACATATGTTCTTCACAACTTTTCATTTTGTTGTTGACATAATCATTGTGACTCTTCCACGTATAAGCAGGGAGCCATAAGCAGAAAATATATTTAGATCATAAAAATTGTTAGAAACTTCAAATTTGAATTAAATAGGTCTCAGATGAAAAGAATTTTTTTTTTTTTACAACTGAATGTCCTTCATGAGGGGTGTTGAGTTACCATGCAATTTATTCTATATTTAGTGGGAAAATATTGTTTTTCTACATACCCCCCCCCCCCCCCCATGAAATTAGTGAAAGTGAGAGTAGGGTCAGAAAGCGCCGTGATGGAAAGGTTTCAATATCATTATGTAAATAGATATATTGTAGATAGATGAAATGGTATTTATCATCTTGCTTCGCAGCCAATATATAATGGCTATACAATTTTGAATGTGTTATATTCTTTGAAATTACACATGTCACATTTAATGGAAAGAAAATAATAGCTCTAGAAATATGGTAAAATGGCAGCGAGAGCACTCTTTCAAAGAACACTTTAAATATTCTAGTGTCATTAAGTTATTTTTTCAACTCATTGGAAGTTGTTCTTTGATTTATCTGGTGCAGTTGTGGTTATTGTATTATATAAATTGAATATAAATTAGTACAAAATGACTTCACAAGACAATAAGCTATCATAAGCATGATTAGTAAAAAAAAAAAAAAAATGTCTAATTTATCATTAGTTAAAAACTCATTATTTGTATATTACAGTTTATTATTCAGCATAATTATATACATCTAAATTTTAATTAGACAGCTAACTTTAAGTTGATTTTAACAGCGGCATAAAAAAGTCAATCCATTAAATCCATAAAAATACATAAAATTAACAGTGTGCATGCATACAAATATCAACAGAAGAAATCGGACCAGTTAATACAAAATAGAATTAAAATACAAATACATACAACATTGTACCTTTGCACTGTCTCTTATTCGAGTAGCAATCGGAAACGGCAAAAAGGACTGTTTTGTAACCTTTCTGTTTTTGAAATTTTGGTGCTTTTAATAAATTGTACATAATATTAATGGCAACAGGCAATTAAAAAGTGTAGACGCAGCATTCTACATCTCATACTTCCAATGAGCTAATTTTTAGGACTTTCTCATATGTTTTGTAATCTTATTCTAATTTTTTTAGGGAGCTGAAAATTTCACTAGGTGAATACTTTATTTGTAAACAAATTTGTTTAGAAATCAAGAATTTCTCCCATTAACCTTCTTTATTTGTTAAGTACTCAAGTTGGCAATGAAGATAAAAGCTTAATCCTCAAGGAAAGGATGAATATATCAATAATACGATGTATTTGTATGGTTCAGAGGTACCTTATACTATTTCCAGACATCTCAGCATTAGATATTTGTTTTACAGCGATTATGCAGACATGTGGGGAATCCCAAATAAGTTCCTACTGTATTGATACCTACCATTTTTGCTTTATCATTTTATCAATAAAGTTCAGGATACAATTATCCATAACTCAAAGTGGGATTGAGGCTTATGCATTCTTTGACACAATCCCAATGTTTCTAGTTTTTATTCTAATAAGTATTAAAAACAAGGGACTCAAACACGGTGATGGGACACCATGCAGGTGAACTGAACCAGTAAATGGTACGATCAAGGAGAAACGGGAGAAAACTCTTGAAAATGCCGTTTTCCTAGTGGTTGTCTAAAATAAGTCCTGGGAATATTAAATGTAATATCACTGTCGTTTTCAAAGAAAATTGTCTTTCAAACCAAATGAAAAATTTTCACATTATATTATTAATCTCGCTGAAATTAAGGATCACAGGTTTTCCGTTCTTTCTGGGCCACCCTGTATAGGGCATCTACCATCCAAGTTTGGAGTCATCGTTCTAAAGCTATCAACCCCCATAGAAAATTGCAGGAAAGTTTTAACATTTGACCTCCTTTGACCTTTGACCTGCACCCATGACCTTTGACCCCCAAATAACAATGAGGTCCTTAAAGGGTATTACCATTCAAGTTTTGTTATAAATGGACTTAAACTTACCAAAACTTACTAAACTTACCAACCCCAGTAGAAATATGCATGAATTTTTTACCATTTGACCTTTGACCTACATACATGACCTTTGACCCTCAAATACCAGTTATGTCCCCGAAAGGCATCTACTATCCAAGTTTGGTTACAAATGGACTTATGGTTCTAAAGTTACCAACCCCAGTAGAAATATGCACGGAAAATGTTAACATTTGACCTCATTTGACCTTTGACCTACATATGTGACCTTTGACTCCCCAATAACACTGGAGTTTGTGTAAGGCATCTATCATCCAAGTTTAGTTACAAACATGTCAATAAGCATAAATATAAGCATGGCCTTCTTGGTTTGTAGAGCGAAAATCCACGTCTGCACTTTTGTACAGGGTACATGCATGTTAATGCATTATAGTCTATGGGAATATAACACATGCATATGCAAGAAGAGAAATTTATGAAATATGAGTTTTCAAGTTTGAGACATTATAACTTTAGAACGGAGAATGGTATTGCTTTCTAATTTTCCACAGATGATTATTGAATATCAAGAAAGTTTTCTGGAAGGTTTCAAGACAATTCTTAAATTTTTTCTTGATTTATGATAAATCTTGCATTTTGCAAATTTTCAGTTTTTGGGAAAAAAATGTCAAAAAACACACTTTTTGACTAAATATCTGGACCGAATTACTTTGACATTACTCACAAATGGCATCAAACTGTAGGCAATTTAATTCTCTTTCAGATGAGATCAATTTTGTTGCGATTGGATGTTTCTATCAAATTTTATCTTGAAAAATTCAAATTCCGTCAAAATGGCGGCCATTTTGGACGCCATCTTGGATTTGGAAGCTTTCGCTACTAATTTTTTGAGGTAGACCTCTTGAATATTGTGTGTTATGCTTTAAGCTTGAAAATGAGCATGGTCTACTTAGTTTGTACAGATGGTGGAACGAAACCCCCCTTTTCTGCTTTTGGCCCTCCGCTTACTCTGTGATGGTGAGATTTCCTTTGTTCCATTCTTCTGACCACAATCTCCTGCATGAGATACCACAACAATAACACTGTTTCATGGAAAAGTGAGGAGTATGGAGATAACTATTGAAAAGTTTATTGGCTATGACTAACCTTATATTGATAAGGAAATTCAGAATTGATGCGTAAGATACTAAGGGTCCTTTGTTCTTAAATGGATAACATGTAAGTGGAGGCTTGGGGAAAATACGTGTACATGCAAGCTATACAATGCACCATTTACAAACTGTACTGTGAGCACATAATGCATGTGAATGAATTAGTTTCCCCAGTGAAGGAAAATAAGAAGACTATTCCCAATTCCGAAGTACAATGTACATGTATCATACCCTTTTTAGAACATCTATGTATGACATTTGTTCACAGATGATATCATCTGTTTGAACAAACACAAAAACACAATTTAAAAGATTTTGATAGAATGCTGGCTCTGATTCAAAATGTGTAAACATCCGTGTGTGCAAGTGGATAGGGTTCACCTGATCTGAATCTTTATCTCCAATGTTTTTTTTCTTTATTTTTTTCTTGAACAGTGAGCTTTGAAAGTGTTCTATGAAACAGAAACAAACAATGATTCCAAAATGAAAACTGATGACTGTTGAGAGGCCTCATGAGATTACACCTGTATTTCAAATTAAAAGCTTCATTTGAAAACTTGAACACGTAAATGACTACATGTACATGTACATACACGTACATGTACAGTGTACATGTAAAAGTAGCCCTAGTATACAGTACCAATGGATCTGTTTTGAAGTTCACTGCTATCCATGCATCTTCATTTCACAAAATTATTCATTTAACACATACGGTTAAGCCCAAAAGTAAAGCTTACAGCCTAAATGTATGATTGTGTAGGGCCTCACAATATTGCATGTACATTGTAGGCTGTCAAGCTTTTCTTTCGGGCTTAACTGTAAGCACTAGTTAGCGTTTTATAAATTTCATAAATTAACTGCCTCAGTATAAGTGATATCTGTCTAATATTTGTCCTTTGTGGACAGGTTCACACGTGTACATGGACATGTAGAGTGTTACATGTACATGTAGGTGTGAATGAGGCCACACAAGGAGAAAACAGAGATAACACTCCTCGGAAGGAAGTGGACCCTGGCTACCTACATCCTGTAGACCCGCTAAATCATTTGATAGGTTTTTAAAATGAAGAAGGAAAAATGTAAAGCAGGATACATGAATGTAATGTACATGTACAGTAAGTACACATGTACATGTATATGTACACATGAACAGATGGACGATGAATTTGACAAAATCTGTGATATTCATTTCCCTACTGTAGCTTGAAAAAAGCAAACGTGAATTTTGTTTTCATTAAATACATGTAAATGATTACTGGAGGACAGCAAAACTACATGTAATACATACATGTATAAGTATCTGTTGGAATTATTCTTAGTGAGAGCAGTTTTAAAGTTGCACATGCACGGAGAGTTTTACAATCTACATGTATATGTACATGTACTTGAAATGTGTTTACAGGTACAGACTAGCAATAGGCCTGTTCCAGTGAATTCAGATTATGCATTTTTCCCTCCAGAACCCTTGGTTTACCAACTATTCACCTCTAATATGCCTAACATTTGGCATCTGAATTGAAGGAATCCAATTTGCATACATGTACATGTACATTAGTTATTGCTGTGTCAGGCAAGCCTCTGGCAAGCCTCTCAGTTGAGGGAAACTTTCGTTCAACAAGTATACATGAAATTAGTAAACAGGTCTATAAACTAATGTTACTGAACTCTCTGTGCTTCTCAAGTACCTGTAATACTAGTCAGATATTATACATGTGCAATTACAGTGTAACACTGAACATGTACTGTACATTGTAGATTTTTCATTTCTTTCAAGTGTGCATACATGTAATATACCATGCAGATGAAAATGTATGTACTGGGTGGTGAATTTACAGTACCAGTATGTACATTTACAAGTTCACACTTGGCGATATATTCACCACACTACATGAGTGTACATGAACATGTTCTATTACAACATATACAGGTGTACACTGTACATTGTATATTCATTATTGTACAGATTGTTACATTGGTGGTAGCAAAAGGATTTGCCCATGTTCACTCATTAACAATAAAACCGAAGCACAAAATTTAAATGCTTTCATCTTTTTTTTTTACCTGATGTTACATGAAAAGTCAAGACCATGTTCCCTTAAAGCCCATTTACAAGTGTCACTTTTCTATCAATGGCATTGCAATTATCTATATTACATACATGTAGATTTTACATGTTTAGGGTTTCTGGTTCAGCCAGGTACATGTACAATGTACATGTACATTGCATACATTTATGTAAGCATACACACCATACATATGTAGGTCCAGAGAATCAACAAGGCATACATGTACACTCCACACTGTACATGTGTATGTATTTCATTTGGACTTTGGACTCCATAATTCAGAATTATCTACATATATGCTTTCAATGTTTAATTATCATCATTATGAATGATCATTATTTATTATTATTTTCATCATGATTATTATGTTTATTATCATTATTATTATTCATCATCAACATCATCATGACCTGTAAACTGATCATAATCATTATCATGATAATCATTGTATTTATTCATTTATTTATGTATTATTATTATTATTATTATTATTATTATTATTATTATTATTATTATTATTATTATTATTATTATTATTATTATCATTATTATTATTATTATTATCATTTTATCATTATTATTATTATCATTATTATTATAATTATTATAATTATTATTATTATCATTATTAATTATTATTATTATTATTATTATTATTATTATTATTATTATTATTATTATTATGATCATTATTACATTATTATTATTATCATTATCTTTATTATCATTATGATCATTGTTATTGTTGAAGAGTTGTTATATGTATTAATCATTTTGCATTTCCTTTCTCGTTCTCCCGATCTCTCCATTTGTCTCAGCTCCCTCTACCATCTTCCTCACATATACATATACAGTATGTAATCATCCTCTCTCATGCTCTCTATGCACCTTCCCGAATCCCTTTCTTGTGTTCCTCCTTTCATGTTCATCTCATGTTTCTGTAGATTTGCAATTTTTTTTTCTAATTGATTTGGCACTTATGATTATTCTATTCAAATAATCTTTATTTGTAGCAGCTCATTTAATATTCATTGCAAAATAAATCTCTGATGTTATCAACACCTAACAATTAGTATAGTACATGTACATGTATGGTTGGGGGTCCTAAAGCTACGCACCATACAAATCACATACACGCGCAATGCGATGCATTCAAATCGGGGTAAAATACACATCGATACACACAGTCAATTTCATTTCAATATCAAGATTTGCATTCATTTATTGCATGTGCGTAGCTTTAAGATCCCTTCATTTTTCTGAACAAAGTTTGGAACTGGCACTGATATCGACCTGAAAATATGCGTTACTGACATTCGCCTGTCATAATTTTCTCCACAAATCAACTGTTGAATAGGTAGAATCAAGACATAAAGATGAAATTTGCACAAAACAATGATTTTTATGACTTTTTAGCTGCTGAATACAAAGTGCGTAGCTTTAGGTTCCCCATCATACATGTACATGTGCATGCATGTAGTAAAAAACAGGTATACGACTATGCTTGCACAAAAAGCACAAGGAGGGAGAAAAGTAAAATTAATCAGCATACTGACACATTTATAGTTAGGGTTACAAGTTTTACACCAGAAATTCCCTTGCATGCAGTGGGTTCTTTATCTTTCAGCTTATAAGTGGTGACTCACTATTTCCCTGTCAAAAGAAGTCAAAATAATAATGTAAAGATGAACTACCACACATTTCAATTCAATTGTCACACTTTTTTTCAAAATGCCAACCAGCTAACCAGGATAACTATTCACCTTCAGTATTGGAGGATGAAATTCCAGGACCTGCAGGGCCACTAGATGACAGCCTCTCTCCGCCTCCAGTTCCGTTGCTGTTTTTCTTCCATCCTCGCCAGTTGTTGTTACACACACTCTCTGCTTCGCTCACCCAGGAACATAGCGAATCCTCCTCAAAGCGATCGCTATCCTCAAATGAAAATTGATCTCCTTGGTCATCCCAATCATATATAAAATCCATTATACAAAACTTGTGTGAATTTAGCCTTGGAGTGACTGAAATTAACAGTAGCAGCCAAGTCTACTTTCACTTTTGAGCTCTGTAAACAATCATTCGGTTATGCTCATAAGACTCTTCTAACGTTAGCTTCTGTTGTTCAACAATGGATTCACATGAAGAAGCATCCAAAATCAGATGTTCCCAGATGAATGCATGATTATTTGGCTCGTGATATAACGACAAGCAGAGGTAATCGAGTCAAAGTGAGTCTTTTGTGTCCCTTTGTGACAAATAAATTACGAGAGAAAAGAAATGAGATACCAAATTAGGCCGATGCCGTAGCGTAGGTCAGCCAAACCCTTTGTCAGGTCAAGAGGCTCTGTATGCACTGCACTGCATTTTGTATTGTGATCCTCGTTCAGCTCCTCCGAGTGTGTTCCAGACAAAAAGAGCGCTCACACAAGACACAATTTCACCGCTTTGCCAAACAGACGACCGTCTTTCACGCTAATTTTGACGCCAGGAGATTCCTACAGTACAACAGAATAGAGACATACTTCTAATGGAAACATATGAGTAGAACATGAGAATCATTTCCCTTGTTCTTTCATTTTACACCCATTCCGCACTATCCTTACTACATTAATCACAGCTGTTCAATGGACATAAACAACAAGTACACAGAGAAGATTCGGCAATCATCGGAAAAGTAGCCGAGCATGTTCGGAATCTAAAATTCGGCTCGAACAACTTTAGCTAATATACGAATATTATATTGGAATTTTATTTTTCGTAAAAAAAATCATTTTAAATTTTGAATAATATATTATGATTTTTAAAGTTAATCGAAATAATCAGTTTTGATGAATTATTTGCACTGTATAATTTTATCATTGACTTACCAAAATCGGTCTTTTCGATCCAAATAGCCGGAATCATCACAGTAATTATCAATTTTCATTTAGAAAATCTCTTTAAATCGATAGTAACCTTGCAAGAATATTGATGATGACTAAATAGAATCAAATTTGTTTATAATTGCTGT
Source organism: Echinometra lucunter (assembly GCA_029962745.1). NCBI lineage: Eukaryota > Metazoa > Echinodermata > Echinoidea > Camarodonta > Echinometridae > Echinometra > Echinometra lucunter. The sequence goes on along the minus strand of JAPZVO010000022.1, from coordinate 327,896 downwards.
GTAACATCTCGATTTTGGCTGATTTATTGCAGTTTTTATCAAGAAAATGTCCTCCAAAAACATGTTATTCCCCTGTAGCTGTGTCGTCTTGCCTGTTATGATCTCAATACGTTATGTTATCGTGTATTTTTGATGTTGAGTTGTTGACGCGATCTTGTCAAGATTTCTCATTGTTATTATAATTCATTAACAGTTTTGTAGGTAATACTGAAGAATTTCACACCCCTCCATGACATGAAAAATATAATACTGTCTCTGATTTTCATCAAAATCTCACAGAATGATCCAAATCGGCTTAGGCTTAGCCTCCCCTACTCGGGTCTCATCTACGGGGGGGGGGGGGGGGGGGGGGGGGGGGGGGGGGGGGGGGGGGGGTGGGGTAGCCTGGAACAGTCGGTTCAGTTGACAGACTCCCGTTTCCGTGCAGTGGAGAGTATGATGGGGGGGGGGGGGGGAGGGGGCTATGTCTGTGCACCTTAACACAACAAGTTGAAGTTGAAATTGCCAAGCCTTTCTGGCGTTAACTTGGGCTTCTAATGCACTTTCATATCCATGTCCGATGATCGATGTGACGCGAAATAAAGCTCGGGTGCATGCACAGCATGATGATTGTGCGAATGTGTGCTTTCTTTATTCCGTCCAGCTTGAGTACAAAAGGGCATTAGCACCGCCTTTCGTTTGGTATTCCTCTAATGGCTGACCTCATTTCAACTCTTTGACCAACCAGCAAACCCTCTGAAATCCTCTTCTAAAAATGTTTTGGAAGAAAAAAGACACAATTTTCCTGTCCTATGAAAATAATCCGTGTTGTACATTTGTAGCATCCACTTTACAAGTCGAAAATCAATGCAATGTGTGCATGCGCAGAACAATATGAATATTCACATTTTAGAGTGCAGTTCGTTCAAAATTATTGAATATGCATGAAGACATCGCGTCATGGATTGAGCCGCACATCCAGCTAGCGCTCCCTGTACTTAGAACATGAATATTCACGTATCGCTGAATATGCATATCTCAAAGTGCAGAGCGCGCTAGGTAGCATGTGCATGCATATGCAGCTCAGGCTCAATCCATGTTGCGACGTCTTCATGCATATTCAATAATTTTGAACAAACTGTGATCAACACTAATCAACAATAAAACTTGCAAATTTCACACAAAATTAAAACAACCCCCCCCCCCCCCCCCAGCTGGCTTCCATGTTACTTTCAGGATCAGAATGCTTGTAGTTGTACTCACCTGCGTTGTTTGGTATTCGTCATCAATTTGTTCTCCCTGATCAAATTCTTCACCCGAGCCGAGAACTCTGTAAAAACATCACCGAGAGTCTACTTTGCTGTTCTTATCATCAACACACAAACAAACACCATTGTGTTTCTGACACTGTGACAGGGAATAAATCCTCCCAAATGGTACTTTATTTACCCCTTTTTAACATTGATAAAACTTCTCGTAAATAGTTGAATAAAGACGTGGAAGACACAGCAATAAAGACGTGGAAGACATAGCAAGAAAGACTCTCGTGCAAATTAGTTTCAAATCCAGTCGTTTTTATTGACATTGCATGACATACATGGGTAGAAAATTGTGTACAGCCGTATTTAATTTCAAAACGACTGGGCGAACATCATGAACAAAATCATAGATTCACAAGAAGACATACTATAAGATTATGAAAAGAACTAAATTTAACCAAAAATTGAGATAAAGGTCTTGTTACTCCAGTGACATTATGTTGACATGACTTCATTTGTAATGCATATTGAAAATGGTGGCTGTTTGGTGCAGGTGCATTTTGATGTGAGCAATGCAAGATAATCAATACTTTCCAGTGTAGTTGCACTGGCACATGTTCTCACAAAATTTGGAGAGGCATTCAAAAGGCATGCCTTGAGCAGCATTTCTTTTCTTTTTTTCTCTTTAGACTCTTTGAGAAGATGTATAGTTTGGCTAAGCTTGATTGATTTTATACTGTTGCAATTCAAAACTTAAATTTGCATAAAATAAGAGGAGTTGCAACTCATCAGGAACTTCTTGGATGTACATGTACACTCCATTTTCACAGATACAGATTGTATTTTTTTTAATTCTGTCTTATGTTTATTCGGGTAGAATTAATTATTTTTTTCCCTTCATTTTATAAACTTCTGATTACCTGTAGCCTATGTTACTGTTTGTAGGTGTTCACTTCAGAATGAATAAAAAGAGCCTCTTGTGAATCATACCATGAGATCCAAACTAATATAGACATTGCTTGTAGTAGTTGTGAACATACCTTTAATATTCTCTTTTTTTGTGCATTTCAACCGAGCACAGAAGATGGCGCCACGTAGAGGGAAGGTGCAAAAGCAAGAAGTGCAGGTCAACCTTGGCCCCCAGGTTCCTGAGGGAGAAAATGTGTTTGGTGTTGCCCACATCTTTGCCTCATTCAACGACACCTTTGTCCATGTGACTGATCTGTCTGGCAGGTATTAAAGGGTTTTTTTTTATTGTGACAGTTTGATATTTTAAAAGTTGTTAAGTTCTTGATGTATCAGTCTTTATGACATGCTACAATGAAATAAACATTAAAATGGTTTTAATCTGTTTTGGAATTCATTTTATTGCAGTCTGAACTTAGTTTTTAAAAAATTCTCTTATATTGTAGGAAGCTGAATGCAAGTTGACATCAACTGTCTTCAGTTCTGCAAATATTAAGGGAAAAAGATGTTTAGTTATGTGTGTACAAAACATTGAGAGTTGTCCACAAAATAATGTCATATGGTAATGTAAAAAAAAAGTCACAGAAAATTTCATATAACAATAACTTTCTTATTATTCCTTGTGCGATTTGTTCATATCTTCACTGATCTGGTTTATTCCTTTGTAGCTTTGATGTAAAAACTAATTGACTTGAGGGTGTTGATTTCCTTTTAACATGAAGTTATACATTGGAAACTCAGTATAACAAGGTCCTTGGGACCATCAAAGTTACCTTGTTATAGCAGGAATCTCTTAATATCAGGTTTAAAAAACGAATATAAAGAGCTGGGACCAGAGTATTACCTTGTTATATCAGGAATATTGTTATATCAGATATCTTTATACTGAGTTTCCACTGTAATAGATAAACATCTGATGATCCTGGTCATTTCAGGGAAACCATCGCCAGAGTGACCGGTGGAATGAAGGTGAAGGCTGACCGTGATGAAGCCTCCCCGTACGCTGCCATGTTGGCTGCCCAGGACGTTGCTGTCAAGTGCAAGGACCTCGGCATCACAGCTCTTCACATCAAGCTCAGGGCCACAGGAGGAAACAAGTAAAATGCTTGATATACTGTATGAGCTGAAATTTTCGCAGTGGTTTTATTTTCGTACATTTCGCGAATCACTCAACTATCGGGAATGTAACAACACGCAAAAATATCCGTATGTTTGCTTTAGCTCTTGTCATCGGCACATGGTTGTTATTGCTATGCACCATGCGGAAAATTGTTGGAATGAAAGAGCTTACATGAAAGAATGGGCATAATGGGCGCATTAAGTGGTGAGAAAGGAGGCAGAGTACAAAAGAGGCAAAGTCTAAAAATGTTGGTAATGGAATTACATCCTTACCGTGGAATTGCTCAGCAACTCTTTGTTTCACAGTAAGAATTTCCAGTTAGAAAATGAGCCTTGGCAATATACTTCACAAAGCATGTTCTGTAGAGTATACTATTAACATATGGTTGACATTCAAAGGGGGTAAAACCTGTGAGACTGATGGCCTAGGACACCACTGTTGGTTTATAGGCCTTTCGAAAGTTGTCCTAAGGTTAACCTTGACCTACACTTTTCAGGGTGATGATCTATCATCACAAATCCTATGCCATTGTCTTTGCAGGACCAAGACCCCAGGACCTGGAGCTCAGTCTGCTCTCCGTGCCCTGGCTCGCTCTGGAATGAAGATTGGTCGCATTGGTAAGATCTTCCCTTTATCTGTCTCTTTATGAGGGTCAGTTTGTACCTCTTATCGAGGATGCTACATTTGCTCTGGTGTCAGTTGCTTTGGGCTATATTTCATCAAAGATGAATAGTTTTCAGGTTTGCGATTTGGCTTAAGGATATGTTTAGGTTTAGCATTAGTGTTTCAATCGGTTTTACATTACATCTGTATGGATGGGCTGCTTAACTCTCCTGGTGAGAACAATACACTGTAGAACCTCGTTATAAAGAACACTGTTGTAACAAACTCTCGTTATAACAAGGTAATTTTGCCGGTGCCACTTCTTTGTATTTTATTGGGGTTTTTTAGCCCCGATATAACAAGGTTTTGATATAAAGAGATCATTTCCTTGGTCCAGAGGAGTTTGTTATATAACAAGGTTCCCCTGTATTACTGCCAGGATAGCCTTTTCTTTACTGTACTACAGCATTTCAGTTTATTATATTGAGTTTTATAATTAATTTTTGTTATTTTTTCTTGTTTACACTTCCCACCCCTCTCTTTCTCTTTTGCTTTTCCTCCTCCATCTTCCATCTCTGACCTTTATTTTCCAACCTCCGCCTGCCCTCTATGTTTGTACATGACAGAGGATGTGACACCTATCCCATCGGACAGTACCCGCAGGAAGGGAGGTCGTAGAGGTCGCCGTCTCTAGGCTTACAGCACCCAGCCACTCATGGCGCCGCCAGTTGTAAAATATGTCTAGTAAATGAATCTCAGAATAAACACCCTGAGGAAAAAAAAAAAGCAACTTGACTTCTCAAGACTTGTAGTTATTTCTCTTTTCTGTGTGTTGACCTAGGCTGAAACTACACATTAATTTGCTGCGTAAACTTGCTATGCATTTTACAACTGTTCTATGACACCTGTTCTGACAGTGAGAGTTTGTCTTCAGTCCATGGTTGGGTTTATGAATTATCAATTTATGGGAAGAATCCCACTTTTACAAAGTTAATTATTAACGTCACAGGAATATAAAATTTACATTTTAATGTGATATACAGCATGGAGTGCTGTGAATCATGTGATGCGTCACTCTGTAGACGCAGCCTTTGATTGGAAAGTTATCCCTATGGCTATGTTTTGAATAAAGGTGCAATTGTCTCTTTAATAAAAAGTAACCTGACCTGATTTGGGCATTTGTTATGATCCCAAGGGCCATTCTGCAATCCTGTATTTACCAGAAGTCCACCAGTACACTCTAGTTCTTGTGGCAGAGTCAAACTCATTTGATCCCGGAACTCTGATGGCTGATAAAGATGTATACAGGTCGTCCCATAAATAATTCTTATTGGCAAAATGCATGTACCACTGATCTATGGTTGTTGCATTCTGCACCACGAAGTATTTATGGGACGTATAGGTGCAAAACTTCAACTCTACAGGCCCCTGGGTTCAAATACCATAGGCTGTTGTTTATTTGTGCAGGCAATGTCTAATGAAAAGCAGTTTGTGTGGTAGGGGAAGTGTGGTAATTCTGTTGTCTGTAAGCATTGTGTTTTGCCTTGAGTGTGGTCAAGGAGTTGATTGTTTATGTGAAGAGGAATAGTGCATATGACCATCAACAATGACCAAAACTAAATGATTACCATCTTGGTCTCTTAAGTATATGTGGAAAATGGCACTATTAATTTGCGATGCTGATCTTCCCAAAAATGAATCGTTGAAGGCTCGTCTTGAAGAGAAACTAGAGTTCTGAGAAAAGTTCAAAATGATTTGTGAACTTTCCAATTCTTTTCATGCTCATTGGGAAGAATGTTTTTAAAGAAATGATCCCTGAAAAAGATTGCTCTTCAAGCGCCCTCATATTGAAAAAAAAAACAGCTGAAGTGTCGGGGGGCCAAATATCCATGCCACCTTTGTGGTCCCTTGTACTCATATTGCTGTGCAGTGCATTTCAGGGAGAGTTATTCATCAATTTGATGATTCCAAATTATGGCACTAGTCACCTGCTTTTATGTATACAGTACATGTATGTACAACTGATCAACCTTTCCCCACAAATCACAATGTAATTGCATGACCAAAACGCAACTTGTATCTTTAAATCATGAGTGAGTTGTGGATCACCACAACTAGTACCATTTCACTTCAAGAAATCTCCCTGAGGAAACCAGACCGAGAACCAAGTTTAGTTCTGGGTAGCATTGTTGGTTTTCAGTTGGGACGAAGAACTTGATGGATGCTGATTTTCAGGAAGTGAGTACCGGTATGTGAGAAAAGCTTGTGTATGGGATGTTAACCTTGTATGATGTTCTGGCAGGTTGATGGTGTGTGCGACTTGAGAGAGAGAGAGAGAGAGAGAAAGAGAGAGAGAGAGAGAGTCGGTCTAAATGTACAGAGAGTCCCTTTAACACCAATGCAATTGCATGTACATGTATCTGTATGTACCTTTATAATACAGTTGCATGATTAGTTCTTCATGCATCACAAATTTGCACCTAGTCAACAGGTTAAATGAACAATTGTTTTATCCAGAATGTCTCCAAGAAATGTAAATATAGTTGAAAAGGTGAAATAGACATTTTATTTTCAATTTCATACATGTATAATTATACACACCTGAATATTTGGACATACTGTATGAAAACTTCACTTGATCTACAAAGCTACAGCTACAGGAAGTAAAATACTTGGATTGTATGGTAGCAGCTTGTATAAAGAAACGAGAGTGGAAGCAGTGATGTACTGGACAGGTTAGCAGGATGAAAGAGAGAGAGAATGGTGGCATGTCCTCGTATAAAGCAGCTAAAAGTGATGCTCTACCCCTGGCCCTCTCCCAACCACCCTGTTTTATAGATACATAAAGACCACTTTACTACATTTGATGTAATCATACACATATAGATTCAGGTAGACATTCCCCCCCCCCCCCCCCCCCCCCCCCCCCCCCCCCCCCCCCCCCCCCACCGGATTTCCGCCCATGGAGACGACCTAAGCCCCGTCCCAATCATGGAACATTCCTATTCGCCACAAGTACAGGTGATGCGCCTACCTTATTGTGACGTCATACTGGGCATTTTTCGCGTTTTGTGACGTCAAAAATGATCGGTATTTGGGTATACGTATACGCACCGTTTCCATAGCAACACGGTTTTGATGCTAATTTGCAGACGACGCAGGCTAGGCATGTCCAGCAGAATTTTAAGAAAAACCGAGATCACTTTTCAAAGTAAAACGACATATAACATAAAGGAAGGTTTCGGTTAATTATTCTATTTTCTACAACCGAACTGGCTTATACAATTTTACAAGATGTTTACCGCTGCTATTATACTGATGGAAATGAAAAGGCCGAGGGGACAGCCGAGATGCGCCCAGAGTACGAGGTACATACTGATTTTAGACCCCACAGTTTTTTTTTTTTCTGAAGTTACGCATTTCGTTTTTTAAAACAAAATCGTAGCTCGTTCTATAGGAGACATGGTCACAAAGAATTTCAAGAAATCAACACGAGGTCAATTTCAATGCCTCATTATTTTATTTTGCCTGCATAAAACATGGCCGGCGGAAGCAAGGGGGAGGGGGTTGGCAGCAAATATATAAGAACAAAAAAAGGGGAAAGAAAAGAGAAAGAGAAAGACGATAAAAGAAATGAAAAGAAAAATCGCGTTTTAAGTGTCTTAACAAATGCCGGTTATATTATTAATTACTATTCTTATGAAACGAAACTGTTTTGTATCTTATACTATTCTACTCATAGATTTTTAGTAATATCACTGCATGGAATTGGGCGGCAAGTTGACCTAAGAATAAAAGATCTCTCGGGAGACAACGGTCTGTGAGTGTGACCGATGCCGGAAGATGCCGTTTTACGTTACTTAAATCATGAGAAAGGAGTAACAATACACTAGAACTAGTTCTGAGTATCCAAAATTACATATTTAATTCTTGCTCGCTCGCTTAGCTGAGCTCGGTCATAAAAATATCTAGAAACGGATACTTTCGGGCAGCAAGCACACTTTCTCCAGCAGCGAGATGCCCGAATATCGTATTTGGTGATCTACGTTTGAAAGAAAATATTGTGTTTGTCGGTTTCTCGTTTCGCTCGCTCTTAGAAACAGAAGGGTTTCGGACGGCAAAGTGCCCATATTTTGAGTCATGATTTGGCAAATAGGTTACCGAATATATTCTTTATATATCTTATAGGCTTGTTTTTTTTCTTTTGGGAGGGGAGGGTTGCTTGTTTCTTTCTTTGTTGTTGGGGGGGGGTGACGAAATAACATGTCTACCATGAATAGAATGTATTTTTATCCTCGCTTGCTGCGCTCGCTCGTATATTTAAATACAGGATGTTTTCGGAAAGCAGACGAATTCGACAAAAGAGGTAACGGAATTTATGATTTAGATATCTTATAGGCCCATAGTGTTTTGTGAAGATGAATACACTTCTACCAAGAAAAGAAGTGTATGTTTTTTTCTCGCTCGCTGCACTCGTTCATATAATATTGAGATACAGGATGGTTCCAGGAAGCAGACAAAGTCGGCGAGTGAGGTGACCGAATTATTTCTAAACATATAAGCCTATACAGTGCAATGAAACAACACTCCTACCGTCAGAAGTGTGTCTGTGTTTTTCTCGCCCGCATCGCTTACTCGGAATTTAGAAACGGGGTGGTTCCGGATATATCAGCGAGGTTCCAAAATATTTGGCAGCGAGGTACTGAGATATAATATTCAGATAGGCCTATAGTGTATGTGAGGCGAAAATAAGGTTCCCCCCCCCCCCACCTCAATTTCGCGCAAAATAATGACTCACTCTGTCAATAACGATAAAAGAATAAGCCCCTCAAACTGTGCTGAAATGTCTAAACAGCCGAGCTCCTGGGGGCTCCGCCCCCATGACCCCACCGGGTCGTCGCCCTTGGATCCCTCCCTTTCCGCCGGCCCTGTTAATGTAGATGATTCTGCATGTTTTGTTTTGATGGGTCTGGATCACGTAATTCGTCCATGTAATGTTCGCAGACGAAGAAGTCATTATGCACTGTACTGCAGTTTGAAAATTGAGCAAATTAGAATTATATACAATGTACATGTAATACTTTCAACAAACTGGCGTATGGGTCAGTTGCCTTCACAGGCTCGAATAGAGCAGGTAATGACGCAATCAAAATGCTGCTGCATGTGAGCCAGGCTTAAAGGCGATGGGCAGTCCTATACTGAAATTTGCTACGATTTCTCAAAGGTCTTTTTGATCATGTCTGGAGCAGAATCATAAATCAAGTTATGTCGATTAACAACGGAAAACGGGATGCAGGGGCTTATCACTCAAAGGCTGCGGGCTATACACCCTACACCCCTGCATGCCCTTTACTCATTTCTGGATCGCCTCTGCATGGGATACTGGGATAAATAAGATTGATTTTTCAAGTCGTTGAGACATAATGCATATTTTTGAGGAGCTACTAAACTGCTAGATTTCACCCCCCCCCCCCCGATTCAATCGCGATATCCATGTACATGTAGAACGTCACTGTTCCATTTTTCTCATGAACGTTTCCAAAACATTTTTAACATAAACAATAAAGAAAAAAATCATTTGAGGAATGATTTTTTTTCCTAAACGCCCACATCTCCCCCCCCCCCTCTCTCTCTCTCTCTCTCCTCTCTCTCTCTCTCTCTCTCTCTCTCTCTCTCTCTCTCTCTCTCTCTCTCTTTATTCTATCACAACGCAGACATCAGTATGGTGGGCTCCAAGCTAGGAGATTTTCCCGAGTACCGTCAGAGTTTTACTGTGAATCTCTACACACCATGCACGACAATGATCACGCAGGACTCGTACTGGTCACCCAAACTCCGTCGCATAGGAAACTGACGACGACCACCACCACCACAACCACAGTTCATGTCAACCCCGTTCCGTTAAAGGCAGCGAAGCAAGTGAAAGCCGAAGATGATATTAACTCCAAGAAGGTCGATGATTTCATGGATATTCCCAAAGACCAACTCGCTCTCTTCGGGGAGGACGGCGACCGTCTGGCGGCGCTGCAGGATGAAATCACCATGAAGAAAGACAAGCGACGAGTCGTCCTGGAACAAATCCTTAAACTCGAGGAGAAGAAGAGACGCTTCATCCGCAACACCCGACTCAACCAAGGAAAAATCCGCGTCTCTCGAGAAAAGCGCGGGGAATTGGAACATCGTGCACAAACCAAGGTCGACCTCCGTTACAATCAGCTGATCGATGTCGAGAAAGAAAAAGCTGGTATGTTGGAGAAGTTGGAGAGATCTCAGGACATGGCTATCGCTCTCGCCATGCAGAAGGAGGAAAAACACCGGAGTCTATTGCAGCTCATTGACGACGCACCAGCACTTTATCGCAATGAAAGCGAGATACTTGAGGAGCGCCACCAGCGTGAAGTTGTCCGCTGTCAGGTCGTCATGGGACTGTTCCTGGCACTCTTCGCTGTTCTCCTCATCACGTACATCTCCCGGTTTGGCGTCAATAAGGAAAAACCTGCAACACGTCAAGGCCTGTTTTACTAAAGACCAAAAGAAATGCATTAGGATAGGCCTCCCGTCAAAAATATAAACAAAAACTGCCCTGCATGTTGAATTATTATACATCAAGTTCATTATAAACGAATGCAAAGAAGAGTATCCGAAATCGAAAGTTACCAATACATGCCATCAAAGCACATCATTATCATTCTGAAACATTTTAACCTTGGGAAATCCTAGATTGATCATGCTGATGAAGAAGAGAATAACATCGTAAGATAATAAGACTCGAGACAAAATAACATGAACATACACCAATCATAAAGGAAAGATTTAAAAAAAGAATGAAATTACTCAATTTTTCTCAACTCGTCTGTACAGAGCTAGAAGGGCGTTAACTCATATCATTTCATACAAACTTAACGCCCTTCTGGCTCCAAACAGACGAATGTATATATAGAATACCATTAATACATCTCTATCATATTTTGACTAAATACATTTGCAGCTCATCGTACTTTCAAGATTGTTTTTATAGAGGTCGAAACTGGAGACACGGAAAAAACTTCGATGAATTGTTCAGAATTAAAAAAAGATTGAGTTTCAAATTGGTGAAATGGAATGGTATGTCATCTGGTAATAGTTCCAGAAATCTATGAAGCCACAGAATAAAGTTATCAGGAGGTGAATGTTTACACGTGGTTAATTTTCAGCGATTATCTGATTACAATCATGATGAATGATTGAATATGTATTCGGAAATGACTTATGAAGGTGTGATACAGCAGTCAGAACATGGAGAGTTCCAGTAATATTGGTAGACTGCAAGCTATACTAAACAGATTGAAAAGTTGAAAAGGTTAAAGGCGTTGAAAGATCAAGGAGGGGGGGGGGTGCGGATTTGACATGGACAGAGATAAAGAGTGGGGCCACGGGGGAGGGGGGAGGGGAGAGGGAAGAGAAAGTGCCATTTCCTACTCTCCCCTCTCTGCCATACTTCTTTTGTTTTTGGAATATTTATAATCATCAATAATGGATTTATTGTAAAGAAACATCAAATATGCATGTGCAGCTCTCAACCTGAAATGTTCAAATTACAAACCATACATGATCATTGTAAAAATCACTGATATTTCATCTTTAGTAAAATTTTATCAACATAAGCTTGCATTGAATATTACATAAACATTAAACAGTCATAATTATGGAGGAATTTATAAATTTGTATTACATGTATTACTTTTGTTGTTCTCTGATAGTTCTTAGTTCTTTCATCCATCTTGTAAGACATGTGCGGCACCGCCCCCCCCCCCCCCGATCGACACCATAATCTCTTCGATGACATGGATCGCTGATAATAATATGTCATGGTTCCCATAACACAAATTAAAGTCATTCCTAAACAGGGGCGGCACCAGGGTATTTGATATGGGCAAGATGACCCATAGGTAAATTTATTTACGTTTTAAATGATAAAATAGGGATATTACATAGTCGTATGACCCAGCCCTCTATTTTCCCATACTCTTCTTTCTTCTTCCTCCTCTTTTTCTTTTTTTCATCACTTAATTACCATGGGGGCGGGCGCCCCACCCCCCCCCCCCCTGTAGCGCCGCCCCTGTTCCTAAACGAATACATGAGAAGAACAGCTTGTAATTGGATTAACCAAATATACAGGGGCCTGGGTTCTAGGATTACCTTCTTCTTACTTTTATTGTTCTTCTCTCGATCCCTCCCTCTCTATTTTCCCTCTCTTCCATCTTCCATTCCTTCTCTTTCAATTTCTTTCTCTTTCTGCAATTCATTGAGGGGGAGCCATGCCCCGCCCCCCCCCCCCCCAACTTACGCCAATGTCTGGGCTGATGTAACGATTGGAGATGTATTTAAGAAAAAAAAAAAAAGATTCCCAGAGAGGGAGAGAGGGGCATAAAGACTAGAGTATGGTGTTCGACGAGACAGCAAAATAAT
>JAPZVO010000022.1:283021-315021 GCA_029962745.1 Echinometra lucunter | reverse complement strand
GAAGGAGCTGCTGATCGACTGAGTGGGATTGTGAAACATTTCCTTCCTCTCGTTTTGTGCGTCATCAGTGAAGTGACTACCCTCAGGGTAGGTCTAAAGAAAAATCATGAGATAAAAATAAGTTTATGTTCCAAAGCAGTGAAGTGTCTCTCCTATTATTTTTTGTATTTTTTATGCAGAATGCCCAGAATGAAATGTACATAGGCACATCAACTCTGAACTGCTTTATTTGGGTTGAAGGAGTGGCATGAGGCTTCTGTACTTATTACTTACTGAAGTTTGCAAGGAAAATACTGACTCCCCCCCCCCCCCCCCCCCCGTGGCCTACATAAAATGAGAACCTGACTTTGCCGAATTAATTAACTTCTCAGTTTGAAAAAATACTTTTGCAATTTTCGACAGGAATTACAAACCAAAACATTAGACATGTTAGATGACTACTTTCCTTCAGACGTTAAATAATAAAGTTGAAGCTAAAAGCAGAATTAGTTCCATGACTTCTTCTGCCATTGTTATGCGGTGAGCAATTTTATAGATCCTCGAAATTGATTTCTTTTGGGGCAGTTTACTCTTTCGCCACAAAAGAAATAATGATATTGATTACTGAATGCTGTGAAATGGTCCAAAGATTTATTTTCAGGGAACCCAGCGGGGCCTAGATGGTTAGGATTGGAAAAACATGAATGAGTCATAAGCCTTTGCATACTGTAGAATATGAAGAAATGGTCGGGAAAGCTAAGACAATTTTGACGTCAGAAGTTTTTTTTTTTTTTAAGACCAATTACCATGATTACGAAATGTTTTCAATATCACGGGTATTTACCTAGAGGTTACTTTTATCTTTTACATTCCGTAACAAGTCATTGTACTATTCTGGGCTCCATTTCATAAAACTTGTTATCAGTAACACGCGGTAGTAACTGTTATATGCTAATGAAATTCTTGCATCTGATTGGCTGAGAGTAAATTTGTCATAGAAATGTGGTAGATGTTACTAATAACAAGTTTTATGAAACGGGGCCCAAGAATCACCATTGCACCCATTATGCGTTGGTGGGATGGGCAAACATTTTGACTTGCCCGACCAAGCAGCACTTCATGTTTAGTTGAAAAATCTTTTTTGAATATTATAACCATTATAAAGTGAATTTGATTCTGAATTTACATGCATGTTGCATTCTGAATATTGAACTGCGATAGCTTTTAAAAGGTAAATGTAATGGTTTGTCTCAAAGGGTTTGGCCAAGGGCAATCATGAATTGAAATTGAATGCATTATGTAAATGATGTCTTCCCTTGAAAAAAAAAACAAGCAACAATAACAGCAATATAAACAAAACAAAACACGATACCCATGGTAAAACCATGGCAATTTCATGGTAAATGTTCACATTACCGTTTTTGTACCATTGGAACAGTATAACCCCTTGTTTACAGGAGTTTCTCGTTGTTAGGTTTTGCAAAAGAATTTGAAGCTTGCCAAACCTAACAACAAATTTTACGTATTCAATCTGTAGTCAGGTTCTCCATTGCGTGAAACAGGTGAAATAACATTGGTCAAATACTGATTCATACACAAAGTTATAACCCTGTAACCATGGTAACCCGCCATCCTGTTTAATTTCATACCACAGACTTTGTGTGAATGTGCCCGATGGTCATGTAAGTTTTATCATTCTTTTTTACAACAATCTTACTATACATTCGTTTTAGGGAAAGGTGAAGGAATTCATTCTTGAGAACCGAGGTCTCCAGAAAGAGATTCGTCAGCTCAAGAAAGAGATTGAAGAAAGGTTGGTATATTTGAACATGATGAAAAATAGAGCTAAATTATTCGTGGAGCATTCTCAAAATAAATATAAAATGAAAAAAAAAAACCCACACTTGAGTAAAGGGTGAGACTTTATCGATGGCTAAAATGAGAATTTTCATGAAAAATGTATCCTAAAGCTTCTTTGCCTTTAACATTTGCGAGCATACAGACACCTAGCACAACACTATTTAAATTCAAATGGATATGGTCTTTATCTATATGGTTAGATATGTCCTGCTCCTTAACAATATACGATTCACTCATACCAATATCTAATTGTAATTTCTGCTTGCTGATCGGTATCTCTACACTTTTTCTGAGCAGACAGATATTATTGTGATACATTAGTGAAGGCAGAATATTGTGAATCAGTGGCTTAGGGTAGGTCCAGACATTATGGGTGATCTTAACCCCTTGGCCAATGGAACCTTGTGGCCTGTATAAAGACTATGGAAATGGAAGATTTTGTAAAGTTTGACATACCCCTTTCTACTCTCTAAAAAATACAGGTGAAATTTATGACCCCTGCCCCCGATTCATGGCACTGATCACTTGTTCAGGAGTAAATATGGAGTGAATATCGAGTGCTTTCCTAACAGAAGGCAGTAAATTTTCACTTTACTTTCACTTTTTTTTTTACTCTCCTAGGGAGTCATGTAATTGATGACTCGATTTTTGGAAAGTAATTTGTTATTCTTTTCGTCTAGCACAGTTCAAGCGACATACGATCCCCTTTTCTGTGTTATACTGATGGCCCATTATATATTGTTATCATACTGGTATAACCACCTATCCTCGATAATTTTCTCTCTTTAAAAAAAATATAGGAAGACGAAAGATGAAAATCAAGAGACGGGACCTGGTAAAACTACTTCATCGGCAGTTAAACAATCTCCGGTATGCATCCGAATATAATTTCCACGACTCCATATCCCATGGCATCTATATTTCCATTATTATTGATATGAAAGATTTGAAAGTGGCGTATTCATTATGTTAGGCGTAGGAACTAGTGGGGATGGGGTATAGTTTTACCTAATATTTTTGACAGGTCCCATCAAATCGTCAAGCATGTGTGCGTTTATGTGTGCGTGTGTGAGGGTGTGTGTGTGTTGCGAGGGGGTTCTATTGATAGATTAAGGTTACCCTTCGAAGACTGCACCTCATCTCTTCTTCTTCCTCCTTTTCTTCCCCCTTTTCTTCTTTTTCTTCTTTTTTTTCTTCCTCTTCTTCTTCCTCTTCTTTTCTTTCTCTTTTTCTTCTTGTTCTTCTTTTCTTCTTCTTGTTCTTCTTCTTCTTCTTCTTCTTCTTCTTCTTCTTCTTCTTCTTCTTCTTCTTCTTGTAATTCCTACAGCAAATTGTGTTTGTTCTCCCCGCATTTTATTTCCTATTTATTTCTTCATTTCTTCATTTATTTCATTTTTCATTTTTCATTTTTTTTTTTGGGGGGGGGGGTGTCCCTTGACAATTGAGGCCACCTTCCATCAGCATGAACGTATGTGTTTTGACACCCTTTTTCTTCATTTCGACATACTATTTATTCTGCTATTCGTCTATTTGACATCCTCTTTGTGCCAGCCAATTCATGATATGCGCTTTTTATATCGAACTTTTTGTCCTCCTGCTAAGATAAATAAGGGGATCCGGAAATCACACCCTAAAATCAGGCTGTGTGGCTGTATACATGGTACGTGGTACCAATTTCCTGCTTCATAATGGAGGGTCAAGATATCAGACTGCCAATGCCACTTCCCGAAGAAAAAAAAAACATACCCCGATTTCTCTCCACCCACATCTAAGTATGCATATAAAACTAACCCTGTGGTTTATTGGTGAAGGCTCTTGGCTCTTATTAGATAGGTCCTGGGTTCGATCCACGCTTGATGATTACATCCGTGGACAATATGTTTTTGTTTGCCCTACTCGACTCGGGTGTAAAACGGGAAACTGAAAATATAGGGGTAATAATAATTTGCAGGGCCATCAGCTAGAACAGCAATGAAGCTGATGAGGCTTCCCTGTAGGTAAACAAAATTATTAGTACATTAATTATTATACATTATACAGTCCCCCAAAGATTTACAGTTAAAAAATGTCTCCCCAACTATATATTTCAAAATATTTTCAGGAAATGTTCATACCCACACACATTGTATAAGTCTTATCAGATTGATGGCGCTTTGTGGCATGATGATACCAAACACGTCGTTTAGAGTACTTACAGAATAAAGTCCAGAGGCGGATCCAGGTGGCGATGATGGCACGTGATAATTTGCTTTTGTGCTTGTTTGTTTGTTCGGGTCTGTCTAATGCTTTCCACATTTGCGGACTTGTCCCATACCCCCCCCCCCCGGGGCGTCGCTAGACTTTTTTTAATGGGGGGGGGGGGTGTAGAGGCCAGATTGCCGACAAATTATGCCTCCGATTGCCGACGACCAACGTCGACAAATTCAACTGTATAAAGCCCGCGAGGCATGTTCAATTTTGTGCCTCTATTATATTTTCCTTCTAAATTATATTTGTTCACCTCACTTGCTGAATGAAGTGATAGTTCTTCATCAAACTACATGATGGGCTTAAAGATATCTAAATCATATATTTGGTCACCTCTCTCACATGATTCATTCGCTTTCAAAGACCATCCTAAATCGTAATATTATGCGAGCGAGCACAGCGAGCGAGGAAAAAATCTATATACTCCTTATCATATAATCCTTTTCATGGTAGAAGTGATAGTTCTTCATCAAAATACATGATGGGCCTTTAAGATATCTATTTTGATATTTTGGTCACCTCTTTTACCTAATTTATTTGCTTTCAAAGACCATCCTGTATCTAAATATCATACGAGCGAGCGCAGCGAGCGAGGAAATATATATATATATATATATATATATACTCTTTTTATGGGCCTCATACTTCATCAAAGTACATGATGGGCCTCGCTTGCCGAGTTCGTTTGCTTTCCCAAATCCATCTTGTATCTGAATATTGTACAAGCGAGCGTAGCGAGCGAGGAAAAATACTCCTTTGCATGGTAGAAGTGAAAGTTCTTCATCAGAATACACGATGGGCCTTTAAGATACCTATTGTGATACATTTGATCACCTCTCCTACCTAATCTATTTGCTTTCAAAGACCATCCTGTATCTAAATATTATACGAGCGAGCGCAGCGAGCGAGGAAAAATATATTTACTCTTTTTTATGGTATAGAGGTGATAATTCTTCAACAAAATACATGATGGGCCCCAAAATATCTAAATTATATATTTGTTTATTTCACTTGGCAAATGTGTTTGCTTTCCGGAAACATCCTCTTTCTTAATATAATACGAGCGAGCGCAGCGAGCGAGGAAAAATAGGCTCTCTTTCGTGTTACCAGTGTTATTTCGTCGTCAAAATGCACAAGCAAATAAGCCGAATATGACTATATTTGGGCACCTTACTCATCTTTCTTTTTTCTTTTTCCCTCCTTTCTCTTCCCTCTCCTTTCTCTCCCCCCCCTCTCTCTCTCTCTTTTGCCGACAGCGATCGCGAATTTGCCGACAAGAATTTTTAATGGGTGGTGTCACACCCCCCCCCCCCACACCCCCCTCTAGCGACCCCCTGCCCCCCCCCCCCCCCTTGAGAACCGCCACTGTTTGTCTTCTACATAATATCGGTTGAGCGACAGAGAGAGAGAGAGAGAGCGGAAATATCGATAAAGTCAGTCATTTTGCATACATATATTTATCATGAAATCTATTCTTTGTCCTTTCCAGGAACTCAAACGTAAGGCGAACAATGTGACCACTGATGACGTTCAAAAGCAAGCCCCTGATGATGATGGTGAAAAGGTACAAAAAGAGCTGAAGAAACTCCGGACTCAAAATAAAGAGGTAAATAATTTGGGCCTAGTTTTAAATATTTGTAGTGTAGTGCCTGCAAGAAAAAGTTTATTGACAGGGTTTTGGATAACAATTGAGAGAAAGTGAGAAAAAAAAATTAAATCTTACTTTCGACTTACAATGCAGAACATTTTCAGGGGAAGGGTTTGTTATTATTCCCAGCTAATTATTCCTCCATTCTCTGTTTTTTTATCATTATGAACTTGTCAACTGTAACTAAGGGGAGGGGATAGAAAGAGGGTTGCAGCTAGTTATCAATATTGTGAGTGGAGTCGGAGCGTTTTGTGAGTGGTACCATATGTCCAAGTTGACATTTTCAGAATAAACCCCCTCAAATTAGTGCATTGCATTAAAATCCCCAACGTTGAATTCATCATGTATGTAAAGGTAAGTGCAAAAATTCAACAAAAAGCAGGTTACAAAGGAATTGTCGAAACGGAATTCAAATTATCGAAAGTTACCAAGAAAGGAAAGAAAAGCACATGGAAAAATGATGTAGATGTTGTGACATCGTTTGAACCAGTTTTCTTGATGTTGTCTCCGTCATTTTTGTTTATAGCTCCAGCGTGTGAACCACTCATGGGAGAAGTATAGCAAGAAGCTGTCGGCCAAGCATGAGATCGAGATGAAGAAGAAATCGGCTCAGCTGGCTGCATCCGACGAACGACGTAAGGAACTCGAGAGAAGACTGGATGAAAAGTTCAAGGACTACGATCAGACACTCCTCCATGCCAGGCATTCCGAAGCACAAAATAGGGTGAAGATAACTGCACATACCTTCAGAAATATATTTTCATTTGATTGAACTATTTTACATAAAGTGATTTAATCTGGGCCCCGTCTTATAAAGATTTGCGATTGATTCAAATCGATCGCAACTTTGAGACTGATCTCAACTCCTACACCCTTAAAACTTTCGAGTCAGACTTGACCCGGAAAATGGTCCGTTGGGGCCACACTCCATTCCGGGTCAAAATGACCCGGAATAGAGTGAAAAAGGCTCGGAATAAGGTCAAATGTGACCCAGAAACAAGTCTTCATGACCCTATTCCGGGTCATTTTGACTCGGAATGGATGTGGCCTAATGGACTATTTTCTGGATCAATCTGACCCGGATTTTTAAAGAGTGTACATCTTAAGTACACAGTTGAGATCAATTTCAAAGTTTTGAATCAATCGCAACTCTTTATAAGACTGGGCCCTGATTTGATTGGAAGCTTCCTAGCTCGTTATATACTAGGGTACATTATTTAAAGGATAAAGTTTTAAAGCTCGATATTTCCACAAGGCAAAGGTAATGCAGAAAAAAAAATTATCATCGTAATGAGAATAGGAAATATGTTCCTTAACAGGGCCGGACCAGGATTAAAAAAAAAGACGGGGCGGTCGGTTTTTTAGGTATCTGTTTTATCCTAAAATTTCGCTGATAAGCAAAAGAAGAAGAAGAAAAAAAAAGATCTCGGTTTCAAAAGGGGGCCGCTGGATTTCAAGGGGGGCTGGGCTTAATAAATTTTGCCGTGACTTCCTTTTCCTTTGAAATGGGAATACTCCTGCTCGAAGCCTCCCCTGCCACATAACGTTTACGGTAATACTCCCGGCAAGAATGGTCACCTTTTGTTATCCAGTCGCAACTTCGGCAATGATAAGTTTCACTTCGAATGGGAAGTGCCTAATAGTATCTCCTAAATGCAGAATCTTTGTCGTTCACGTTCTTTTTAAAATTCGTTATTTTTCATTTATTTATTTTTTTTTCCATTTTCAACTCAGTTTTTGTTTCCTTCGTTCATCAAAAAGATTTATAATTCTGTTTCTTCTGATAAATAAGAGAAGAGCGCATGCAAGAAGAAATATCTTCTCTCATTTTGAGATATAACAAGTGTGAATTCCATTTATCATTTCTGCCTACAAAATTCCCAGGCTGCTGCTGAACAGTACAAGAAAGATCGTGACGTCCTGAGAAAGAAATACGACGAGATGACAACACAACTGCGAGATTGGATCAAGGAGAGAGAGGACAAAGATAAAGAAATCCAGCGACTCAACCAGGTATCTGTTTGCAATATGCTTTAAAGAACATCTTATAGTGATGAGGAGTTTCCATAACTTCTACAATATAAATTATCCGAGATAAAATCACAGTATGATGCCGCCGGAAAGGAGGACAAAGTATACACTTCGCCCAAAACTATACTCAAAGGAGTATGGTTTTGGGCGAAGTGTATGCTTTGTTACTTTCTCAACATTTTCTTTGTAGAGTATGCGTTATGGGGGTTGATACTTCGTCACACGTCAACGCAAACCTGCATTATACGTAGAGAATCAGGCCATCGAGGCCATGAATAATTATTCTGACGGAGCTGGCTCGACGCTCGATTCAAACAGTCGGTTTACATCATTACTACACTGACAGCGTGAAAATTGGAGAGATGACAGGAAGGCGCATGAGAAATATAAAGTTACCACTCTTCAAAACTGAAGAATTATCAACGTTTCCCGTTGTGTTTCCATAGGTCGTTGAACGACAAGCTGCCCAGAAACCACGCATCAAAGCGAGTGCTGACGAAGAACTAGGCTGCGCTGGTCACACCAAGCCAGCCAAGAAAGGTACCCATTGAGATGGTGAATGGTGCAGGTCCAATCCTCTACGTCAATCTGGGCAAAGAGGTGAAGAAGACCAGGAAGGTAAAACAGCCGAGTGAGTCGACAACGCAACCCAGATCCCCAGCTATGTCTCCACCTAGATCACCGCAGGAAGAAGGCAGCCCTATGACTCTGGGTAAGGAGGAGCTTAAGGATCAGATGGAAATCTATCGTCAACAGGTGAGTCTATCTTCTTCATTGTTGCCATTATGACATCCACTTGTCCTGCCTAAAACGAGGCATAATTTTGCTAGAGCAAGGCGTGGGTCACAATGCAGTGGCTTAGTGAGCCAGATTTTGGGTTGGGGACTGCGCTCCCCCCCCCCCCCCCAGAAAGAAAGAAAAAGAAGAAAAAAAAAAAAAAGAAAATGGAGGAGGGCGGAACTACAAATAAGATACACACAATATATTTCTGTGGGTGGGACCGACAACGATAACTCTGCCTGCATCGATCTCAAATCGGTCAAACTTGTTCACGTGCAAAAAGGAATAGGAAATGGTTATGGTACATCAGGGGAGCGTTCCATGAAGAGTTTTGTCAGTGATTTTCACTGACAAGTGTTATAAGCTAAAAATCCTCGCATCTGATTGGCTGAGGGCAAATTGGTCAGTGAAAATCACCGACAAGACAAGACCTAACCGATATAATTATGCAAATGAGCATCCTTTACATAATTTATCAGTTTCGTGGATTCGCTTGGTCACCGACTTTTTTTTTTTTAAATTGGCCTCACGACTAAAATTTGTTGCTTGATTGACAGAAATCCAACGATTTTATCTTCAAAGCGTTGCCACTTTTGTTGTTATCATTAGGCCTGTAGGTATATCACTATGCCATTATATTATACCTACTTTATTGTGCAATGAATTATCATCATGTTTCCGTGCTAACTATGACTCGCACGCCAAGGTATGATGGTAAGTAAATGTGTGTGCGTGTGTGGGTGTGTGTGTGTATATATATATAGCAAACAATAAGGTAGGAATAGATATATATATATTATATATATATATATATATATTCTCATTGTTCATTAACTCATCTGCACCAAAATAAAGGATCAAAAAGGGTTGGAAATCTGTCTGTCGGTCAGTTGGATTCGGTCACGCCTAACTGCTGGCCCGCCTCTATAGTCTAGTGGTAAGGTATTGGCGTTCTAAGCCAGTGACCCGGGTTCGATTCCCGGGTTCGATTTCAACCCTTGATTCAAATGGATGACAGCTCTGGGGAACATTGAGGGAGCTACGCAATTATTATTCTCCCATTTTCATTTCTTTCAGTGTTTATTATTTACAAGGGAGTTGCCAAAGTTGTTTGCATTTGTCAAATTTCTTTCAATATATGAGAGAGAAAGCAAACAATTATGAAGAAATAGATATATTACATATATATATAATATATCACTCTCTCCCAGGCCCTGTACATATTAATGGAAAAGATCTTCAACGGGTTCAATGTACTAAGTTTCTTGGGATCTTTATTGATGATAAACTCTCCTGGAAATTTCATATTGACTACTTGTGCAGACTAGTATCAAGAAATATTGGCGTTATTAACAAATTAAAGCATGTTTCCCTTTCAAATTTTATTATCGCTTTATACGACACTTATTTATCCCTATTTAACATATGGAATCTTAGCGTGGGGCAACTCCTCCAAGATTTTTAGTATAGAATACTTATTTTACAAAAACGAATCCTGAGAATAATACATAATGTTCACTTTCGTTCTCACACCGACATCTTATTTTTCAATAATAAAATATTAAAAATAGAAGATCTATATAATTGGCACTTTCATGTTTCAGTTATCACAAAACGCGCTGCCCTCCCCTCTTATTGCTATTTTCACAAGGAATTGTGAAATTCACTCATATCCCACACGACAATCAAATCAGTATCATTCTCCGTTCTTACGGACATCCCTTGCCCACAAAACTGTATGCTTCACTGGACCTAAGTACTGGAATGAAATTCACCCATCTCTCAAATTGATTCCCAGGCTCTCCCCCTTCAAAAACAATTAAAACAATTAATTTTACAATCGTACATCTAATTCTTTTTTTTCTCTCCCTCTATTTAGCTTGAAATGTCTGACACGTGGAACCCTCTATTCACATCTATGTCTTTTTTCTTCTCCTTTCTTCCCTTTATGTTCCTTCTCTCTTCCTTCTTTCACATTTATCTTTCTCTTCTTCTTATAGCCTTCGTTTTCTCTAATTTAATGGGGTTTTTTTTCATTTTTTCTACAAGGCAATGTATAATCCTCCATAATTTGGTATATACAAATTTATTTTGACTTTATAACTTGCTAATTGTATTTGATCACCGAGGAACTAATGTTTTACAAGCTTTGCTTTTTTTTTAGTTCCTCATTTCTCATGTTTTCTATTTCCTGTATAATCATGCTATAGGTTTTGCATATGTATCTATGTATCTATTGCCAACTTGCTTCAATTTTTGTATATCATTTTTTCTTATATTGTAATTTCTGTTTGTTTGTTTGATATGTATATACGTTACATGAGAAATAAACACGCCTGAACTGAATATATATATATATATATATACATATATATATATATAAGGGACTCATTTTTGAAAAATGCTGTGTAATCTCCTAAAAGGCATATTTCTAGCAACAATAATGGGACATACATGCGATCAATTTCAAAACGGCATTACTGCATGAGGAAAGAACTTGACTGCAAAGGATGTAGAGAATGTGAAATCTTACCTGACATACAAAATTGGTAGTCAACGTCTCCTCTGAGGGTTTTTATTTGCGTCAGAAAGTGGAGAAAAAGAAGGAACGGCCAAAAATAAACAAAAATATGTGGTGATACTTCATGATACGTGGTTAAAGAAGACTGTCCCAACATGACCCATTTGCCATCGACGGGCATCGTTTTATGGCGTCCCGTAACTCATTTATTGAAAGAAAGAATTGACTACCTAATCAAGAGAAGCCTAGTAATTTCCATGATGTCGATTCAATAAAATTCAACCCTTTCTCGCGAAGAAATATACATAAAGATATAACAGCGATGCGTAGAAACATAGCCATGCAATAATATCTCCGACTCATGCATTTCCACAGAGAGAACGGATGCTGTCTATCACCCTAGCTCGATGCCTTCAGCTGTACATGTGCCTCTTTTATTGCAAAGCTGGAGTATGCTTAGACACGCATGATGTCATCCTTTATTATAGGGATAACACCCTTGCGTAATCATTCATATTAAAATGGTAATAATCAACAATTCGGAAAATACCCTACAAAAATTGGTACTTGGCATAATTCTTATCATTTGCATCATGCCTTATATCGATTAAGTAATTGGTGGAGGTGAGATGAGATCACGAGATCTCTTGTTAGGAAAATTTCTGTGTAAAGTCAGCTTCCTCAGTGATGTTCGTAATCTGCTTCGTTTACTAATATACAGTACATTATTGATGATGAACATGTAGGCATTAGAACATCATAATAAAGGTAACATGAGGAAAGGTGAATGGACTTTCTTCTTCAGTTCGTACAATGCCCAGAATTTGGCAAAATAGAGATGCATTATTTAAGTCATTCTCGATACATGCTAGTAAGGGCAATTAGTCATGTTAGTAATCTGTTTCGTTTACTAACATATAGAAAAAAGTGGAACAGATATGAAACAGGGATTTGCAAAATACAAGCCTGGCTTTTAATTCCCCTCCATTTTCAACAATTAATAATATTCTTAATTTGGAAAATTCCATTGTTTGAAAATTATTCTTATTTGTGCATTCTGTTGATGTAATTACTTTTTATATGTGTCTGTTAATCAAAGTTGAAAATGGAAAATAAAAGAGATGAAACGAAATATTAATTTAGGCATTATAACATCATTATAAAGGCAACACAATGCAACACAAGGAGAGTTCGTACATTTCCCAGAACTTGTCAAAATAGAGATGCATTACTAGTATTTAAGTCATGTTCGATAGTGAGGACAATGTTACGTGAGATCCCTCAGAGAAGTCGTAGAATTGGTCATTTCTGCTTATTCTACTTAGATTGAAATAGCAGTGGGATATGCCCTATATGGGTGGGATGGAGCTGGTATACGCCCCCGTCATGTTATAACGGTGACCACATATCCTGGGGACATTACACAATAATTTTCAAAGAAAAGTGCCAATTATTGTTAATTTGATATAAGTCTACAAGGAAAGTCCGAAATTATTTCGCTGTTAACGAAATAACAATGCTTGCTCATCAAAAACCGCGATGATCAACTCCTAATTCTATGTCAGTTCCCTCATCATCACATGACCAGCCGGCTAAGAGTACACGATGTGGAATACACGGGTCTTTTTGGTATTTTCCACTCTGTATTGAAGGCGACTTTTTTCCATGTCTGGTAACATAGTACATAATGCACATTATACAAAGGAGCTCTTATAATGCAGTAATAAGATTGATATACAGTGTGTTGTAAGCGCGAAACGTACTTTCAACATAGTCAACAGGAAACGGAAAAAGTGATGGTCCAGTCTGACTTTTTAGGTAATGTGGTATACCTCGGTGTGGTACTGTGTATATGAAAAAGATTTAACATGAACAAGGTCAGTGATGTTTCGTACTAAACATTAGACGCGAAGTTCCTGAGAAAAGATATAAATCAAGGTTTTTGTTTTGTTTTGTTTTTTGTTCTTTTGATTCTCAAGTAAGTGATTTCATGATCAACCGATAACCTGATTTCAATAGATTAAATTTCATAACGTAATAGAATATTCATAGTCACGGTAATAATGATAATAGGAAAGGAATATCTTTTTGGTCACTTTCGCACTTAATTAAGTAATGATTATAGTAATGATGATTATAATAATAATTCTCAGAGCGTTTCTTAAATACATTTATGAATATGTTCAATCATAATTTTCAGGTTTATTCATTATGTTATGTAAGCCTAATCAAAACAATTGTGCGTTAGATAATATCCCCTTTCTAAATATTTCGTGTTACGAAAAAGTATAAACTAAGGTTACAATAACGCATCTATAGAAGAACCTAATAGCGATATCCAACTCCAAAATAGATTTACAAGCAAAACTTCTTCATGCAGTTTATTTGTAAAACTTATTACAGAGTCGTGCTTGCCCTGTTTTATGTTTATACTTATGGCGAAATTATGTCGCAAAGCACAGTGTCAACATATTAAACTGTTTGCTTTCGCATATTGAATGCATTTGTATATTCATTCATTCATTCATTTATTTCATATTCGTTGAAAAGATACAACCATATATATCTACATACCAAAACATGAAAATAATATGTAAAACAGAATTCTTAAAATGAAAAGGGAAAAATTAAAGAAAAGCCCGTAGTCATGGTAGTGGCTTGGTTAAAAAAGTTCCACTTTAGACAAGTACAATTAAAGTTAAGGAGCACCTGTAAAGATGTATGGTATGTTAGGCTTCCGCCAGTATTTGTTTATTGAAAAGATATTGCATGGGAATTTCCCGGGTTTAAACAGCCGAGGACAGCTATGCCAGATGTTTGTAGAATTAACCTCATGATGAGGTAAACAGATAGGGATGGGAGGATAATTATGTAAGTTGATGTAGCGGACATAGTTTATATGCTCGTCCTACAAGGAAATTTTATATTTATATCTATTCCTCCCAGTGGTAACAAAATTTAGTGTTTGATTGATTCGATACCCTTTAATGAACTAAATTCAATAATAGATTGAATTTCATGACATAAATTCACGTTTATTCTGCATATTCACAGAACACAGTAATAAACAATGTACAGTAAAGAGGTGTGTGTTCTACGAATAGGTCATCTCTATGTGGATTACATGGTTTCCGGATTGAGTCCTGGCCGCGATACTAATTTCTTCTTTTTTCAAGATATTAATCTACCACCCCACTCTGGTGTGTTTAACGGGTACCATAAAGCAGCTGGGCGTAAACCAAAGTAATGATAGCATTTTGTAGGCGTCTTGAGGTTTCTGGTGGGACGGATTCATAGCATATGAAGCTTTTCATTCATGCGCTACTCTGTCGAGTGCATGTCGAAAAGCATGGGTGTGTTCAATGGTATTTTCCGATTCTGCAGTACCAAATATTACTATTATTGTCATTATTATCATTATTATTATTATCATTATTATTATTATTATCATTATTATCATTATTATTATTATTATTATTATTATTATTATTATTATCATCATTATTGTTATTATTATTATCATTATTATTATCATTATTATTATTATTATTATTTTTATCATTATTATCATTATTATTATTATTATTATTACTACTACTACTATTACTATTCTCATCATCATTATTGTCATTATCTTTACTGTTGTTGTTATTATTGTCATCATCATCATCATCATTTTTTGTAAAGGAGAATGTAAATATTTCCTGTTGTCACTACTTAATGGTGCTGAATAATGATGTAATTATATTTTACTGCATGAGTTCATCATGCGGTTAAAGCATATTGTCGTTGCGCAATCTCTTCTGAGATGGGGGATTTTATTTTGTTATACTTTTATGTTTCACAATTTATACGCTCATTAACCATTTGCTTCTAAAATCAAGCATATTTGATAATATGATCCCGAAAGACAAGTTTCTATACAGTAACTTCCTATCGACACGCTTGAAGTCATGTGTATGAAACATTACAAGAAGAAGACATGAGATTTACCTGGTGACGATGAACATGTTTGAAAACATAACCATTCTGCTGCTGCAGAAACAGCAGATATTACCAACAAAAGTGTGTACTGCTAAAATTTGCAAGACACAACAGTATGATATATGTGTCAAATCATTTCCTGAATACGATATACATTAAATACTTTTCTTTTTTTCTATCTGTGGTTCTACCTGTCTATCTATCTATTTATTTTGTCAAATTACAGGAGTATAACTTTAATAGAACAATAACTTTTCTTTGAATGATTTTCTGTGTTAATTTTGTGTTTAAATATTTTCAAGGCAATTTTGTATCGATTTTGAGCCTAGAATCACCCCTCTATTTTACTTTGATTATGAACTTCTTAAATTATCTCCTAATTATTATGATGGCCCTTCTTAATATCTCGATCATTCATGATTACTATTATATGACTGAAAACATAATTGCCATCTACACATATAATGATAATTTAGATATTAGAAACAGGCAAAAATACAATTTTTTACGAAGATATCACAGACTGTGTATGTACATAATGTGCATGTTCTTTTTTGTTTATTTTGTTAGTCTACGAATATTTCTATTATTTCTCACGCAGGGCCTCGCTCATGGAAGACCACAAATTATTGTTGAAAAATAATGTGCCACCTTATCTTTATATCAGAAATATATGTTTGAAAATATACAGAATAAAATCGACAATGTTGGAACATGAATAGTGAGAACAATAACCAGTGCTTGAGCATCAGTAGCGTATAGACCAATTTCACAACGCAAGAGGGCAGCAGACTGTTCGACACAGTTCGATATACTGCGGTGGGCGCTCCAACTTTTATCGTACACAAGTCAATAGCGCGTTATGTACATTCGTTCGATTTTTTGTCTATTTTGACCAGTATATGCAGATTTATTTTAATATTTGCAATGAGAAATTATCAGGGAAGTTTAGGTCGCAGCTGTGCAGTGCTCAAATGCCACAAGAATTAGAGAAAGTTTAAAAAATGGAAGCTAACTGAGTGCGACATTCACTCGCTTTTGACTCATGAAGCCTGTTTGTGTGAGAAGCCGTACTCCCTACACAGGTTTCCGTAAGCAATGTGAAGGATTCGTCGCCAGTGGGTAAAAACATCAACAGAAAGGACTTTGAAGTCAAGAAACATTATCATTATGTCCCCCATTATGTACTTTGGCGTTAAATTTAATGAGTGAAAACATGACTTTGTAAACAGGGTAAGATTTAGGGCTCCCGTTTACTACGGCTTCTATGCTGCAATCGAACTTTTACTGACAAAACTAAGTTGAAAAACCATCGGAAGTACAAAAATACATCATACCTTCATCCGTCAGATATGACCATTATCTTAACTCATCTACCCATGTATCCATGCTTTATTTTATTGATGTACAATAAAGTAAATGGAACAATATCGGGGCATATCTCATATCTTACATTCATTTTGTACACAGAGCCAATTGCAGTCAGCGCACTTGCCCACCGCAGCAATGGCGTCGCCGATAGAGGGCCAAATACATAAACCGGAGGTGAAATTGATCTATATAATAACCAATATTATATTTGCCTGCAAATTGAATTATACACGCATGAAAATTGGAATTATTTGTATTTAAGCAAATATTTTGAATTACACTTTCTTACTCTAATATATGATCTTAACCCTTAACAGATTGATATATTCCGTGCCGATTTCATCCAGGAGAGGCGTGATCGTGAGAAGGCAATTGGGCAGGTGGATTCCCTGAAGAAAGAACTGGAGAAGACCAGGAAGAAACTGGAAGAAATGCAAAAAGTAATATAAATAGATCCCAAGACTAAAGGTGCTTTCACACATGATGCGACAGTGTGGTAACACGCTGTGTCACCACTTTTTTTGTGTACAAGCCTATGGGGTATAGGGTCACCAAAAAATGTCGCCGAGGCAGGACACACTTTTGTTTGCTGCCTAGATACAAAAAAAAAATAAAAAATAAAAAAAATGCGCACCAATCAAATTTCTAAAAAGTTAGCACAAAAATTGTTGCCATGAGATTGCTTACGCAAGTTTTGGCTCTCTTATTGAGAGTTGACGCGTTATTGCGCGTTCATTAGCATAAGTGGTGACACAAAGTCCCATCATGTGAAGACAAAACAGTGTGGTGCCGGTGGTACCACACTGTCGCATCATGTGTAAAATCACCTTTAGTTTACTATTAGATTATCGAAATGAGCCGTAACTGCAAACTAGTTACCATCTAAAGGAGATCGAGTGACCATTGACGTGACTCGTGAAAATCGAGTGAAAAATAGAGTGAAAATTTACCGTTTTCTTTTACGAAAGCACTCGATATGCACTCCTAAAAAAAGTAAGCTCTGACGTGACTCCCTCGCGTGTAAAAAAGTTTACATTTTTTTTTTTTTTTGAGTATATTTATGGCAGAAGATTGATATGAATGAAACTCGATGTAAAGAACACACCTATAGCCTACCCTCCTTATAACAAGGTATTCATTGCCTTCCAAGTTTTTGTACTCTTTTGTTCTTGTTGTTTTCTTTAGCCATTATATGTGGTCCCATTTAGTTTTGATTAACGAGGTTCCATGCATGTAACTATAAAATCCTTTACAGAACATCTCCGTCTTTTTTAAATTTTAGGAAAAGCGTGATAGACATGTGTCTCCACTGGCGTAAATCCGTTTCGAGGAGGGGGAAGGGGGAATCGAAATCTTTTGCCGAAATCTCTAGCGCGAACTCACACACGAGTAGACACGCACACACCCTCACCTACCCTCACACACACATACTCTCCCATCATATCTCTGTTTTTTTTTTATAACATTTGAAATATAAATTTTACTACTATAACCGTCGTTTATGATAGATTTATAAAGAAAATTCAACAATTATTTCTTCTTTGAAAAGCTTGTTTGTGTGTGTACGTGTGCGTTGTACTTGTGTGTGTGCGTGTGTGGGTGCGTGTGGGGGTATATTAAACACGCCATCCCCTTTCTAAAAGGTGTGTGGGGGTATAATATTGACCCCACCCTTGGGATTTACGCTCCCCACCGAAAACATTTTTCATACTTTATGACCCATATTTATGATTTTTGTGAAGGGGTTGCTGGAGGAATGATTACTTTCAGTAGTAACCGTGGGCGTCGGGGGGGGGGGGGGGTGGCTTGTCAGCAATTTTTCGGTGTATTTCCCTTCCAATCTATGCCCCAATAAATAAATAAGCTGAGGACATTTTTTAAAGAGTGCCCCCCCCCATATAAAACAGACTGATGCCCCTGTTTGTAACAGAAGCGTGATAATTGTCGGAATTCTCGTCAGGAAGCATGATGCATCATATACTGTATGCTTGCTTGAACATGGCCTGGAGCAGAGCAGAAGGAACGCCTAGTGGAATTTGGGGGGAATGGGGGGGGGGGGGGTGAACTGGATGCAAATACACAGTGAAATAATAATGAAGCTATCTCTTCGGAGGAATGAGGTAAGGGCAAAATAACAAAAGAGCATGGAAACAATAAACAGAACAAACCTAATGAAGTAATTCTTCATTTTACAGATGTAAATTCGACACAGTATTGGCTATTATGTTAAAGCTTCAGCATGATAACTGCTCGGTAATCCACAGTTTTATCATTGTTATTTATCACGTTCATTTGCACGTTTTGTAGGCATATTTGTTGGTATTCTACCATGCAGTCATGTTTAACTAAAGGAAAACTTATACCTCGGTATATAGTTCCCTTTGCTAAACCTTGACTAAAGTCAGGCAAACGGATTTTTTAAAGCAGAATACGCTCCGTATGCTTTTCCCGTCACGCACTTCGCATCTTTTGTCATTTTTCAGGACCGACTGGAGCATGACTTTCTCGGACTGGGACAAGACTACATACCACGAAGACCACGAGAGGAGACACAGGTAAATTCTCGGTAGATTTCAGATTTAATTTTATTATTATTATTGTTCATGTTCATTTTTCGGAATATCGGTAGTGCAAGCATACATTCATGTTATCCATTTACTTATTTTCCACGCATGGGCGCAACACATTAACAGCAGATCTGGTTTCAAAAAGGGTCAACCAAAACAAAGAAGGAAAGGGAAAGGGGGGAGGGCTTTTACGATCAATCCCGATTTAGGCCTCATTTGGTGTGAGGGGGTGGTATGGAGAAAGGAGAGGAATATAATAATAATTGCACTAAAACCTCTAAAGCCTCTCGAAATTAATATTAAACATTTTTATTTTGCTAGAAGATGCGAGGTGGACGAAACACGGGCTATGGGAGACATTATGCCTATCAGCATTACACAGACTTGCCCGAGGTGAGTGCGATTTAAAAAAAAATGATCATATAAATTCTAAGCTAACATTAGGACACAAAGGACAGGGCACACGGAAGCGGTCTCCATTTGTTCGTCAATTCTGTTTAGAAATTTCCGTGCGTGAGCGAAGCAATTGACGGTAACATCTTTTTGTTTGAAGAATTAAGAATTCAGCATATTCCATTATACGGCCCCACCGCCTCCTCCTGGTGGGTGATAGCCGTAAATATAAATGCATGTAAATCCATATGGGTGGAGAAGCTGACCCGCCCCGCCCCCAGCCCCCAACCCGCGCCCTCCCTTTTAAACCAGTGCCTAGCCTGGCGCTGGCACAAAGAAATACGCGTCATATCGCAAATTATGGTTGATTAACTGATATTGTGATGACCTTCTCGGGCGGGATAAATTCTGAAAATTCTCTGAAACGACAATTGGATGGCGCTACTGAAGTTCTTTAAAAGGAGGATTCAGAGGTGTGTGTGTGTGTGTGTGAGGATATGTGCTTTTTCTCTTTTTTTTTTTTTTTTTTTTTTGGGGGGGGAGTATAAAATCAGTTGTTAGGAGTATAGGGGCCCAAGGGGGGATATTCTATATACTCAATGTGTACATCTGCAGTATAAGCCGGGCCCTTGTTCTGGTTTTTGTAATCTCCTCTTATAGTGAAAGGGATGACGCAATAAACGATGTATAGAAAAAGAGAATCGTATTTTTAAAAAAATGAGTTTCCAACTTTTTATCTTTTTTCTCTCAATTTCTTTTATTAAATTTTCAGAACCACTTGTTTTCATTTCTATCTATTTGCTTTTTATTCCCCCGATTTTATTTATTTTACATGCAGAACCACGTGTACTCGGTCATCGAAGACTAAGTAGTTAAGGAGGTAGCAGAGTCTACAACCCTTTCAAAGTGAGGTTCACCCTCACTTTCACTTTTCAGTTGGTGAATGACCAGGGCTATGGGGGCGACCACGCTGTACGCCGGGGAAGTTTGCCCACAGCGCTGCGTTTGTACTTCGAAGACAGCTTAGTGGAAACCCTAGAAGGTTCGCTGTCGCCATGGGCTTTGGTCCGTATATGTTCTTGCATAACTAAAGTTCGTAGATATGACACGAATAAATTGAGACAAACTTACGAGTTGAGACGACTTTACAAGGCAGAATGCCTGTGTTCACTTTGTACAATGTTAATGACTTTACGAGAATTCCGATTTAGTATATTTAAACATACCTTGTTATGACATAAGCTTATACTTCTGTTCTGTCGTCCCTATAGGTAATCAATAAGTAAAGCAGTGATAACGGTTCAAGTGTGAACTTAAGGTTGTATCAGCTCATACTATAGGAAAAGCTTAATATTTATCATAAAAATAATATAACGTTATTTTTTACTTCAACATAATGATAAACGCTATTTAAGGCGTGACATGATATTGCTATGTAATCCCAGGAGTACGTGAATGAAATTTCAACAAAGAATATTTCATGGTCTCTTCTGATATTTTCCTTGTGGTTGTTTCTCCAACAGAATTTATGATAAACGCTATTTGAAGCGTGACATGATATTGCTGTAATATCCAAGGAATAAGTGAATGAAATGTATTCCTTGCATTCCCCCTTCTCTCTCTCTCTCTCTCTTTCTCCCTCACTGTCTCTCTCTCTCTCTCTCTCTGTCTCTGTATCCATGATATCAGACTTTCGAACTATTGCCCCCACATTATTGTGGGGTTCTGCAGCCCTTCTCCCTCTCTCTTTCTCCCTTCCCAGGGTAGCCCCATCAGTAGCTATAATGATGTGGCTACCCTGGGTAAATAAAACCCAAGTATTATTTATCATCAATAATTGGCTCCTGGGCTAATTTATTTATGAATTACCATTTTAGTATGCTTTTGTACAATATATTTTTCAACGTTCATATGCAGGCACCGGAGTTTCTGACTGCCAGTGTTAATTTTAGGCAGCAAATACTTTCGGAAAAATGGGAATACACTGAACTTCAGTGAGAACTTTCAACATGTTCAAAATTTGTTTAATTTATTCATTCATTCTTATGCAGTGAAAATGGCCTCTGGAAATTTCATTCCGTCATTAAAATCGGGCAGCCTGTTTTTAAACCGTTCTATAACTACATCACTGAAGTATGTTCTTGTGGACACTGAATTTCATAATATAATTATTGAGTTTTAGTCATTTCTCACTATGTTTGAGAAGGTGATTTTGCATTATTTTGATTACCAGGAAGGGGATATTCCGGAAAGTATACTCCGTGATATTGTCCTCAGAATAGCACCTTCTTGGCAATCAAAAGTAAGCTCTTTTTTTCGTTAAAAAGTTATTCAAACATTTTTGTTTATTGAACTGCAGGAATAATTGTTCTGAATAGCATCCTCTTCGTCTTCACTTGCACCTAGTGTCTTGTTTTTGAAAGGAATTGTATTTGTTTCTTTATTCAGGTTACTAGAAAAGTAAAGATGATGAGGTTGGTATTATTACAATTATACTGCCACTCACATACTACTATATACGACGAGGACTGCAGCAGCTGCTGCTGCTACTATACTACAGCAACAACTACTACTAATTCTACTACTACTACTACTACTACTACTACTACTACTACTACTCCTCCCACTACTACTACTACTATACTATTCCATACTATAATTCTACTATACTACTGCTACTACTACTACCACTACTATTACTATTACTACTACTACTACTACTACTACTACTACTACTACTGCTGCTACTGTGACTAGCATTATTATTAGTAGAAGAGTTATAATTATTATTATTATTATTATTATTATTATTATTATTATTATTATTATTATTACTATTATTGTTATTATCATTATCATTGTCATTATTGTTGTTCTTCTACTACTTCTACTACTGCTACTATACTACTGCTGCTGCTGCTATATTACTTCATCTATGTAAAAACTAAGATCACTCCTACTTCCGCTACTATCAGCGACTATATAATCTACTTTACTTCAGTTATAGTAGTTTATAACTTTCTCCTACTGCTAATGTAACGTTTTATATCTTTTCAAAACTCGAATTCTATAATTTTCGTTATTATGCTAGTGTTTAAGTACACTTCAATTTTTTCCTGCCGTTATTTTATTTCCGGTGTTTTTAATAACTTTATTGCTTTTATTGGTTATATTTATTATTTTCATTGTTATTGATATTGTAATATTACTTTTTTCCTTGAGCTCAATATTTGTTTTACTGGAATTATTCATACGCATCTTGGATTGAAAAGAAATTACGTAATAACAGTTTAGCTGATCAAATTACGTTTGTGGAATCACCTCACAAACGTAATATTTCCTCTATTTTTTCCCTCTTTTTTCAAACAGGATATCAAATTCGACAAAAAAGATTTTTTTTTTATAAAGAAAGTCGAATATGACATATGATAATTCAATTAAGACGAAACTATAGTCGATGTATTATTTTATCTCTATGGCTTTAAAGAGGAGGGTTTTTTTTTCTTCTTCATCTTTTTTTTAATTTTTTGGTTTTGTTTTGTTTTTGTTTAGTTGACCATTGTGGATTACTCCGCAAACGTAATATGTCCTCTTTTTTAATGAGGCATATTTCAGACAGGAAAAAGATTTTTTTTTCAAAAAGAATGTCGAAAGTCGAATTTAGGACAAAACTGGCAGAGGGATTATTTTATCTTTATTTATCGCCTTTTTTAAAGGTGGTGGTTTTCTTTCTGTTTTTTTCAATTTTCGGTTTTGATTTTTTGTGTTTGTTTGTTTGTTTGTTTGTTTTTTTTTTTTTGGTGTCTAGTTGATCGTTATGGATCAGTCCCCAAACATAATATTTCCTCTTTTTTTCTTTTTAAATGAGGCATTTTTCAAACAGAATGTCGAAGTCGATATAATTTTTTTTTTTTTAAAGAAAGTCGAATGTGGCATTCGATTAATTGAGTTAGGAAAAAAAATTAGAGGAGGAAATTTTTCTATCTTTATTTATCGCTTTGTTGAAAAAATGCGAGTTTTCTTTTTTTTTTTTCTCTGAGAGGGAGACTCCCTCTTTGAAAACGAAAGACACATGGGCGGCTCACGTAATGTTTTTATTTTCGATTAAATGAGTTCATTCTTTATGAAATATACGAAAATTATAACATAACTTTACAATCGACGATCGACAATGAATTCAGAATTGTACAACCTGAAAAATTTACAAGAAACATAGCATATCACATTAGTAATTAAATTATGAATATATTCTATTTTGGTCAAAATAATTCAATGCTATGAAATGAGATTTTGCTTCTTTTTTTAACACAGTCCGATTAGGTTGGATGAATAATTAAAGATATAACAGATGCAAAACAGAGAGAAACCTTTTTTTTTTTTTTTACAATTCTATAAGGGCATGCATGCTTTGATCTGAGGATGTTTGGATCCGAAATCAATTTGAAAAAAAAAAAATATTTTGAAGCATTATATTCATCGAAGAACAGCAATGACAGCGAAGTAAAGTAACTTTAATTGACTCTATATAGAGTCATTTTTATGAGTGTATATGCGTGCGTGTGCGACTTTATGAAGGAATGGAAGGAGGGGGCACTAGGAATAGGGAACGGGGGGGGGGGGAAGGGGGGCTCATAATTGAATGTGCTCATATTAGGAGCACATGATATGCAGAATGGTATGTCTTATTATGGTGACAGAATAACAATGATAACGATTATCTTTGTACATGTTATAAAAATTTAAAAAAATCTCGTCATGATAATGACAGAGATAAATAATGATAACAACTTTACAGAAGGTAACCTTATTACTGTTATTGATTGTGCTTTTATAACCAAGTATTAAAGTTAAAATCTTGAAAAGTTGAAAAGTAAGAGAGAACAATATGGGAGGGGGCAAAAGGATTTCTTGTTTATAAAGGAGTAAACGTGGTTTATAAGCAATTTTGATTTCTATTTACTTGATTTGGTATTAAGAATAATGTAACTCGATTAAAAATCATGACTATAAAGAACTACTGTATATATTCAATTACTTTAAAGTTTCAAGAATGGATAATAAAAAAAAAATTAATCGGCTACGACTTCTCTTTATGCGAAAAGTTCATAAGAGTATATAATGGAATGTTATTCAGCTAACGAGAATAATCAACAAAACTTTAAAAAAAGTGATGATAAGTATCATAATGTGAAAGTAGCATTAGCATCGTGTCGCTGTGCGCGCGATGTAGAATAGAGTTATTCTCTTTGCGTTGTTTGATGCTGTTTTATTTCTTTTCGTTTTGCGTTGCATTTGAAAGTGTCAAAGTGATTGCCGTTGTTTAAAGATTATTACATTATTATTCAGTTGTCACTGAAAGGTGTCTGTTATTTAGAAATATTTAGTCTTTTCATTGCAGTGATATTGCCAGAAACTTTGTGAGAAACTTGAAATAATGTGGCATACGATAGAAATTCTGAAAGCACGTTATGTTGTTTTTCGTAGTTTTCATAACATGATACCAATTTGTACTGTAGACAAGTACTTTTATTTACAAAGCAGAACTTAAACCGAGTCATGAATTGTGTTTAAAGCTTTATGCTATATACGAATATCTGAATTCGAATTTACGAAAGTTTGGAAGCATTTTGCGATATATTTTTGAATGATATCGTTTATGACGCAGAACCGTGTTATTCGGTCCTCTTTTTAAAGTGAATATACTTATTGTTTACAAGTTGATGTGTATAACAGAAAACTGAATAGTTTACACACATGCGTGTTGAAGTAACTTACTTATTAAATAAGCCTTTGCAAAGATAAATGCTCATTTCGTTATGAAACTCATTTTGCGTTATTATCTCTATATTATATACAAGAACATTATGAACGCATATGATACATTATGTTGTATTTTCTGTTGTCATAGTTGTAGCCTACATAGCATGATGGCCAACTATTATATTACCATGAATTATGTTATAAAAAGTTATCTCTAATGTGATTTTTACCATTTTACTTTCTAGCACTGGATTGGTGATATAGATGCGCATACTTCTATATTTCACATTATACATCGCACGTGTTATACGGTTTGAATGATAGCCTATTTCGGTCATATTATGAAACTTACGTTTTCATCGATTATTGATGTATATATTTTATGATGTGGTGGAATTTTAATCTGAGAACTAAGACAAAAAAGTCTACAGCATAACTGATCACCAAGAATATGGAAGCTGTTATATGAAATAAGTTCTGTCATTTTGTTGGTAAACATAAGATAGTAGTTGTCATAATTATATCGCTATTCTTCTCTAGTAAGCCTACTGTGTAAGTTTAAGAAATTTTTGTTTAATCATTGGTTTATGTGTAGAAAGTTATAGTGTACGTCATTTATTCAGCTTGTGTCTTTATTGGATAAAATGTTTATCATGATGAATATTCAAGTTGTCGAACATGTCTGCTAATCATTTCCTTGATTTAAAATCAATCAGCGGGTTATCTGTGCATCACTTGGAATGAGAAAGAAGAAGTAACATTTTCATATTATTATTCAGAAAAGAAAACAATGAAAGTAATTCTACCTTTCGGTGCTTCAGTATTGTCATTACGTTTCTGTTATTTCCGATATTCGCAGATGAATATATGTAATAAATCAAAAAGATAATTTGTAAACTAATTCATGACAAATCTATTCCTGCAAAAATACTTATACGAACATCTAAAACAGCGTGTGTCGAACATTTATCATAGTAAACTAATTTACGGTGAAACTGAGGGTTTACCAGGTAATCTACTGCCTTTCAATTATGAGAATTCAATGTATAACCTTATCGTAAGTGCAGAATGTTTATTAGTAATTATTCTCTGATTTTACTAGGTTTGCATGATGCGATATTTTAAATAAAGTTGCTTGAAGTCTATTTCTCAAGTCGTTATTTTTTGTTACGTTTCATGCACCTGTGCCTTGGCGTATCTATGAAATCTATTTTGTAAGGGGGGTGGGGGGCATCTCGAAACATATGCCCGTTTACATTGTCTAGTCTCAGACCACCGGCGTAAATCCACTTTGAGAAGTGGGATGATCGACTTTTATGCCGATTTTTTTTTCGGTCGAACTCACTGAAGTATAAACACACACCTTCACCCACCCGCATAGACTCCCTTACACACATTCTTATTTTTATTTTGCGAGCGAGCCAAAAATAACCACTTTTCTGTTTTTTAATCGCATTTTCAAATAGAAATTCTAAAATATGTTTTTTAATGACAGATTATTAAAAAATTTGCTAACTGATTAATTAAGATATCATTTCTTCCTTAAAAAGGGGGGGGATATTTGTACACGCCACCCCCCCCCCCCTCGAACCCCCCGGATTTACGCCAATGCCTGAGATCCGATCCAAGTTATCATGACTTTCCCCTTCCAATATTTGCAACAAATAATGTGAATCACCAATTTGATTTTATCCTTATTCAGAGGCAATAAAACTCACGCTTAAATCATAATGAGGTTAAGTCAAATGACTATAAATATCGTCTTCTTCTTTTTATTTTCTTAATTTTTGGTAACAATGGTGTTAACTTCGATTTCCATCCTTGAAATTCAATTTTGATGTGAAATAATCGGTAACAATGGCGTTTATTAAGTCAAAATTATTCGAGCATCGTACCACATTCTAACGTTATATTCTGCAATCAAGTCGCTAATAATATTAAAACCCCAATCGATCTGTTGCCGCAGAAAAAATATCGCTGTCGGGAAGAAGTTTGGAATGCATGTGCCCGCTTCGTCGGCTTATTACGTCATAATGACGTCAATTTTAGGTTTAAGAGTGGTATCAAAAAAGAGCAGACAATTTTTTTTCATTCTATGAAGAAAAAAAAATCGGAAAAATGAAAATTTGACAAAAAATTAGTGTTCGCGTCCTTCTTCCGGGCACACGACGATATAACCAAAAGTTAAAGATCTTTTTATATATTATATATATAAAAAAAAAAAGATAAACCATATCGTAGTAAATCATGGTTGAAATTTGATTTTTATTTCATTTTTTTCTTTTTCTCTTTTTTGAGGGTAAAACGAGAGGAAAAACGAAACTTTTCCATTACTTAACAAGAGGCCGTGGAAAGCATCACGTACATGGGTAAAAGGAGTATTGAAAATATTCCATGTTATCAGATGTAAAATGTGCATGACATTCATCATCATCATCATCATCATGCATTGCTGAAACCACTGATCTGTTGATATTTCTTCTAAAAGGACGCTTTAGAGAAAAGAAATCCCCAATCTTTAGAGGAGACGGGGAATCCCCACTCGGCGCGTTTAGGGAGGTGTAAGATTTAGGAAGCGGAACTTATAGTTGTTGTTTTTTCTTATTAGTATCATTCACCTTCTTTCTTCTTCTTCTTCTTCTTCTTCTTCATCATCATCATCATCTTCTTCTTCTTTTTCTTCTTCTTCTTCTTCTCCTCCTATTCCTCCACTTTTTCTTCTTCTTAAACTTATTCAATTGCAGCATTAAACTAAGATGTCATATAAACGCATCTGAGATTTTTAGCAATGTTGAATGACAAAATCTACATAAGAACTGTTACAACTTTAAACTGCCATGATATGATTTCCCATTTGTTCAGGCTTGCATGAAATAGTTGTCCATCTCTGTATAGAGCAAGAATTTTGCAATTCTCCTAGGCACATGGATTACTCACTTCTGATTAAAAAATATATATTATAAAATCCTTGCATCGTTTGCCCATTGTCGTTCAAAATTTTATATTCCGATTATCCATTTGTTTGATTGTTTTGATTTTTCTGAGCGCGATTTTACACTATGAGCTCATACGCTGAGGTTAAATCAATGACCCTACAATCACGACAATAAATCGAGATCTAAACTTCCCCTATACCATTGTCAAGCAAATCAATTATTCTGTTATTGCGGATGAATACGAAAAATCAAAGAAAATGAACAAACAAAAAAAAAAAAAAAAAAAAAAAACAACGGGCCTCTTGTGCGATATTGAGCAATCGCGTTAATTTCAACAAGGCGTTGTCATCATAGCTCCGTAACTGTAATGGAACAGAGAGGTCAGGGCACTTAACAGAGTTGCCTCAGCGGCGCGGTGTCTACAAGCGGGTGTCATTACTTTTTATGGTTTTTTTTTTTTTTTTAAGGAAAGGTTAGTTGGGGCTTCCCCTCAATTTTTGAGCTGTCTTTGTGTTGGTTTAGAGATTTTCATGAATTGGAAATTAATGTCCAGAGAACAGAAATATGGGTACGAAATTTCTTTACGTCCTCTCCTTGTATACCGGCATCATACGATTTACTTGTCCTCATTAAAACCGAGTTATTCTACTGAATTTATTGCTGTTCATCTGAATAATGAATATCATTAACAGGACAATTGACTGCCTTTCTCACCATGCTCACAATGTCATGGGCGTCAGTCAGGGAGGGGGAGAGACAGGGGTCACTTCTCTCCCCCCCCCCCCCCCAATAAAAAAGAAAAAAATAAATTTGGATATGTCCCCCACCCCATGATCTTAGAAAAAAAGAGATACCTCAGCAAAACAATTTAAGCAGAGACCCCACTTTTTTCTTTTTTTTCTTACCAGCAATTTTTTTGACAGTGAGAGGGGGGGGGGGGGGGAGATAGGAAGAAAGAAAGACAGGGGAATTAGTGAAACAGAGTAATATATTTTTACTTGAATATCTTTATCATGACGGACGTCATACAGCCCAAATGTTACTGGAATTTCGAACTTTACTAATTAAGGCCCCCCCCCCCCCCCCAAAGAAAGCTTTTCTGGAAATCTTATACATCAGTGAGAGGAGAGAACCGATTTGTTGATATTTTGAGAGAACTGGTGATAAGCATTACATGTCGGCAAATCAGGGTAACGGTCCAATTTTCCCCACAGGCATTCATGGGAATACCGAATGTTCGATTTCCTTGAAACCTGCTTGGGTTATCTTTAAAGAGTACTTAATGGTATTCCCTGCATTGATTTTTTGGAACAATATAGACCACAATGACGTCATAATGAACAGGAGACGGGACCAACTGGTGGAGGATTTGGGAGTTTCCCAGCAGGACCCATGAGGACTGGGCCCAGGACTGGTGGATTTGTGGTCGGTGGACGG
Source organism: Echinometra lucunter (assembly GCA_029962745.1). Taxonomy (NCBI): domain Eukaryota; kingdom Metazoa; phylum Echinodermata; class Echinoidea; order Camarodonta; family Echinometridae; genus Echinometra; species Echinometra lucunter. Next base: position 285,507 of record JAPZVO010000022.1, on the reverse strand, counting down.
GTCGTTGGACAGCTTGATCACTGTAAATTGAGCCAGACGAAATTGATGCATAAGTTTTTTAAACAAGGGAACAAGCAATCCCCCCCCCCCCCCCAAAAAAAAAAAAAAAAAAAAAATGACAATAACAAAAAAAAAAAACAATACAGTGGAAACTCAGTATAACGAGGTCCTTGGGACCATCAAAATTACCTTATTATAGCAGGAACCTCATTATATCAGGGTTAAAAAACAATAGAATATAAAGAGCTGGGACCGGAATATTACATTGTTTAATCATGAATATTTTTATATCAGATTTCTTTATACCGAGTTTCCACTGTAATAATGAATAAGGAAAGAAAGAAAAATATGACAGTAAATGAAATGAAATAATAAACGAATAAATAAGTAAACAAATAAAAAACAATGAAATAAAATAAATGAACTTTATCTTTCCAAAATTTCTACTGCTTTTCGTGTCTTTTTTTTTTCTCTATTCAAAATTTGACATTCATAGAAAAAAAGAATAAACAAGAAAAACAAAAACCACTACAAACGAACAAACAATTCTACCCATGTACTGATTTCTGCCCCTCTCTTCATGCAAAGTACACCCAATTCTTCTAAAATACGCTTGCTGAACAACGTTACCATTACTTGCATCATCTCGAGATCAACAATGAACGTTGTTCTTTCCCTTGCCTTATTAAGGCATGAAGAGGAGAGGGGCAGAATTTCATGTTTGGGTTTGGTTTGTTGCTTTTTACTTCGCTTTCAAATTTTGGTTATAAGTTTAAAAAAAAAAAAACACCTGAAAAGCAGTACATGTACGACTTTTGGAAAGATTATCATTATTTTACTTCATCATTAATTTTTGTTTACTTTTTCATTTATTTTGTATTTATGTTATGTACTTTTTATCTTTATTACTTTTCCTTATTTCTTTTAAGATTTATTTTCGTTTCATTATATTTTTTTCGGGGGGGGGGGGGGGGAATTGCTCGTTAGAAAATTTCATGGTTTAGTAATACATGAACTTATGGATCAATTTCTTTGCCTTATGTAAGGCAAAGGAAAGAAAAAATATGAAAAAGAGAAACAAGAAAGAGGGGGTGGGGTGAAAGAAAGAAATTAAGTGGGAACAGAGGAAATCATGAAAGAATGAAGGAATTAAAATGAAATACTAAAAAAAGGTTGAATGATCATGGATTAGAGGTAGGGTAAAGAAACAATTCTTTTTTTTAAAGGCTCTGGCATCGTTATCTTCCTTATTACATCATTCTAAAACACTTCACTCCCCTCTCTTTTTATCCATCTCAACTGTTTATAATTCATTTCAAGGCTCCGAGATAACTGTATCCACAATTCCACATTTATCTCTAGCTCTCGCAATCCTGCACTCTTTCCTTTCCTAGTATACAGGTACAGGTGCTACTCGAGTTTCTGTTTCTCTCACTCCATCTTCCACACAGCTATATCTTATGATGCATCCCTCATTCCAAGGTAAAAGATGAGCACTACCAACTTACTAGCTGAAATTTGAGGGAAATTTAACCGTGAATGTCAAATTATTTGAAATAAATAACAAATGTAATCTAAGGTTAACTTGCTGGATGGTGCAAGTGACAGGTAGGTTTTCATTTCGTAGCACCCAATATAGAAGCACCGTGTCACATGTCATGTTTCTTACCTCGCATACTTAAATAACGGTTCGCACAACTTAATAATCATGGACATAAAATCATGACACTGCAAATAATTTGTGCTTATTTTTTTTGCTGGTGCCCACAATTTATTTGTACAGACTATTGACAGTAATATTGTATCCCATCCCTCATGATAAGCTCAGCATCTATTTCTTCTTTCCCTGGGAGGCCTTGAGTACTCTATGCACGATCTTCTGCTCCTCAATCAAGAAAGCACGGACGATCCTGCAGTTAGGAAAGAGAAGAGGTTGGAGGGGATGGAAGAGGGGATGGGAGGATAAAAAGGAAAAATAAAGAAATAGAGAATAAGGGTGAAGAACAGAACGGGCAAATTTAATATCAGACAAAGCCCATTGCAAAATGTAAACATATCATATCTTCCTGCTAACTTCCAGTAATGTTTTGAAATATCATTTCTATGAATTCTTCTTCGTAATATTTCAACACTTTTATTTATTTTTCTGTTTTATGTCTGAGGAACAAATACTTTATTTTGTTGTTTATACCAATAACATTCCAATGCAGTAAACAAAATTCGTACAATCATATTTCACTTTTCATACCTTGAAATGTAAGAATGTTGGTAAAAATATTAACATGGCAGCACTTTTACTTAAACCACATATACCGGGTGTCCCAGAAAAGGCAAAATGGCGGTTTCTAAGCACTTTACCTTTAAAAAATCGTTAATTTTTTTTACATTCGTGGGTAAAGTATATTCTAACAAAGAGAATGATACCAAGATCATAGAATTTGATGATGTAATTTGAATTTTATTCCTGTTTCTTAAAATACAGTGAT
>JAPZVO010000022.1:252133-282521 GCA_029962745.1 Echinometra lucunter | reverse complement strand
ACCACCGTTCACTTTGTAGATCTAACTGTTATTTTATGTTAACAGTTACAGCAGCGCTTTTTTATATTTAATGTTAGAGATAAATCTTTTCTGTTTATTCATACTGGTGGTAGGAAATTTTTTTTGCAAAATCGTCTGTTGCATTTCATTTTGTGACGAAATGGTTCACTGTTCGTGAATTAAAGAAATACATGAAATAGTGTTTTTAGTGCACTTTTGACACTGGAGCGTAACGTTTTGGAAATAATAACTTAGTTAACACTTGGCGCCCCATAGCCAGTATGCCACAACCCAAGTGTTTTCAAGCGTGCCACGCCCCAAGTGTTTAGTAAAAGTCGACCTATGCTAATTGCTATGCTATACTCCTGTAGCTTGTACTGTAGTGTAATATGGAGGAATGGACTATAACCTAGGCCCTATAGGGCTTTAATGCACTTTCGTATCCAGGCCTGACAGAATAAAGCACAGAATATGTCTCTCCAAGTCATGAAAAAAAGATTTGTTAACCTGCTGTTATGAATCACACAGGACTACATTGGTATGCTGAGCTGTACAAATTTGTGTGACATGCTGCCCTAGCCTCTATCATGTCTGCAGTCAAAGATTGAAATCACTAAATCAACAAATTCAGATATAATATTTGCTTTTTACACCTAGGATAATGAAATATCTTATTTCCATTTCATTCCTCCAACTGGATATAAATTATCTTGATCAAATGAATTTTGAAAAATATCTTTCTGATCACTGGTGACACAGCACTTGCTCCTCTGTCCCCCAAAATTCATTGGTAGAACACTACTTTCTTTTTGTCGGCAATTTGCATGATACAGCATGTCTGTTGTGTGAGGTTAGTAAACTGAGCACTAGTGTGAGTGGTTATGAATATGATACTTGATAGGATTTTTCAGTATAGACCCTAACTTAAGTAGATGCTGTGTGGCCAGACAGGTTGTGTATCTGGACAGTCGATTTAAAACAGGCATTTTTTTTTTTTTTTTTTTTTTTTTTTTTTTTGAGAAGTTTACAAGCAATATTTCTTAAATTTTCTAACACTTGTGCTAGACAATTTTGATGATTTGACGATTTGTTCTCCATGCAGAACAAATGCACGACCCCCCATCCTATAGCACATTTTCTATTGATTCCAGCCGGGCTTTTCTCGGGCGTAGTACTCAACGGGTACGGGCCAAAAAGCAATAGTTAATCATGGACATGTGATTATCTAAAAGGGTCTCTATGATCCTGACATCAGTCTCATGTGGTTTCATGTCCATATTGCTGCAGCTAGTCATTACTAGCTCCTCCACCCCTCCCCCTTCTCCCACCATTTTTTCTTTTCTGGAACCCCCTTCTCCTACCATTTTTTCTTTTCTGGAAAGAAAAAGCATGGCTTCACCAGCAGATATTCACTATTCTCATCAACTTGATCTTCCCTTGAAATATAAAAGATGAAAGGAAGTCGGCTACAATTATTCCAGAGATATGAAGAGTGTGTTCAAAATTCAATCTGTAGTATTTTTCTTGTTATTTTTATTTATTTATTTATTTATTTTTATTATTTACTTTTGCAGATGACAAGAAGCAGTTGGCTAGTTCAGCTGAAAAGCAAGTCGATGAAGCTCATGAATTGGTAAGTACTCTCTCTGGAATAAAGCTCTGCTTTCCAAATGAAATGAGTGAGTGAAATGAACAAACAAAACAACACCAAGAAAACAATAACTTGGCAAAGCCTAATTTTTATGATAAAAATTATGAAAAAGACTTTAATCAGAATGGATGATTGTTAACTGAAACCTTTATTTCATACTGATTATGTGTAAATATTTCTCTCTTTTATTGTTTATGATTGTATGTCTTCTGTTAAGATTAGTTTTTAAATCTTGTCTTTATTTGTGAATTCAAAATTGTGTTATAAAACATGAACAATGAAAAAAAGGCACTAGATTAAAAAAAATAGCCCAAAATATTTTATTTGCAAAACGTGTTTATTAATATCAGTGTCATGTTGCTATAATGGTTAACTTTACTCATTTCTAAATGCAATTGGACCTTACGCTACAGGAATGCATTATTATTACCTTGGTTTTTATCTTTGCAGCTTGAGCAGATGAACATTGAAATTCGCAACATTCCGTCCGCAGAACGACAGAAGTTTACCACCAGATTAAAAAGCTACCAGGCTGAACTGAGTCGGCTAGAAAAAGATCTTGTGAGTTATATTCAGAAACTACCTTACAGCCATTCCTCTTGACTGGTGCAGTTATCTTTTAGTTTATGTGGCATCAAAAGCTATTGATTTTGAGCCAAATGTTATTCTTTTCTTATTAACATAATTATGCAGGGCCCACTGGAAGAGCTGATAAAAAACTGAAGTGGCTACCCTGGGTAAATAAGATGTTATTATCATTATTGTTATTATGATCTGGAACCTGGGCTGCATTTCATAAAACTTGTTATTAGTAACAGCTGCCACATTTCTATGACAAATTTTCTCTCAGCCAATCAGATGCAAGGATTTCAGTAACTTATAACAGTTATTGCAACTTGTTATTGATAGCAAGTTTTAGGAAACGGAGCCCTGGAGTGGTAAACCATTTTTTTTGAGGGGGAGTGGAGACTGAAATTGTTGCTTGCAGCAAAGAGAGATTTCTTTTATTTTCTTATTTGTAGGATCACAGTTAAGTTTGAGTTTGTGAGATATACTGTAAAAATGAAAAAGAAAAATAATGCAGGGATGTATGCATAAATGAATTATTGCTTTTTTTTTTTTTTTTTACTTTGTGGGCAATGTAATTTATAACCTTAACAAATCTTTAAGTGGGGGTTTTTTATGTATGTTTTTTTTTTTTCCTTATCACTTTGTAGAGACGGTCCAAGGTAGCATCAAGAGATGATGGAGCCAGGGAAGAACTGCTTGGCCTTGATGATTACCGCAATTCAGAAGATCAGGTGAGGGGCTTGCAAAAAAAAGATATCTTAAATTTCTAATCTTATGATGAGTTCATTTCCAAAAAATGTTTGGAGATCTGCTACAGATCCCTCAATTGGTTTTTAAAAATGAAGAGAAGGGTTGGGGGGGGGGGGAAGAGAATGGTAGAAATTTCGGGCTAAAGTATGTTTTTTCCTTTCATTCACCCCCCCCCCCCCCCCCCCCCCCGGTAATATTCTTGTCTTGAAAGGTAGGTGGGTTTCTGAACCACCTAAAACCATGTTCCCTGACACCCCCCCCCCCCCCCCACACACACACACACACATTTTTCTTGTTGTTGACGGTTCCAGGCCTGCAACTCACTCCTGAGATTTATTTCATATCAAATGGATGTTGTAGGATTTACACCTTCCCAATTATCTAAGGGCTGGTGGCATATTTAAAAACACTGATCACTGGTTTTGAGAAAAATATGATTTGCAGAGATGCTGGTGAGTACTCAGTATTGCATGCTGACATTGTGGAATAGTACTGCGTGTCTCATGAAAACCAGCAATTTTTTTATGTCCGGTGTTTTATTACTCTGTCAATAAGGCCCCCATCTCACTAGAAAGGCGATCATGGCGACCATGGCGACCATGGCGATCCATGGCGATCTGTGAAAATTTTGCAAAGCGTGGCAGAATCGTCCTTCAACTCCATTTTTGACCTGCGCGGTGATTGCACTGCTGTTGTGATGACGTACCCAGCCAGTATGCGCAGAAACATAAGTGAGGGAAAATTGTCTTGGAACTGGCCTGAAGCACGGGCGATAGGAGCCGCTTTCAATGCGCTTGAAGTACGCTTTAGGCATTGCTGATACGTTAGAGCTACGGGCATGTTGTTTTTAATACGCTCTTAAGACGATTGTGGTGCTCTTGGCGACCTTGTCGCTCTTGAACATGTTCAAAACTTGGTGGCGACAAGGGCGATGCTGGGGATCATTGGCACTCCAGAAAGGCTTAAGATACGACTGAGAAGATTGCAAAGGCTCAAGCCACGATCCACCACGCTTTGTCGATTTTTGAGGATAGCAGTGGAATCTCCTTCTAGTGAGATGGGGTATAAGAGAAAAACAACATTTCATAAAGACAAATACTCACTTTTAACCCATATACTCTTGAAATGTGCTCTTGAAAGTTGGCAACTCTTACTGTGTCAAACCTAAAATCAATTGCTTTTCCAGAAAACAAGACTGTTAGACAACACAGAGAGGCTAGAAAGGACATCCAGAAAATTAGAGGCTGGCTACAGAATGACTGTAGAGACAGGTATGTTAGTGGAATTTGTTGTTTGAAGATGGTTAATGCTGGTGTTGATATCACTGTAAATGAGATGTAACATAGGCACTGGTTTTCAGTGTCATTGTTTGATAGGAGGGGATTTTGTTGTTGTTGGGCTTGGACTTTTTGTGCTGTTGGTTTATTTGTTTTCAAGATCATTTTCATTTTGTTTAAGTGGTATTAGTATTAATGTCAGTATTTGAAGCTGATTGTACCCACAACTGATGACAAAAATTTGTCAACAGATTTTGTGAAAACAGAAAACTGATTATTAGATTGCCTTGTACTTTTTCATTCTTTGGATGAAATGTTCCGTCTGAACTTCTTTTTTCTGGCTCTTGATGCAGACGTAACCTTGCAGTGTACATAAGTGTATGAATGCTGTTATTTTTTCTCACTTCTTCCTGAAAGTACCAGGCAAAATTCACTCCAATCTGACATAAAACTTGCACAGGTCTTGTATTAGTGCTTATTCAGGGTTCATACAGGTCAGGGAATTTCTAGAAAGTCAGGGAATTGGAAATTCTTTTTTCCAGAAGCAAAAAGTCAGGGAAAGTCGAGGAATTTTTCATTTTCTTCTCGAAAGTCATGAAAAATCATTTATTCAAGTTAATTCATGTTAATAAACCTGTGCTCCGGCAGTCCCTGCATTCATGGTACTCAGATCAGCTCTGAAACTCTTTTAATCAGCGCGCTTTTTATGTAAGTTTTGCATCGCGTGTGATCGATGAGTAATGGAAATTTGCAATTTTTCTGCCGTAGAAAGTCATGGAAAGTTGTGGAATTTTGAAAATATAAGTGTATGAACCCTGTTATTGTGCTATGTACATTGTACATACTGATTATTGTTAGAGCACACAGCTATTACATACAACCTTATTGCAATCAATCATGGCAATAGTTAAAACACTATTAAATATCACATGCCTAAACCTTCCTTCAGTGCTGTATTGAGCATATCTCTCATATAGAGCCAAAACGCCTATCTGTATTAGTGCTGGTCCCGGGACGGTCGGATAAATAAGACAAACATACGTCATAAGGGAAAATTTCACAAATTTCACATAGTCATTCTGTAATATCATTGTTATGAGAGATGATTCATGTCTGGTGTGGTTTGAGTGCAAAAAACCGATAAATATTACGAAAATCCCTCGTTTAAAATAGACCCCACCACTTTAGCACATGATCCTATGCATCTTAGGTGGGGTATAGCTACCTGCTATCCAAAAGGCCTGTTAAAAGTCTTATCAGTACTAGCATCTTCGCACAAGAGGTGGTGGTTTTGGATTACACCTGCACTCCTCATCATCTTATGTAATAGTGTTAACAAACTCTTAACACCGCACTGCCTAAAGGAAATATGAAGTAGGAAATATATCTTTCACCTGTTTTAAGATATTGCCATGTCCAAAAGTCACTCATAATTTATATGAAAACCAAAATTAAACTTCGAACGAAGCAAAATGAATCAAAAATTGCGATTCTGGCGACATTTTAACTCCATAAACTAGCCCATCGCGCGTGCACTAGGCCTGTGTAGCCCCAGCGTGTTTCTATTTCTCTCTCTCTCTCTCTCTCTCTCTCTCTTATCAAACTGAAGGTCGATCGTTTCTCCGGCAAGGGAATTAAATTGTTCAGCGCTTTTGTTTATTTAGGCTAACTGCAATCTCAGGTGTCTACAAGTGGCAAAAAATCAAATCGGGTTTTCAGTTTTAAACGATGGGTTTTAGTTATGAGGCCATTTTTTACATTTTTAAAATAACAACATTATGCAAAACCAAAAAAAGCCTTCCATTTGATACCGTACTCATATATATCAAGGGAAAAATCTATATCTGTGATCCTAACTATCATTTTTTTTTCTTTTTTTAAAAATATTTTAGCAAAGTTTGATTGCAATAAAAGCGACATACAGTGACCCCAACTGTTCCTCTTTTTTTTTTTTTTTTTTTTTAGTATTTTGTACTGTATTTTAGGGAAAATACTGCAGGTTTTCAAGCAAAATACTGTTTTCCCCAAACCTTAGTTACTGTAAAGTTCTGTGGCTGTAAAGTAAAATACACTCCTTTTCCACTCATAATACTTCCTTCTAAACCATGACAGAAATACTGCAAAACGTAATGAATAAAGGTAGTCAGCATCTCTGAATTATATCCTTTTTTTTTTTTTTTTTTTTTGGTGGGTTTTTTTTCAGTCTTCAGATGAGTGTAATTTCTTGTATGTGTATTACTTTCCAGAGCAACTTGGACAAGATATCATGGATAACCTACATAGAGACAGAGAAAAAATTGACAGATCAAGAAATAGGGTAGGTATTCAGTAGAATGAATGGTGGAAATTGAAATCCTCATGAATGAAAATTTATTCTTAGATACATGTACAGTTCATTTACCTTTCATGCAAGTCTTTTTTTGCATCAGTCAGAGAAAAAAAAACCTTTTATAGAGATGATTGGTTTGTTTTGAAACATTGATGTAAATTCATTCCTAAAGAGGTGTAGTTTTGAAATTCATTCATTTTAAGACAGTCATTCAATATGAAATTAAAGAAATCTAGATCGCCATACAGATTGTTGTCAGAAGTTTGGAATATTTAGGCAGAGGTATAAGTCCTTTTGCTTGCTGAAAGAAAAAGAAAGAAAGATTAGAGAGAAAGAGAGAGGGAGAGAGAGAGAGAGGAAAGAAATCTACCAGTAAATACTTTCCTATTGTGGTCTTCAAAATGTTATACATAATACAAGCATTGTGAATAAGACGTTACTGCAGCTTAATCTTATCATAAACACTTTCTCTGTCTTCACCAGCTACGAGACATGGACTCCACTGTCGGCCAAAGCTCAAGAGTACTCAGTGCAATGATGCGTAGGTATGATGAATGTCGCCCCCTATTCTCACTTTTTTATGTATGCTTTGTGAATATCTTGATTTGCTTTCATGCTTTCGAAACCCAAATGCATGGTTCAATCTACCCAGCCTGTCGAGCCCACCACACATTTTATTTTATCACTTTTATCCAGTTTAAGGCATTGCATAGTTGTTCTGAAAGAAAATGTGAAAATGTGCCTTTTTTTTTTGGTTGTTCTCATACTAATATCAATACTTTATCTTTTCTGCTTTAGGATTGTATTTGTTGTTGTTGTTTATTTTGTTTTGGGGATACCAGTCAAAGAAATCGCCTGATGTGCTTTCTCTCGTTAGTGGCTTATTTGGTGTTAATGTTATCTCATTCTGGTTGCCATACATCAACTCACAGTTAGAATTTTATTGTTCCTATAACATCTAAGATACTTGTTTAAAATTCTCATACTGATATATAAAGATACTTTATTTTATTCCATAATTGGAAAGCAGTAGCAGTGTTCAGTGTGGTTGCCTTGTAGTACAGCAGTGTGTGCAATAGCCTAGTAAGATTTTGTTTTCTTTGAGATCCATGTGCAGTGTAGATAGAGCATTACTGTTACTATTTCTGGCTTATTGGATATGATGATAAAGACTGCATTACCCTTGATACAACCACACATGCACTTGGTCAAAATTTTCTCATGTTTTCTTCTAAGCCAGTCAGGATTGATCATTACCGGAGAACTCTTGATAACTATATAAAGATGAAAAGGAATGGAACAATCTACCCATTTACATACCAAATGCTTTTCAAGGCATTATATTCCAGACATTGTGCCAAACAGGATGGATTATACTTTATCCTTTTTTTTCTACTTCCTGCAGGATCCTTCAAAACCGTCTAATCATGCTGTTCCTGGGCCTCGTCATCTTATCCGTCATTATACTTACCATCTACTTCATCGCGAAGAAATGATGACGGCTTCCCCAAGGTGTTTCTCCCGATTCCTGCCTTTGAGAAGGTTACAAAGATGTGCGAGCGAGGAACCTTGAGCGTAGGGTTATGCCCAGGTTTGCATTCCTGTCTGTGTGCTGGGTAGCTAGTTTATTATGTTCTATGTTGGACTATAGAATCAGATCTGTGCATGAAAAGTGTAATGTTACTAGGCACCCCGAAGGTAGTATTCCTTTGTCATTGGATGTTAACCCATTCGTGACAGGAATTATTTAAAGCCTAATTTGATCAGCTTTTATTCTTCAAATTGGCAACACCAACATTTTTATTTTATTGCTATATTTTTCTTATAAAACATCATGTATCTGAAATGAATATAAATTGACAGAAATTATGATGAGAAGTCAAAAAGTTGCCAATTTGCAGGGGAAAACGGTGATTTTAAACTTTCTATCACATTGCCAATTTAAGGATTTTGATGCTTATTTTCCTTTTAAAAATTTTCAGCATCAAACAACGAATATTGACGCAACCAAAATGGGCACAGTTTGCGTAGAATTTTTTGCTCTTTCTGCTCATGTATTTGGTATGATTTTTAGGGCTTTGCATCAAAACATATTAGGCCAAACCACAAAATGTGGACCTATGTCACGAATGGGTTAAATAATTCCACATGTTTAGGAGAGTTTCAAAAGTAATACAGGTTTCTTGTCAAAAAGCAGATTCTTAGAGATGTGTTCTTTGTGACATATGGCTTTTGACCATTCATAAATGATGAAGCTGTTGATGCAACCAATGGTTCTTTAACCAGTGTGGTTATCACAGGTCATTTAGAGATTTCACATATTTGTTACAAAAATAAGTAAAAGACATGTTCTTAAATGGACACATTTGACATTATTGTCATAAGGTATCATAGGTGTGAAAGTTGTCAGACATGTCTCAGTAATGTATAGAAAAAAGCTTTTATTTTGTTTCACATAAAAGCTTTGATGGTTTTGTGGGAGTGAATTACTTGAGAAGGCTCTTGAAAATGGTGATGTTGCATTTGCTCTGGGACTTATTTCGTAAAAGATGTAGGACTAAGGTTATGGTTGCCTGACGAGTTCTGATTTCCATTGATAAAGGGAGCCTTCTTTTTCTTGTTTCTCTTTCACCTACTTGTCCAAGTGGGCAAGCAATGTAGGAGCTTTAATGAATATCAGGTAGACCAACATGATGGCTTTTTTTTGCCAAGTTCTAAAGAAGACTGCAAGATTGAATTCACTCATTATTTTTTTCATATTTCAAATCTTAAAGGAAACCAACACCCTCAAGTAAAGTAGTTTTGAATGAAAGCTAAGATGGTCTGAAACATCAGCAAACATTTGAACGAAATTAGACACTGAATAAGAAAGTTTTGGCTATATGAAATTTTCTACCTGACTTTTTTTTCACACTACCAAGGCTCTTGATGACATCAGTTTGTAGACAATAACTCAATATGTTTTGCACACACATAATCAAAAATTTTCATTGTGCTTAAGAACTGCACATTTTCTTTAGCCAAACTCAAGATATCATGTAGGAGTGTTTTCTCCACAACATATTTGGGATAAGGACAATATAATTATATTTTCTTGAAGATAATAAAGAATATGTGAAATTCTGTGTACGAAACATTGAGGGTTGTCCAAAAATTCTATCACTAAGAGCTATGGTAGTGTTAAAAACAGAAAATTTCATGTAGGCATAACTTTTTTTTCCATGTCCAATTTCATTCAAATTTTCGCTGATCTGTTTTATTCTGTCTTAAGCTTTGACTTAAAGACTACTTGACTTGAGGGTGTTGGTTTCCTCTTATGAAAACATTGTTCCATGGTATTTCAATCGGAATCACCATAATCATATCGTATCCAGTAGGTCAAGGGTAAAGATAGAACTTACTCAACTCTGGTTAAGCCTGCATGCTGACTGGGAACATCTTTATGACCATTTTACTTATTTTATTTTACAAATTATGTGAGGAAAGATAACAAGATATGAAGTCAATGGACAAAGACTGAAAATTTACGTAAAATGATAGCAGCATTGTTATTGGAAAGGTTGGGTATGTATGCTTTGGAAGTTATGTGTAAATATACAGGGATATGAGGATGATAAGATAATAGCATTATGAATGCTGAAGGTTCATTCAGATGTCCAGTGGTAAACCTCCACAGAAACCCCTTCTTTTTTTTTTTTTACTGCGAGACTAGTGATAATGAGGTGGGCACTAACTTGTCAATAATGGTTCACACTCAAATAAAAGAGAGGTTTGCCAGAATTTGGGCGGACAAACTCGTGATGTCATATTTTGTGCTGCTTTTATAAGAATTTAATTAACACCTTTTTGCAATCTCATATACCATTCATTTACATGCTGAAAAAAAAATAGCATGGGGGTTCACCGCAGGGATATGCTGCTTCAAATGTGAACAAGCCTTAACAGTAATTAAGACTATGATATCTATGTCTTCTGTATCAATAACAAGTACAGTGGAAAAGAAGTAGGGGGGGGGGGGTATTTGTAAAGTGAGAGGTTATCATTTGATGTGATGAATGTTTATATATGTACAGAATATTTATTATGGCTACAATTGCCATGTGTGGCATCATGTCCATAAATCTGTCCCAGGCAGTTTCTATCTGAGTTGAGGGCCAGGAGGGTGTTGGCTATCTCTCTCTATTTAAAAGTACAATGGCCCACATTCTGAGCTTTGGTTTAACTTAAACTCAAGTCTAAGAAAAATAAGAGCAATAAACTGACTTAACCCTAAAAGAAAGGGGGGGGGGGGCATTGTGGCCCCCCTGTCGAATTTCTGACGGTACTTTGCAGTGACTCAATATTTTGATCAGAGATTCCATGAGGGGTTTTTTTCTGATCCTTCCCGCAGATTTTGAGATCAAATTCGTGACGCCTGGGCATGTGGTTCTGCAGTTACACATAATTTTATACATGCACGTCACAGACCAAAAATTGCTCAAAAACGTGATTTCATGTAGAATTTCATTACAAATTGTGTTTTCAGCCAAAATTAGATAAAATACATAACAAAAAAAAATTTGAAAACCTTTTTTTTTCTTTGCAGAATTGATGAGGATGTTATAAAAGACATTTGTACCAAAAATCATTATTGCTAAAGCTTTATTTAGTGAAAAGTAGCTAAAGATATAATTTCTCACATAAATTAACTTAATTCAGAAAAATTAAGTGAAATTTAGCCATACAGCCTTGTAGATTACGTCATTCTCTACCCTAATGCAAATTTTCGTGGCAGTCAGGCAATCGACGGCCGAGATTTTTGTCTTGCCCACCGGAGGTGAAGGCGAGACTAAGGGATCCAAATGGCGTCCGTCCGTCGTCCGTCCGTCACAAATGTTAAAGTTTACCTGCAAGACTCTCTTATGATGCATAACTGGGCAACTACTGGTCCAATGGCAACCAAACTTGGATGGTAGATGCACTAGGGGTACCATCATGTTGGGGTGCTGTCGGAGGTCACATGGTGAGGTCAAAGGTCATTTGAGGTCACGTTGTTATAGAGCACCTGCAAGACTCTCTTATGACACATAACATGTCAACTGTTGGTCTAATGGCAACCAAATTTGTGTGATAGATGCACTAGGGGTAACATCATGTTGTGGTGCTGTCAGAGGTCACATGGTGAGGTCAAAGGTCATTTGAGGTCAAATGTTAGAGTTTACCTGCAAGACTCTCTTATGAAAAATAACTTTGCAACCGTTGCTTCATTTTCAACTAAACTTGGGTCAAGACCAGAAAAAGCCTAGTTCTTTCAGGGTTAAACCACAAGTCCAATCTAAATTTCTGTACAAAGTTGAACCACACTAGACTGGAGTTTTAAGTTGAACCAGATTTCAGAATGTGAATCTAACACTCCAGTTTAAAGGGCAGGTTTAGACTGGGTTTAAACCACACTTAGATCGCAGTTTAAGTTAAACCAGAGTTCAAAATGCGGGCCAGTATGTTCAATGCCTTTCTGGCTTTTAGCTATCACTATTTACATGTACATTCATAGCTTATGTTGTGCTAGAGTTATGTCATTTGCTCTAAGACATGTAGTGAAATGACTGGGGTTTTTTTTTCTTCTCTTTATTCTAGTGTGCTATTATTTGACACAACACTGAATGTGTGGTGCAATAGCTGAAATTGTCAAGAATTGTGCACAGTTGAATTAGCTGCATTGAGGCCTAAGTTGTGCATAACAAGTACAAGTAACTCTTTGTTTAACCTGTGAGAAAGGCCCTGCCAAAATTTATTTCCAGTGACCAGAATTCACAATTGAGGTTTAAACTATGCGATGGTTTAAACCTCCGTAAGCGTACTAAAATAAGTTTTAATTGGCACCTATTAGCCTTGCGCACAGTTAAAGAAAACATGAGTGAACCGGATTCTGTGTGCATGTACGCTTCAGAAGAACAGGTTTAAACGGCCCCATGGTTTAAACCTATTGTGTATTCCGGCCATCATTGGGTTTCAGGTTTAATAGCAATATACAGGAGATTTGAACCCTGTATTTTGTGGTTCACAGTCTGGATACCTATCCACTGGACCACAACACCTCTGCATGTGCCATTGTACTTAATGAAAAAAAAAAAAATACAGATTTCACTGACAACTAACACTTCATATAAATATTTACTCAAGTTCCTGCAAATGATTTTGCAGAACAATTTCGTTTTGGATCTGGAAGATGCCGGCCTCCTATGGTCTTGATAAAACCATGGAAAGCCATGGACAAAAAATATTTCTGAAAAGTCATGTAAGGTCATAGATTTCAAAAAATCTTTGGTTAAAATGGAAAGTCATGAAAATTGATCTTCAGTGTGGGCTGTGTTTGGCTATGGTATACTTCCTATGTCTTTATGTGGTATTCGTACACCGCTCGGATGCCCCAACATATACCAAAATGTCACTCACATTTATCAGGTCATGGAGAAAAGCAAATCTGGGCCATAGAAAGTCCTGGAAAATCTTGCAGGAACCCTGAAGATTTGAAATGTGGAAAACTAAAAAAAAATAACATTTATCTCTCTTCCTGCCATGTTTCCTTTTCTTGCCGACTTAACCCATTCATGACAGGAATTATTTAAAGCCTAATTTGATCAGCTTTTATTCTTCAAGTTGGCAACACCAACATTTTTATTTATTGCTACATTTTTTTTATAAAACGTCATGTATCAGAAATTAATATAAATTGACAGAAATTATGATAAGAAGTCAAAAAGTTGCCAATTTGCAGGGGAAAATGGTGATTTTAAACTTTCTATCACGTTGCCAATTTAAGGATTTTAATGCTTATTTTCCTTTTAAAAAATTTTCAGCATCAAACAACAAAAATTGATGCAACCAAAATGGGCACAGTTTGTGTAGAATTTTTTTGCTCTTTCTGCTTATGTATTTGGTATGATTTTTAGGGCTCTGCATCAAAAGATATTAGGCCAAACCACAAAATGTGGTCCTCTGTCACGAATGGGTTAATCCCCTTTTTCCACCTTTGTTGAATAATGAAACAGGAAACAATCCCACACGGATAGATATTTTGTGCATTTGCATTGTAATTACATGTATATTGTATATAGTTTTTATGTAGAGGTCATTCCTTGTGTATATGGTGTATATTTGTCAAATATAGAAGAATATATATATATTATCAAAATAATGGTAAATTTTAAAAAAAAATGTCTCGTATGTTCGGATTTATTGATTTACATTACTGTATAGGCGTTCAGGTGAGAGATCGAGGTAGAGAAAAAGAGAGCAAGAGGGGGAGAGCGGAGGAGAGAAGAGAAAGAGAAAGAAAGGTGGAAGTTGGAGAGAGAGAGAGAGAATATGCCAAGAAAAGAGGGCTCTGTAATCGAGTTCTATGAGGTATAAAGAGAATACACCGATGTTGTGAGCAACACAGACAATTCGGATTAAGAATAAAATTTCATAACCCCACAATAAAGAAAATTTCCAAGGACTTTAATGTATAATATTTATTTGCAAGAGCCACTTTTAAACGCACGTGAACTCACACGTTGGATCTAGGTTGTACTGACGTGATCTTAATCTCTGGAAGAAATTTGACGCATACAAGGCGTGTGAATAACTAATCAACCTCACATTAGATAATTGCTTTTTGTTTATCGGGGAATTATTGCCATGAAAAATGAAAGAAGTAATTAATTTACTGCACTTCTTTTAGCTTGAATCAAGGTTGAACACTAGTTTCGAAGGCCTAAATTAATGAAATCATTATGTGTATAAAAAAAAATGATGCACTTGCCACGATGAAAACTACCACGATGATAACTACCACGCACCTACAAATTAGCTGGCGATGCAGCTTTCTCCTCTACTGCACCCAGGCTGTGGAATAAGCTCCCTCCTCTTCTAAAATCATCACCAACATTGGATCAATTCAAACGAAACTTGAAGACTTATCTATTTTAATATCCTCATGATTGCACTGGACTTTAGACTGACATGTCACTGCCTGGTAATTTGTATATATTTTATCTCCTATGCTGACCAGGGATGACATCTCAAAGCGCTTTGTATCTTGTGGAAAAGGCGCTATAGAAATATCTATTATTATTATTATTATTATAACTATAGACCTGTTGCATTTGCCCTTTCATTTTAAATTTCATAGTCGAATTTAAAGTTCATTGATTTCGACATGAAAAACATGACATTTGTTGCAATTCGCGAACGGACCAAAATGTACCATGAGGATAACGTCATCTTTATTATAAAACATTCAACATTCAAATAAAGAAGAAACGCAGAAAACCCAGGATGGAGGTTTCCAAATAAACCTAGAAGTTACTCAGGCAAAGATAATATAAGTACGATGAAAATAGACGGAAGTAAATGCATTCCTTCATTATGCGGGTATACTTGCTAGATGTTACAACACATGAAATCATAAGAATTAAAATAACTACATCAAAAGGATATAGCCATAGTGGTAGTGTAGTAAATTTTTGGTCATTTTACCTGACTGCTATAAAAAGCACGTCCTTACAAACACGATAAAGATTGTAAGCAAGCAACCAGGGACCGACGGATTGAAGTCTTCTCCGAGGAACCTGGTAGTGACGATTCAATGCCTTACCAAAGGGAACTAGCCATTTACTTAGTTCCGAACCCTGCTACTCCGGTAACAAGACCACTCTCTACCACTGAGCCGTGGAGCCTCAATATGCGAATATTGTAATTGATGAATTGGAAGGAAATGGCCGAGGACTTTAAAGATACAGAAGTAACACCCAAAGCATGGAATGTAAACGACAGAAAACACACACGCACACAACCTCCCACGCCCTAACCCCCCCCCCCCCACACACACACACACAAACCCCACAAAAACAAAAAAAAAACAACAACAAAAAAACCCACCAAAACCAGCATCAAAGTGAATAAGTTCAGGTGAAAGCATTTCCAAATAAAAAATAAGAAAACGAAAAGAAAAACCGTCTCAGGCCAATACCTAGCCGGATAAAGGTGTACTTGTAGCTTTTTGACCAATTAGAAGAAATTAAGAGACCTAAAACATATTAGTGTAAAAATGCAGTGTACAAAGTTGTTATAAGTTGCGTGAAAAATGATCACATCATGCATACAGATACATTTTATGTTTTGATCGGCTTGAATAAAAAAATCCTCATAACGATGCTGTTATATACACTTTTTATAAGAAAACCTCGCAATAAATCACTGACTTATTCCAGTCATTTGATTGCAGGTAGAAAAATGTCCTATTTACTTTACATGACGAGCCGATTCGCCTGAATCGAATCAATTCAATAAAACGTCTCGGGGTTTTTTGTATTCAAAGTGCTCCCAATTCAAAATTGCTTCAGGCAATCGCATCTCAGGGCTTTTTCAATTTATGCCTCCGTCCTTTTCTCATCATCAAATTTAATTTTCAACTGAATAATATGCATAAGCAAGAAGAATACCAATATGTATACCGTAATCCTTGATATCTTAACCTGTAATATCAAGAAGGAATCATAAAAAAAGATATCATATACGTGGAAAACGAGAATTCAGTGATATTGGCAAAGATAAGGTTTTGAAAGGTAACTGTATGTTCATGAATAGTCATGCGCCAGAAATTGGGGGGCACGTCGGTCAAAAGCACAAATTTTCTATCTGTGCTTCCACTTTACCGTGTAGGATATTGATGGATGCCTCTTCGTGTTGAATATATTTTGCACCCATTGCGAATTGGAATACATTAGTAATTGTCACAGAAAAATGCGGTTGTGTGTGCAAGTTAGACCACAAGTCTGAGAATTAATTGACTGTTTTCATCAAGGATAATTAGTGAAAAGTTATCATAGTTTCCGTGTTTAAGACCGAAATGAACAGTGATAATGTGACAATAGGAACGGTAGTAGTATACATTTTCTCCCCCCCCCCCCCGGGGGGAGAACTGAAGGAGCGGAGGGGGGGGGGAGCTTGGGCTGCAGCCTAAAACAAAGATCCACCCCCTCCCCCCCAAAAAAATAATAAAATAAAAGGAAAAGGTGAAATTATCAGTAACACGATAAAAGCTACACTGTAAAAAGTCTAAACACTTTTATAAACGCTTTTCTGTAACACTTTATAAACACTTAAACACGTTTAAATGGAAATCATAAACACTACTAATTAGAAGTTATCATTATCTCCTGTATCCACGTTTATTTTTGGAACTCTTCATAAACACTCAAACATGTTTACATACACACTAAAACACGTTTAATATGAATATTTTGGAACACTTTGACACGTTTAGACACGTTTAATATGGAATCATGTGTTCATAAACTTATCGTCTATAAACATCTAAACACACATCTCAACGTGTTTAAGTGTTTATGAAGTGTTCAAGATTCCCAATTAAACATATAGGATAAACGTGTCTAAGTGTTTACGAAGTGTTCCAAAACTAAACAGGGACTTTTAATATCATACAGGCGATAATGATTACTTCTAATTAGTAGTGTTTATGATTTCCATTTAAACGTGTTTAAGTGTTTATAAAGTGTTACAGAAAAGCGTTTATAAAAGTGTTTAGACTTTTTACAGTGTACTTTCGAAAATCAACTCAAGTACAATAATTTCTAAAGCCTATTGTACTGCCCATATACAAATCATGTTCAGATTACGTAATAAGTCCGCACATTTCTAAAGGTGATATAAACAGGGCTATATTGAAGTTGCCTTAAGTTGATTTTTTCGAAATTTAATAGTTTTTATCGCGTTATTTAGAATTACAAATGTTCATTATAAACAGAGTTAAAGATTTGCTCGCTCGCAAATACTAGAAATTAGACTGATGATAATCAGTCTAATTTCTAGTATTTGAGTGACGATAATCAAGCGAGAAACGCCTGTCCTCTCATATAAGTTTGGCTGATAGTGCCACGTCTCTCCTGGAATGAAATTCAGTTTATTTCTCTCAATGAAAAATAGCCGACAAATGAGGTTATATTCCTGAAATAATTTTTTTAATGATAAGGTTGAAATACTCCCCCATTTAAATTCGTACACAAAAAAAAACTTATCTCTTTAAATTTTAATCATGTTATTATTACAATTTTTGTGGTCACTGAAGGACGCGACTTTCAAGTCATATACTCGTTAAACGACTTTCGAGAATAAAAATACCGGACCGTATAGAATAGCCTTTTCCGCATTGGTTACACCTTTTCTGTAAAAGACCCTGTATCTAAAACTCTTTTCATGCAGTTTACTTATATCCATTTTTATCTATTTTCCTTCCTGATTGGCCAAAACAAGCTATCATTGTCTTTATTGACCAATTAGAAAGCAGTATACAGCCTATTCTCTTTTAATATTACTTCAATGTGCCCTATTCCTGCATATCTATTGTAGGTAATTCAAATGGAACACGTTATTACTTATCCCATAATAATACCTCTACAGGTCAAATTTCAATTTATAGGTAAAATCTTATACCTGTATCTCAGCTCAAAGCTTGGCCGCATTCCATGACCCGAATTTCACTTTAAACCATCAGTGACAATGAAATGAAGATATGCAGAATATCCCTTTGTACCGCCTGATGGTAGGCCTACTGGTACAGCGTGAGTCAATAAAAAGGAAACCTGAATTCCGTCAGTCCTAACTGTCTCAGCAATCAGTTCATGCATTTAACCAAGGATACCCACTGTAGCCTACAACGTTCTCTTTAATTTAACACCTTGATCAATAAAAAAGATGGAAAG
This sequence comes from Echinometra lucunter, assembly GCA_029962745.1. Taxonomy (NCBI): domain Eukaryota; kingdom Metazoa; phylum Echinodermata; class Echinoidea; order Camarodonta; family Echinometridae; genus Echinometra; species Echinometra lucunter. Next base: position 264,197 of record JAPZVO010000022.1, on the reverse strand, counting down.
CTGATCAGAGGCATTTTCCCGATTCATGTCAAAGTTACTTGTGCCAAAGCTTCGAGTGAAAAAAATGGCTTACCCAAGGTTTAGCTGAATCGTTCCCATTTCAGTTGAAACACTCACACATGATAAAAGTAACTCATGAACAACATTCACCAAAAACTTAAGCAAAGACAATTTCAAAAATTATTCAAATGGGCGCTTGTCATCCATCGGTATGATACTATTTTGCAGAGCAGATTTGTCAGATAAAAGAGAACAGCAAATCACCTGTTATTACTATTGTCGACCAATTCTACTTGTTTTTTTTTTTCAAGAGCTAGACTTGAACCCCGTTTCTTTTTATTGAATTGCATGTAGAGTGATAATTCCAATATATCTGGACTTTTGAGTTTGTGTTGTACCGTGCTCTTTTGTTTTAACGAAGCTAGAAGTATGAGAAGGGTAAAAAAAAAAAAAAATGCGGTCAATTCTAAAGTGGATTCGGGGCAATAAACCTGTAGTGTTCCGCCATGATTGTCAATGTGCGGGGGTGAGGGTGTGTGTGTGTGTGGGTGAGTGTATGAGGGTGTGTGTGTGTGTTGGGTGGGGGAAGGGGCGTTGTTTTGCAGAGGTAGGTCAGTGATTCACTGTCTTTGGTGACGCTTTGGTGACATTTTGCACCCTAAAGGGTGCAGAGTTGTACCCTTTTAGGGAAGGTGCAACTTTGCACCTTTTAGGGTGCAAACGGGCATTTCCGGGTGCAAACAAGAACAAAAAGGTGCATTTTTGCACCTTTTTCATGTAGGGTGCAAGATTGCTCCCCAAAAGGTGCTGCCAGTGTTGCATTTAGGGTGCAAACTTGCACCTTTTTTTTCTTAGTGTGTATCATAGAGCATGGCAAGTTCTCAAAAGAAGTATGGGCTGATAATGACATTGACATCAGACAGCCAAGGACATTTCAAAAAAAGAGAGAAGAAGAAAGAAAGAAAGAAAGAAAACGAAGAAGGAGAAGAAGAGGAGGAGGAGGCCGAGGAAGAAGAAGAACTAGAAGAATAAAAAGAATAAAAAATTTCGTCCCTATTCAATTTTCTCGATTCAATTGTCACCAGGAATACGTATTTCTTTCTTGCATGAAGGGAAGAGGGGAACATACACTTTGAATAATAATTTGTCAGAGTTTTATAATCCATGTCCTCAGGAGGGAGTGAAATTGAGAAGCCCCCTGCCAATCATGTGATATCCTAAGCACTTGGAGCAGATCGTACGCTAAATAATCAACGTTGAATTCCCACGGCAATCGTTTGGAATACGGATTATAGCCGCCTGGCTTGCCTGATTATGTCTCTATGTCGTGTCTCTCATGTTAATGTGAAGTTCGATTTTCCTTCATCCTCCCCATTTTTCTTTTTTCTTTCTTTCTTTTTTATTTATGCTGTTGTTTCAAGAGTGGCCCTTCATTTTGTTCATGGCATTTTCCGCCAAGTGCCTCTTGTTTGTCAATACATGTGCTGTCAATTTGAATAACTCCTTTTCCCTTTCATATCTTTATAGAAAAAGTTTAGTTCCATGACATGCTACATCTAGAAATGAATAATGAGTGAAACGATGATTTTCAATTTACTTATTTTGCATTATCGATTTGAAGTCGAACTTGTTCCTATCTTTGGGATGATAAGATCATGAAAAAAAAACCTTTGTATTGTTTTCTAATCGATTATTTCCTTTTTATAGTGGATGTATATAGCACGTTTTGGAACTGAAACTTTGTAGCCATACGAACACTCCAGCCACTTCCTATTTTATTGGAAACTGACGGTCAAAGAGTGCTCATTAAAACCATAAAATACTCTGTGATTGACCAGTTCCAAGAGAAAGCCGTTGTTTTGCAAATGCATGTACAACATTCTTTTTAGCTAAACCGAAATGGATGTAGTTCAAACGTAAAAATCATTTTTAAGAATAATCTTTTATTCCGCTCGCCCCAAGGAAAATTGTTGCTGTGTCAGTGTATGACGTTATTGGAAATGTGAACATTTATGAAGAAAAATAGAAATGAGTTTTGATGAAAAGAACAAAGGTTGTGCAACGTTATGAAGTCAAGCTCTTCCTCGTCATAGTCGTCGAATGACATTCCCCGACCAGGACGAGCTCTGTCGGTTATACCTTGTAAAGAATTATGTAACACGATCACAGACGATGTAGCTTTGATCAAGGTGGGATTAAAATTTCAATTTATTGCCCTCTTAGTTGATCGCACACTTGTCAAAGACTACCACGAGTTTTGATTTCTCAGTTTTTATGGGTTTGCCGAACCTTGGGTGACAACTTTATCTTCCTGGGGTTTTTTTTATGCTTCTTACAAGGTCTGCTTTTTTTAGATCCTTGTGCTTTCTTCCTTTTTCTTGTATAACCATTTTAAGTTTTCTTATTAAAGAGTTCAACTGCCTTATAGAAGATGTAAATAATGTTATTTTTCATGTTATATTGTATTGTTTTGTTTTTATATGAGAGATAAAACACTTGAACTTGAACTGAACTAGAACTTAAACCTTTTTTGAGATCATAGGTTTGAATTCCTGGTCATAATCCATGGATGCACACAAGAAGGTTCTTGGCATGGTTGGACATGTCCAATAATCTTTCGGTCGGGTGGCGGAGTACACCTCGTGTTTCTTCGTAGATTAGACCTGAGATCCTCTTGACGCCACCCCTTCTTTTCTTTATATTCGAGTGTTTTGCGAGGTTTTGTTTGCTTTTTTTGTTTGTTTGTTGTTGTTTTTTGGGGGGAAGGGGGTGGCGTTTGTGAATGAGTGAAGGTGTGTGCGTGTGTGTGTGCGTGTGTATGCGCGCGTGTGTGTGTATGCGCGTGTGTGTGTGTTGAAAAAAAAAGTGTGAGAGAGAGAATAGAGAGTGAGAGAGAGAGTGAGAGAGAGAGAGAGAGGGAGGGAGAGAGAGTGTGTCTGTGTGTTGGGGTGAGGATGTTTGGGGCGTTTTGGGGGCGGGGCAGGGGGTGTGAAAGGTACAGTATGTTTGTGTAAAGTGGATCACCCTACTCCTCGGCCTTGCTTATTCCAGTCTCCACAATGCTCGGTTTTGGGCGGTTTTTTCGGTTGTCAGTGAGGTTGGGACTATTAATTGCGTGCTTATGTAGTAGGGTTGGTGTCACCGTGCAATCCTTGGGTTTATTTTTTCCATCTCGGAGATTCGCTCTTGAACAATTTATAACTTTTTTTTTTGTTTGCTACTCAATGTTCTGGCCCTTTTTTTTTTTTTTTTTTTTTTTTTTTTACTATTTTTATGTTCAGTGATTTTGTATTTTGATTATGTAAATCATATGTAAATATTGTGATTCTCTATGATTTTTAAAATAAATATATAAATAAAAAAAGAAGAAGAATACGCCTATAATTCGAAAGCAGCTGCTGACACGTATTGTTAGAAATATATGTACGGTATTTTGTGACTTACACAATAGATGAGAAGCTTTGGAGTGTGACAACATTTTATGAATGCAACAGTGTCAATTTTTTTCTGCAATAATTGTGTAAAGAAGCCCTTTCCCGTTATGTACTGCAGGCTATCCAAAATGTTTCATTCTTTCAGTCACTTCTTGGAGGCGAATGTTACTTCTGATGTTTCACTTTATTTCTATCCAATTAAGGCAATTGATCATTACAGTTGACTGTAGCTACAGTGTAGTTTCGCTTAATGGATAAAAGAAGATGATATTTTTTTCCCCATTTCATTATACGACAGTCACATGACTTTGTGGATTCTTGTCTATTATTCCCACTTGGTTTTCAAACGTCGCGACCAGACGTCTTCATTTTCTCTGTAGTTCTTCTCCATTATCTGAAAAATAACAAATTTGTAGATTCAGTGAGTCGTGATTAAGTCAGAAAAAATGCAATTACTTTCAATTTCCTTTCATTAATGTTTCCTTTATATTCATTAGTGAACGTGTCACGCCCAGATCCCTGTTGAATATGCTGAGAAAATATGAATCATAACTGCAAGGATAAACAAAATAGAATGATAATAATTGTAATCATGATAATGATTAATAGGGGGAGAATATTATATAATATCATGATGATAATGGTGACGACCAAGATAATTATAAGAAGAAATAATGGGAAGAGGAAAAGTAAGATTACAGCAACAAAAAAATGGGGGGATTGAAAATAGAAATAAAAAATCTAATAAACAATAAATGCAATATATAAACCAACAACAACAACCATAGCAATAGTGATAATGATGAAGATGATGATGTTGCTGATGTTAATGGTGATGACATCCATAGTTAACACATCCCCCTAACATGGAAAGGTCAATTTGGATGAAGCATCATCACAGCTAAAATTGATCATTTTGACTGTCACCAATTGTGAGTTGCCTTTTCAGATAAAACAAAACAAAATATGAACAAACCTTTATATCATCCAATATTGCCTACTACATCTCTTCGATTATTACATTTTTGCTTGGACCATTGGACTATGTCGGACTTTTTTCAAAGCATGCATGTTGATTGGGTGAAATTCATGATATATGCATATATCGCATCCTCAACGAAATGATTTTTTTTGTAATTTATCAAGAACAATGAAACGTATTTCCAACAATGAGGTTTACAACGGGAAAACTCATCGAGTCACGTGATAGCTTCTAGCGATTTCGACCCCTCTTGCATTTATCCCTCGACAGGGAACAGAGCACTTATTGCATCGGGGAGGCTATCATTGCACGCCATTGTCGTTACATTTCTCTTTTCTGTCTCAAAAGAAACAAATTACCAAGGAAACCGTCTTGTGTTCACTTCCTCAGCCATTTATTGAAGTTCAAGGATGTCACAGACATTTTAGATGCCGAAAGAATCGTCAACTGCACATTTCTACCCACTCCAAGATGCTGTTGCTTCCGAACAGATTTCCGTGACTTCTTAAAGCCTTCTTTAACATGCAGGTAAATGAAAAATCGTTATTCATTCATATCATTTGATCTCATCGATTCTCCATTCGGTATTCAAAGAGGTATGATACGCCACCGGACTGTGGATTAGGTTTGAGTCCCACTGGGGCACTAATGTCCTTAGGTGAGACTGGGGGAGGGGGGGGGGGCAGTCAAATTCCTGTATACACACGCGTGAACAAAAAAACGCATGGTAATGGTAGTTTTCTCTGTTAAAGGCGCGTGACGCGATTTATAGGTGTCTAATTGGACAAAACATGGAATTATCAGCTGATAAGTCCATGTCCAAAATTAGGGAAAAGGGTATGTTTTCTTCAGTTTGTTATTACATATTTTTCCCATCCATAGTCTGCATTCGCAGCCTCGAATTTCTTCTAAAGACGAAAGAGAGAGAGAGAGAGAGAGAGAGAGAGAGAGGGACCTTGTTTAGGGGTAAATTTTCAATGAAATGCTAAAAAGAAATGAAAAGGGTGTGATTTGATAAATGGAGAGGCCTATAACTCGTTAACGGTGATTTTGGAAAAACTAGTGGGTATACGTTTGAACAGGAATTAGGACTGCCCATTCCCATGACATTGATTCATTGTAGGCACCTTGAGTATCCCCTGCCCAGGGTAGTTAGGTGCGAAATACAAGTGTACTGTTACGATTAAAGTGCGAATTGAATACAGAAACAAATATTATATCACAATACAACTAGAAAAATGTATTACAATCTGCGAGATAATGCAGAGGAACAGGTGGTTGTTCACAAGATTGATCGGTAATGCCTCTTGTTCTAGTCTTGGGTGAAAGTCTGAGAAAGTCCCAGCTAGTGATACCTAAAGGGGCGAATCCAGGATTGTTCAGGGGAAGATCGAGGGGAGGATTTCCGACAATATAATTTTTTTTCCAAGGAGCCCCAACGTAAGTCCTCTTATATAGTGGGGCCTGAGTTGGTGGTGGGGGAGTGGGTGGGAGTAAGCATGAACAATTTTCCTGGCAAATTAATTATTCCGCAGGATGTCCAGACAGTCTTCCGAAGGCCCCCCCCCCCCCCCCCCCCGACCCCCCCCCCACCTACGCAACAGACACTCGCAGCAGAATGACGCAGAATGTCGGGTAATCATTAAGTTCTCATCATTGTTTTTATCTTTTTACCCCGTAGTGTGTTACAATGAATCGACCATGGTAGCTAAAACCAATTATGGAATTGATTCGTTGGATGGGTGGATAAAAGAATGATGCAATTTACATACTTCGTTAGTGACATTAATGAATACATTTGTATAACACACTCGAATAATGTTTAAATCAAATTATGTCGACCATTATGAGTGCATTTGGTGAGTGTGGACGTGCGTTAAAATCCCCTTGGAATTCAACTGTTCAATAATTTTCTTTCCCTATATTTCGGCTAATCATCCTAGTTGGCAAATGCATCAAGAAAATCGTTCTCCCATTTTAGCAGTTTAGTGGTTGGGAGTATATCTGTTTTAAAGGCATTGGTTAACATTGTTATGATTTTAAAAATCTTGTTTTGTTACTTGAAAAATGGGATAAACATAAGGGTTATAGTACAAAAATACCAGTCTGAAAGTTCAAAGTATAATATCCACAGGAAGTATTTTTAAATGTAAAAATGTGAACCAATGTTTGAAAATATACGAGGGTCGGTTGCCCAGAATGGACATAAGGAGTGCGCATGCGCGTATGACTCACCTTACCGTACTGTGTGTATTGGCGTATCACGCGGCGGGAGGCACATAACGGCATTTTCAAATTCAAGCAAAGTAGTCCTCTTAGTGATTGTCTCGTGAGACGAAGGATATAAAATTGCCGTTTGCTTCTAACTTACACTTTTTCATTCCAAATTATGGTTGGTTTCAGGGTTTTTTAGTACAAATACAAGTACTCATACACAAGTTTCATCTTAGTTTGAGAATTTTTTAAATCAGCTACTCACAAAGTTAGCCAATGCCTTTAACTAGTCGGCAGTCTTATTTTGACCATCCCCAAAATGTTCTAATTACCTTTTAAGTGATATGCCAATGTACCATCCCCCTAGCGCCCCCCCCCCCCACTTATACCATTTTGATATTTGCTCATTTTTAAAGATTGAGTTTTATACTTACTATTATGCATGGTGCTATTACGTAATGTTACCCCCCCCCCCCCAAAAAAAAAAAAAAAAAAATCAAATCAAATTTCTAAAAAATACATGTATTTGTGTTTTCTCCTTGAAAGATAGAAAGTGTGACTGAAAATAATCTTTATCTTAACGGAAATGGCACATCAGAGGCACACAGTTAAAATGAAACTAAGATCCATGCTAGTAAGGTATAAATGGGATAAAACTAAGACCAAAAATAGTATCATTACCCCTCATTACTGAAATTGGTTCTTTAGCTGCACGGGCGCCCTTCTACAATAAATGTTAAGAGTCTCTTCCTGCTGTGTCGGTAAATGTACAAAGCCGAAATGCATGTATGTTAGAGAGTTTACTTAACCCTCTTTCAACAACTTTTTAAGAAGGACTTGCCTGATAGATTATTAAGGAAAACCTGTTTTCAGGAAAGCAATTTATTGTTGCGTATTGACAAAGCTTCTCCTCTTGTTAGAAGTAGGCTTACAAAGCGCTTACAAGATGAAAAACATGATTAGCAAATTTATTATACAAAAGAACTGGCATTGACAAATACAATGCAGATGTGCACAAAGTAATTGAGACTAGTGAGGTAGGAATAATGGAGTTACTTCGTGTCTTTCTTTTTCACTCAACTTTAGACGACTTGCCAATAGATCATCAATAAAGCGTGATAAGAACGCAATTTTAATGGCAATAGTTAACACAGTCGAGTATTCATTTTGAAATCTAATGTCTGTTCTGAATAGGCTCCACAAAGTGCTACACCAATATGATTTTGAGATAATTACAGATCTGTTGAGGAAGAAAGAGACTCTTAGGCTGCTGCTAGCATGAACAGGAGCTAGAGAGAATAATAGCCTGAGCAGACAAATGGAAAATCACCTTTGAGCCCTCAAAGTGTAAGGCTATGGTGATATCAAGAGAAATACCGTCCAACCCCAATCTCCAGTTATAATCAAGCATTGAAATTGAAGGATCAACTAGACAATTTAGATGTACCATATACACAAACAGCTGATGTGGGCCAAAAATATATCTGATATATCCAGAGAGCTGGCCAGAGAACCAGTGCACCAAGATAGCCCCTAACCTCAGCAGCAATGGAAGTGCACAAGGTCGAAGTGTCATGGAGTATGCCTGGACAGTATTTAGAGAAAGACTCTCTCCAAACCACTGAAACCGATGAGGCCTCTGTAATCAGTTGACTATATCGCAAGCCTAAGTCATCGTCAGCAAGTAGCAGTCCTGTACAAACAGATAACTGTACACTACGATCTTTGCTTCCCCCACCGAAAAAACAGGCGCCAGAGCAACTAGCTCTAGTTTTACCAGGTTTTACCATGCCATGCCTCCCATGACTGGACAGAAGTTTCATTCCAACCGCTGTCCGCTTGTGGAGTTCCTTCCTGGTCATGTTGTAGGAAACATTTCATTTCATGGACTTCAGGCATTGAATTGCAGAGCACCTAGATGTTCTCCTTGACCTTAACGTTATATATGATTTTGTTACTTTATGAAATGTATTCAATTCTTTGATCATCTTTGTTTCATATTACATGTATAAATTAGTTATTTAGAGTTGAAATATCATGATTTGTTATTTTGTATGATCAAGGCTGTAGTAGGCCTCCCGTCTTGATAGAATCACCGGATATACTAAAATTTTAGATGTGGTGGGTAACAGCTAGCTGGAACTTGCCAACATAATTACTCAGTGGTATGGGTATCCGGTGGGTGAGCACTGGGGGACAGGGGGCACTTCCCCACAGTGTGAATGGCCAGGGGAAAAAACGAACGAAAGAATTAAAGCAAAGAAAGCGAAGAAATAGAACAATAGGGATAAACAAACGGAGGAATGCACTTTGATAAAACGATGCATAATACATTTCTAAACTGCACTTGTAACAATGAAAGGGATGATAGGTCACTGTCTCATAATTCAGTTGAAATAAAACGAGGGCACTTACAAAACAGAACAAATATTGGGAAAATATAGAAAGGTGTAAGCATGATTGATCTCTTTCCATTGAGCGTAAATTTTTGATGATTTGTTTTGACAACTAGTTGTCAGGGTTTTAAATTGAAACATTAGGCTTAGACCTTCAAAGGCAAAATTGTTTTAATCAATAGAGTGGAATCAATAGAAATCATACACACGAAGTTCATTGTCAGAGCGCGAAATTTCTTTGTGTCTTTCTGAGAAGAGAATCCGTCAGCGTGTACAGTGTGTTCCACAGAAAACATGAAAATCAAATGCGAATAGTTCAATGACCAATTCGTGTGCTGCATGAATTCACGATGATTTGCTCTAACATTGAATTTGGTTATACTTCAAGAGACCCGCATCCATAAGAGGGACAATATAATTCATATTTCCCTCTGAAACACATCATAATGAGAGAGAGAGAGAGAGAGAGAGAGAGAGAGAGACCGGTTCGTCTCTTAGACCGTCGTTTCGTTTGTTTAGGAGGTTGAAGTCGTGGGCAGAAGCACACCATATCACACAGTCGGATGGTGAGTGAAAGTCTGCTACAGTCGCTGATGTACCCTTGCGTTAGGAAAATGACGCCTCGTGTGCAACCGGTGTCATTCCTTTTTCTGGAACACCCTGTATACAGATCCGTTTCTGCTGAATTTGGTTGTCTTTGGTTGATTGATCGACCTGTGATTGTATCACAGTTATGGGTGTGTTTATAATCTGTTTATAAGCAACCAGGCACCCTACTGTTTCAAGCTCTATCCTAGGGTCTCACTGCCTTGCACAAGAGCACTGATGCACGCAGTAGGATTTGAACCCGAGATCTCTGCTTGGTCGTTGATCCCCTTTTTTTCTGCGTGATATTTTGTTATGCATTGCAGTTCAACAAGACAGTATAGATTCTCTCATTCGCTTACTAGTATACAACATCGAGGAGGGGAGTTCTCGAGAAAATGAAGGTAAGCAAAGGTTTAAGTAATTCGATTGAAATCAGTATTCTTTCAAAAAAGTAGAGAATCTAACTTTAAGTCCTGTGACGATTGATTGCTAGTATTTTTTGTAAAGTAGTGAATGTATGCAGGAAAGTGAAAAAAGAATAACAGATGTACTTATCTAATTATATCTAACTTATATCTAACTTATATCTAACTTATTTCTAGCTTATATCTAACTTATATCATATCTACTTACATCTGACTTATGTCTAACATGCAGGCGCGAGAATGTGAAGATCTTGCTTATTTGAATGCTGTGGCCTTCACAGTATTTGGGAAATATTCGTAACGATATAGCTTAGGGTCAGTATACAAGCGAGCTGAGGACCTAGCCAAATGGAGGGGAAGGTTCCGGAGAGAATTGTGTTCGCCCCCCCCCCTCTCCCTCTCTCTCTGTACGTATGGTATAACATCCCTGTCGTTAGAAGGGAGAGGGGCATGCATTGCCGTTCCGTAGCCCAGAATGGAATTATCCCCATGGCAAACAATGCTTATCATGTATCAAAGAACGTGACCTATGATAGAATTAAATGACAGCAGTATACCTAACATATTGTGATGGTATATAAAGTTAAGGTAAAGTTAAGGTACATAGACACAATTTTCTGTGTCTAGAGGCAATTTTCTGCCAACATGGCGAAGGTAATATGTTACTATTAGATATAATTATCTACCTTATACATCCACTTCCTGCTCTGCTCAGATCAGTGACCATCCATATACTTGAACCATGAAAAATTATTCATTTTTTTTCTCGCTTTCACCTTTCTCTCCAAAAAATCTCCTCCTTATGTTTTTAATTTTTTAACTTTGACTTGAAATAAACAAATTCTGAGAGGTTTAGAACGAGGTTACTTCTTGTTAATGTACAACTTCAATTTTTTAGCCACTCATGTAATAGAATGGAATTTTCTTCACTGTCCCCATTACATTTGTATGTTGGAAACATTACATAACAAGGAAGCCCCTCCTCACTTTTCAAGAATAAAAAGAAAGATGAGAAACTATTTTTTCATTGGCCTTTCATATTAGACGCATTTTAGATGACGGGAGACAAAAAACAAGGAGAAAGAGAGATGTAGACAATAGTTAAGAGTAAATTGGAGAGGTGAAATTGATTCGTGACGCATAGTATTTGAGGAAAACATGAGTAAAGGGCAACAAAAAGAGGCTGAATTGATGCTCATCAGTGGAATATTCATAACATAGTATACATTTAAAAGGTTAACTTGAAATTGAGTTGAAAATAAAATACAGGGCACAACAAAAACTGTTTTGATAAATTTCGATGATTACATACAATAATCAACAACCGTCCACTTCCGAATATAAAACACACACGCGCGCGCCCACCCCCGCCAAACACAAAGTCCTCTATACACTCTCATGTCACCGGAATGAACTAGGGATCACGCAGTTTCCACGACAGTGTTTGCTACGAAACAAATAAAACGTTTGAATGATAATGTAACCAATAAGATTTTAACTGCTCTCTTGTTCGACACTTTTAGCACTTCCTTGTCAAGGAAAAAAATTAAGCTATGACCAGGTCGCAATTTATCCGCGCTCAATTTCTCCTTTTTATTTGAGAAGAGATATCATTACCGTCTAAAGGCACAGGCCTATTTATCATTCGTGTTAATGCTCACCAATCGAAGCAAGGAACGCGAAAACTTTCCCCACCGTTAGTAATAGATACATGTGTACCAGGGACTTAAACATTCTTTGCATAAGATCGAGTGATGCCAAGGGGACCAATTATCTGATTTAATTGGAGTGAAGATTCTTCCAACTCTTGGTATCAGTGCTTACCACCAAAATACCGCTCTGCGCTGTTCTCCATCGGTAAATACTTTGCGTTTGTTGATAGCGTTGACTTCTAAGTTCTAACCCTTTTTGGGATGTGTGGTTTTCCCGATTACATCTGGATTATATTTCTGACGTTGTTTGGGTGATGTACACGAAGAGGAGATAGTTTGGGTGACATTTGAGTGATCGGGTGGCACCGGGAAA
>JAPZVO010000022.1:238103-251633 GCA_029962745.1 Echinometra lucunter | reverse complement strand
AGGGCCAAAGTCAAATATCTAGCTTAGTTTTTGAGTTCGTTCCACCATCTGTACAAACTAAGTAGACCATGCTCATTTTCAAGCTTAAAGCATAACACACAATATTCAAGAGGTCTACCTCAAAAAATTAGTAGCGAAAGCTTCCAAATCCAAGATGGCGTCCAAAATGGCCGCCATTTTGACGGAATTTGAATTTTTCAAGATAAAATTTGATAGAAACATCCAATTGCAACAGAATTGGTCTCATCTGAAAGAGAATTAAATTCCCTATAGTTTGATGCCATTTGTGAGTAATGTCAAAGTAATTCGGTCCAGATATTTAGTCAAAAAGTGTGTTTTTTGACATTTTTTCCCAAAAACTGAAAATTTGCAAAATGCATGATTTAGCATAAATCAAGAAAAAATTTAAGAATTGTCTTGAAACCTTCCAGAAAACTTTTTTGATATTCAATAATCATCTGTGGAAAATTTGAAAGCTATACCATTCTCCATTCTAAAGTTATAATGTCTCAAACTTGAAAACTCATATTTCATAAATTACTCTTCTTGCATATATGCATGTGTTATATTCCCATAGACTATAATGCATTTACATGCATGTGCCCTGTACAAAAGTGCAGACGTGGATTATCGCCCTACAAACCAAGAAGGCCATGCTTATATTTGTGCTTATTGACATGTTTGTAACTAAACTTAGATGACAGATGCCTTACACAAACTCCAGTGTTATTGGGGAGTCAATTAAAGGTCACATATGTAGGTCAAAGGTCAAATGAGGTCAAATGTTAATTTTTCCGTGCATATTTCTACTGGAGTTGGTAACTTTTGAACCATAAGTCCATTTGTAACCAAACTTGGATAGTAGATGCCTTTCAGGGACATAACTGGTATTTGAGGGTCAAAGGTCATGTATGTAGGTCAAAGGTCAAATGGTAAAAAAATCATGCATATTTCTACTGGGGTTGGTAAGTTTAGAACCATAAGTCCATTTATAACAAAACTTGAATGGTAATTACCCTTTAAGGACCTCATTGTTATTTAGGGGTCAAAGGTCATGGGTGCAGGTCAAAGGTCAAAGGAGGTCAAATGTTAAAACTTTCCTGCAATTTTCTATTGGGGTTGATTAGTTTAGAACGATGACTCCAAACTTGGATAGTAGATGCCCTATATAGGGACCTCAATTCTGTTATGGGGCTTGGGTTGTAGGATTATATCATTTGATATTGAATATATGGATGCAGACTTTGCATGAGATACATCTACATACATGTATGTTCTTCACAACTTTTCATTTTGTTGTTGACATAATCATTGTGACTCTTCCACGTATAAGCAGGGAGCCATAAGCAGAAAATATATTTAGATCATAAAAATTGCTAGAAACTTCAAATTGGAATTAAATAGGTCTCAGATGAAAAGATTTTTTTTTTTACAACTGAATGCCCTTCATGAGGGGTGTTGAGTTACCATGCAATTTATTCTATATTTAGTGGGAAAATATTGTTTTTCTGCATACCCCCCCCCCCCCCATGAAATTAGTGAAAGTGAGAGTAGGGTCAGAAAGCGCCGGGATGGAAAGGTTTCAATATCATTATGTAAACAGATATATGATAGATAGATGAAATGGTCCTTATCATCTTGAGTCGCAGCCAATATGGCTATACAATTTTGAATGTGTTATATTCTTTGAAATTACAAATTACACATGTCACATTTAATGGAAAGAAAATAATAACTATAAAAATATGGTAAAATGGCAGCGAGAGCACTCTTTCAAAGAACACTTTAAATATTCTAGTGTCATGAAGTTATTTTTTTCAACTCATTGGAAGTTGTTCTTTGATTTATCTGGTGCAGTTGTGGTTATTGTATTATATAAATTGAATATAAATTAGTACAAAATGACTTCACAAGATAATAACCTATCATAAGCATGATTAGTAAAAAAAAAAAATGTCTAATTTCTCATTCGTTAAAAACTCATTAGTTTATTATTCAGCATTATATACATCTAAATTTTAATTAGACAGGTAACTTTAAGTTGATTTTAACAGCGGCATAAAAAAAGTCAATCCATAAAATCCATAAAAATCCATAAAATTAACAGTGTGCATGCATACAAATATCAACAGAAAAAATTGGACTAGTTAATACAAAAAATAATTAAAATACAAATACATACAATACTGTACCTTTGCACTGTCTCTTGTTCGTGTAGCAATCGGAAACGGCAAAAAGGACTGTTTTGTAACCTTTCTGTTTTTGAAATGTTGGTGCTTTTAATAAATTGTACATAATATTAATGGCAACAGGCAATTAAAAAGTGTAGACGTAGCATTCTACATCTCATACTTCCAATGAGCTCATTTAAGGACTTTCTCATATGTTTTGTAATCTTATTCTAATTTTTTTCAGGGAGCTGAAAATTTCACTAGGTGAATACTTAATTTGGAAACAAATTTGTTTACAAATCATGAATTTCTCCCATTAAGCTTCTTTATTTGTTAAGTACTCAAGTTGCCAATGAAGACAAAAGCTTAATCCTCAAGGAAAGGATGAATATATCAATAATACGATGTATTTGTATGGTTCAGAGGTACCTTATACTATTTTCAGACATCTCAGCATGTAGATATTTGTTTTACAGCGGTTCATTATATGCAGACACATGGGGAATCCCAAAATAAGTTGCTATTGTATTGCTACTACCATTTTTGCTTTATCATTTTATCAATAAAGTTCAGGATACAATAATCCATAACTCAAAGTGGGATTGAGGCTAATGCATTCTTTGACACAATCCCAATGTTTCTAGTTTTTATTCTAATAAGTATTAAAAATAAGGGACTCAAACACGGTAATGGGACACCATGCAGGTGAACTGAACCAGTAAATGGTACGATCAGGGAGAAACAGGAGAAAACTCTTGAAAATGCTGTTTTCCTATTGGTTGTCTAAAATAAGTCCTGGGAATATCAAATGTAATATCACTGTCGTTTTCAAAGAAAATTCTCTTTCAAACCAAACAAAAAATTATCACATTATATTATTAATCTCGCTGAAATTAAGGATCACAGGTTTTCCGTTCTTTCTGGGCCACCCTGTATAGGGCATACTATCCAAGTTTGGAGTCATCGTTCTAAAGCTATCAACCCCAATAGAAAATTGCAGGAAAGTTTTAACATTTGACCTCCTTTGACCTTTGACCTGCACCCATGACCTTTGACCCCCAAATAACAATGAGGTCCTTAAAGGGTAATTACCATTCAAGTTTTGTTATAAATGGACTTATGGTTCTAAACTTACCAACCCCAGTAGAAATATGCATGATTTTTTACCATTTGACCTTTGACCTACATACATGACCTTTGACCCTCAAATACCAGTTATGTCCCTGAAAGGCATCTACTATCCAAGTTTGGTTACAAATGGACTTATGGTTCTAAAGTTACCAACTCCAGTAGAAATATGCACGGAAAAATTAACATTTGACCTCATTTGACCTTTGACCTACATATGTGACCTTTAATTGACTCCCCAATAACACTGGAGTTTGTGTAAGGCATCTATCATCTAAGTTTAGTTACAAACATGTCAATAAGCACAAATATAAGCATGGCCTTCTTGGTTTGTAGAGCGAAAATCCACGTCTGCACTTTTGTACAGGGCACATGCATGTTAATGCATTATAGTCTATGGGAATATAACACATGCATATGCAAGAAGAGAAATTTATGAAATATGAGTTTTCAAGTTTGAGACATTATAACTTTAGAATGGAGAATGGTATTGTTTTCTAATTTTTCACAGATGATTATTGAATATCATGAAAGTTTTCTGGAAGGTTTCAAGACAATTCTTAAATTTTTTTTTTGATTTATGCTATATCATGCATTTTGCAAATTTTCAGTTTTTGGGAAAAAATGTCAAAAAACACACTTTTTGACTAAATATCTGGACCGAATTACTTTGACATTACTCACAAATGGCATCAAACTGTAGGGAATTTAATTCTCTTTCAGATGAGACCAATTCTGTTGCAATTGGATGTTTCTATCAAATTTTATCTTGAAAAATTCAAATTCCGTCAAAATGGCGGCCATTTTGGACGCCATCTTGGATTTGGAAGCTTTCGCTACTAATTTTTTGAGGTAGACCTCTTGAATATTGTGTGTTATGCTTTAAGCTTGAAAATGAGCATGGTCTACTTAGTTTGTACAGATGGTGGAACGAAACCCCCCTTTTCTGCTTTTGGCCCTCCGCTTATTCAGTGAGTCGTGATTAAGTCAGAAAAAATGCAATTACTTTCAATTTCCTTTCATTAATGTTTCCTTTATATTCATTAGTGAACGTGTCACGCCCAGATCCCTGTTGAATATGCTGAGAAAATATGAATCATAACTGCAAGGATAAACAAAATAGAATGATGATAATTGTAATCATGATAATGATTAATAGGGGGAGAATATTATATAATATCATGATGATAATGGTGACGACCAAGATAATTATAAGAAGAAATAATGGGAAGAGGAAAAGTAAGATTACAGCAACAAAAAAATGGGGGGATTGAAAATAGAAATAAAAATCTAATAAACAATAAATGCAATATATAAATCAACAACAACAACCATAGCAATAGTGATAATGATGAAGATGATGATGTTGCTGATGTTAATGGTGATGACCATAGTTAACACATCCCCCTAACATGGAAAGGTCAATTTGGATGAAGCATCATCACAGCTAAAATTGATAATTTTGACTGTCACCAATTGTGAGTTGCCTTTTCAGATAAAACAAAACAAAATATGAACAAACCTTTATATCATCCAATATTGCCTACTATACATCTCTTCGATTATTACATTTTTGCTTGGACCATTGGACTATGTCGGACTTTTTTCAAAGCATGCATGTTGATTGGGTGAAATTCATGATATATGCATATATCGCATCCTCAACGAAATGATTTTTTTTGTAATTTATCAAGAACAATGAAACGTATTTCCAACAATGAGGTTTACAACGGGAAAACTCATCGAGTCACGTGATAGCTTCTAGCGATTTCGACCCCTCTTGCATTTATCCCTCGACAGGGAACAGTGCACTTATTGCATCGGGGAGGCTATCATTGCACGCCATTGTCGTTACATTTCTCTTTTCTGTCTCAAAAGAAACAAATTACCAAGGAAACCGTCTTGTGTTCACTTCCTCAGCCATTTATTGAAGTTCAAGGATGTCACAGACATTTTAGATGCCGAAAGAATCGTCAACTGCACATTTCTACCCACTCCAAGATGCTGATGCTTCCGAACAGATTTCCGTGACTTCTTAAAGCCTTCTTTAACATGCAGGTAAATGAAAAATCGTTATTCATTCATATCATTTGATCTCATCGATTCTCCATTCGGTATTCAAAGAGGTATGATACGCCACCGGACTGTGGATTAGGTTTGAGTCCCACTGGGGCACTAATGTCCTTAGGTGAGACTGGGGGAGGGGGAGGGGGGCAGTCAAATTCCTGTATACACACGCGCGAACATAAAAACGCATGGTAATGGTAGTTTTCTCTGTTAAAGGCGCGTGACGCGATTTATAGGTGTCTAATTGGACAAAACATGGAATTATCAGCTGATAAGTCCATGCCCAAAATTAGGGAAAAGGGTATGTTTTCTTCAGTTTGTTATTACACATTTTCCCCATCCATAGTCTGCATTCGCAGCCTCGAATCGCACGATTCTCTTCTAAAGACGAAGAGAGAGAGAGAGAGAGAGAGAGAGAGAGAGAGAGAGAGACAGGGACCTTGTTTAGGGGTAAATTTTCAATGAAAGGCTAAAAAGAAATCAAAAGGGTGTGATTTGATAAATGGAGAGGCCTATAACTCGTTAACGGTGATTTTGGAAAAACCAGTGGGTACACGTTTGAACAGGAATTAGGACTGCCCATTCCCATGACATTGATTCATTGTAGGCACCTTGAGTATCCCCTGCCCAGGGTAGTTAGGTGCGACATACAAGTGTACTGTTACGATTAAAGAGCGAATTGAATACAGAAACAAATATTATATCACAATACAATCTGCGAGATAATGCAGAGGAACAGGTGGTTGTTCACAAGATTGATCGGTAATGCCTCTTGTTCTAGTCTTGGGTGAAAGTCTGAGAAAGTCCCACTCAAGTGATACCTAAAGGGGCGAATCCAGGATTGTTCAGGGGAAGATCGAGGGGAGGATTTCCGACAATATTTTTTTTTCCAAGGAGCCCAACGTAAGTCCTCTTATATAGTGGGGCCTGAGTTGGGGGTGGGGGAGTGGGTGGGAGTAAGCATGAACAATTTTCCTGGCAAATTAATTATTCCACAGGATGTCCAGACAGTCTTCCGAAGGCCCCGCCCCCCCCCCCCCCCCACCTACGAAACAGACACTCGCAGCAGAATGACGCAGAATGTCGGGTAATCATTAAGTTCTCATCATTGTTTTTATCTTTTTACCCCGTAGTGTGTTACAATGAATCGACCATGGTAGCTAAAACCAATCATATGGAATTGATTCGTTGGATGGGTGGATAAAAGAATGATGCAATTTACATACTTCGTTAGTGACATTAATGAATACATTTGTATAACACACTCGAATAATGTTTAAATCAAATTATGTCGACCATTATGAGTGCATTTGGTGAGTGTGGACGTGCGTTAAAATCCCCTTGGAATTCAACTGTTCAATAATTTTCTTTCCCTATATTTCGGCTAATCATCCTAGTTGGCAAATGCATCAAGAAAATCGTTCTCCCATTTAGCAGTTTAGTGGTTGGGAGTATATCTGTTTAAGGCATTGGTTAACATTGTTATGATTTTTAAAAATCTTGTTTTGTTACTTGAAAATGGGATAAACATAAGGGTTATAGTACAAAAATACCAGTCTGAAAGTTTCAAAGTATAATATCCACAGGAAGTATTTTTAAATGTAAAAAATGTGAACCAATGTTTGAAAAATATACGAGGGTCGGTTGCCCAGAATGGACATAAGGAGTGCGCATGCGCGTATGACTCACCTTACCGTACTGTGTGTATTGGCGTATCACGCGGCGGGAGGCACATAACGGCATTTTCAAATTCAAGCAAAGTAGTCCTCTTAGTGATTGTCTCGTGAGACGAAGGATAATAAAATTGCCGTTTGCTTCTAACTTACACTTTTTCATTCCAAATTATGGTTGGTTTCAGGGTTTTTTAGTACAAATACAAGTACTCATACACATGTTTCATCTTAGTTTGAGAATTTTTTAAATCAGCTACTCACAAAGTTAGCCAATGCCTTTAACTAGTCGGCAGTCTTATTTTGACCATCCCCAAAATGTTCTAATTACCTTTTAAGTGATATGCCAATGTACCATCCCCTAGCGCCCCCCCCCCCACTTATACCATTTTGATATTTGCTCATTTTTAAAGATTGAGTTTTATACTTACTATTATGCATGGTGCTATTACGTAATGCTAACCCCCCCCCAAAAAAAAAAAAAAAAATCAAATCAAATTTCTAAAAAATACATGTATTTGTGTTTTCTCCTTGAAAGATAGAAAGTGTGACTGAAAATAATCTTTATCTTAACGGAAATGGCACATCAGAGGCACACAGTTAAAATGAAACTAAGATCCATGCTAGTAAGGTATAAATGGGATAAAACTAAGACCAAAAATAGTATCATTACCCCTCATTACTGAAATTGGTTCTTTAGCTGCACGGCGCCTCTACAATAAATGTTAAGAGTCTCTTCCTGCTGTGTCGGTAAATGTACAAAGCCGAAATGCATGTATGTTAGAGAGTTTACTTAACCCTCTTTCAACAACTTTTTAAGAAGGACTTGCCTGATAGATTATTAAGGAAAACCTGTTTTCAGGAAAGCAATTTATTGTTGCGTATTGACAAAGCTTCTCCTCTTGTTAGAGTAGGCTTACAAAGCGCTTACAAGATGAAAAACATGATTACAAATTTTATACAAAAGACTGGCATTGACAAATACAATGCAGATGTGCACAAAGTAATTTGAGACTAGTGAGGTAGGAATAATGGAGTTTACTTCGTGTTCTTTCTTTTTCACTCACTTTAGACGACTTGCCAAATAGATCATCAATAAAAGCGTGATAAGAAAGCAATTTTAATGGCAATAGTTAACACATCGAGTATTCATTTAAATCTATTCTGGTTCTGAAAAGGCTCACAAAGTGCTACAACAATATGATTTTGAAGATAATTACAGATCTGTTGAGGAAAGAGACTTAGCTGCTGCTAGCATGAACAGGACTTAGAGAGAATAATAGCCTGAGCAGACAAATGGAAAATCACCTTTGAGCCCTCAAGTGTAAGGCTATGGTGATATCAAGAGAAATACCGTCCAACCCAATCTCCAGTTATAATCAAGCATTGAAATTGAAGGATCAACTAGACAATTTAGATGTATCCATATACACAAACAGCTGATGTGGGCCAAAAATATATCTGATATATCCATGAGAGCTGGCCAGAGAACCAGTGCACCAAGATAGCCCACTAACCTCAGCAGCAATGGAAGTGCAACAGGTCCGAAGTGTCATGGAGTATGCCTGGACAGTATTTAGAGAAAGACTCTCCAAACCACTGAAACCGATGAGGCCTCTGTATATCAGTTGACTATATCGCAAGCCTAAGTCATCGTCAGCAAGTAGCAGTCCTGTACAACAGATAACTGTGCACTACGATCTTTGCTTCCCCCACCGAAAAACAGGCGCAGAGCAACTAGCTCTAGTTTTACCAGGTTTACCATGCATGCCTCCCATGACTGGACAGAAGTTTCATTCCAACCGCTGTCCGCTTGTGGAATTCCTTCCTGGTCATGTTGTAGGAAACATTTCATTTCATGGACTTCAGGCATTGAAGTGCAGAGCACCTAGATGTCTCCTTGACCTTAACGTTATATATGATTTTGTTACTTTATGAAATGTATTCAATTCTTTGATCATCTTTGTTCATATTACATGTATAAAATTAGTTATTTAGAGTTGAAATATCATGATTTGTTATTTGTATGATCAAGGCTGTAGTAGGCCTCCCGTCTTGATAGAATCACCGGATATACTAAAATTTTAGATGTGGTGGGTAACAGCTAGCTGGAACTTGCCAACATAATTACTCAGTGGTATGGGTATCCGGTGGGTGAGCACTGGGGGACAGGGGGCACTTCCCCACAGTGTGAATGGCCAGGGGAAAAATACGAACGAAAGAATTAAACAAAGAAGAAAGAAGCGAAGAAATAGAACAATAGGGATAAACAAACGGAGGAATGCACTTTGATAAAACGATGCATAATACATTTCTAAACTGCACTTGTAACAATGAAAGGGATGATAGGTCACTGTCTCATAATTCAGTTGAAATAAAACGAGGGCACTTACAAAACAGAACAAATATTGGGAAAATATAGAAAGGTGTAAGCATGATTGATCTCTTTCCATTGAGCGTAAATTTTTGATGATTTGTTTTGACAACTAGTTGTCAGGGTTTTAAATTGAAACATTAGGCTTAGACCTTCAAAGGCAAAATTGTTTTAATCAATAGAGTGGAATCAATAGAAATCATACACACGAAGTTCATTGTCAGAGCGCGAAATTTCTTTGTGTCTTTCTGAGAAGAGAATCCGTCAGCGTGTACAGTGTGTTCCACAGAAAACATGAAAATCAAATGCGAATAGTTCAATGACCAATTCGTGTGCTGCATGAATTCACGATGATTTGCTCTAACATTGAATTTGGTTATACTTCAAGAGACCCGCATCCATAAGAGGGACAATATAATTCATATTTCCCTCTGAACAACATCATAATGAGAGAGAGAGAGAGAGAGAGAGAGAGAGAGACCGGTTGTCGGTCTCTTAGACCGTCGGTTTCGTTTGTTTAGGAGGTTGAAGTCTCGTGGGCAGAAGCACACCATATCACACAGTCGGATGGTGAGTGAAAGTCTGCTACAGTCGCTGATGTACCCTTGCGTTAGGAAAATGACGCCTCGTGTGCAACCGGTGTCATTCCTTTTTCTGGAACACCCTGTATACAGATCCGTTTCTGCTGAATTTGGTTGTCTTTGGTTGATTGATCGGCCTGTGATTGTATCACAGTTATGGTGTGTTTATAATCTGTTTATAAGCAACCAGGCACCCTACTGTTTCAAGCTCTATCCTAGGGTCTCACTGCCTTGCACAAGAGCACTGATGCACGCAGTAGGATTTGAACCCGAGATCTCTGCTTGGTCGTTGATCCCCTTTTTTTCTGCGTGATATTTTGTTATGCATTGCAGTTCAACAAGACAGTATAGATTCTCTCATTCGCTTACTAGTATACAACATCGAGGAGGGGAGTTTCTCGAGAAAATGAAGGTAAGCAAAGGTTTAAGTAATTCGATTGAAATCAGTATTCTTTCAAAAGTAGAGAATCTAACTTTAAGTCCTGTGACGATTGATTGCTAGTATTTTTTGTCAAAGTGTGTGAATGTATGCAGGAAAGTGAAAAAAGAATAACAGATGTACTTATCTTAATTATATCTAACTTATATCTAACTTATATCTAACTTATTTCTAGCTTATATCTAACTTATATCATATCTACTTACATCTGACTTATGTCTAACATGCAGGCGCGAGAATGTGAAGATTGCTACTTATTTGAATGCTGTGGCCTTCACAGTATTTGGGAAATATTCGTAACGATATAGCTTAGGGTCAGTATACAAGCGAGCTGAGGACCTAGCCAAATGGAGGGGGAAGGGTTCCTGGAGAGAATTGTGTTCGCCCCCCCCCCTCTCCCTCTCTCTCTGTACGTATGGTATAACATCCCTGTCGTTAGAAGGGAGAGGGGCATGCATTGCCGTTCCGTAGCCCAGAATGGAATTATCCCCATGGCAAACAATGCTTATCATGTATCAAAGAACGTGACCTATGATAGAATTAAATGACAGCAGTATACCTAACATATTTGTGATGGTATATAAAGTTAAGGTAAAGTTAAGGTACATAGACACAATTTTCTGTGTCTAGAGGCAATTTTCTGCCAACATGGCGAAGGTAATATGTTACTATTAGATATAATTATCTACCCTTATACATCCACTTCCTGCTCTGCTCAGATCAGTGACCATCCATATACTTGAACCATGAAAATTATTCATTTTTTTCTCGCTTTCACCTTCTCTCCAAAAATCTCCTCCTTATGTTTTTAATGTTTTAACTTTGACTTGAAAAAACAATATTCTGAGAGGTTTAGAACGAGGTTACTTCTCTTGTTAATGTACAACTTCAAATTTTTTAGCCACTCTTGTAATAGAATGGAATTTTCTTCACTGTCCCCATTACATTTGTATGTTGGAAACATTACATAACAAGGAAGCCCCTCCTCACTTTTCAAGAATAAAAAGAAGATGAGAAACTATTTTTCACTTGGCCTTTCATATTAGACGCATTTTAGATGACGGGAGACAAAAACAAGGAGAAAGAGAGATGTAGACAATAGTTAAGAGTAAATTGGAGAGGTGAAATTGATTCGTGACGCATAGTATTTGAGGAAAACATGAGTAAAGGGCAACAAAAAGAGGCTGAATTGATGCTCATCAGTGGAATATTCATAACATAGTATACATTTAAAAGGTTAACTTGAAATTGAGTTGAAAATAAATACAGGGCACAACAAAAACTGTTTTGATATACATTTCGATGATTACATACAATAATCAACAACCGTCCACTTCCGAATAAAAACACACACGCGCGCGCCCACCCCACGCCAACACAAAGTCCTCTATACCACTCTCATGTCACCGGAATGAACTAGGGATCACGCAGTTTCCACGACAGTGTTTGCTACGAAACAAATAAAAACGTTTGAATGATAATGTAACCAATAAGATTTTAACTGCTCTCTTGTTCGACACTTTTAGCACTTCCTTGTCAAGGAAAAAAATTAAGCTACTGACCAGGTCGCAATTTATCCGCGCTCAATTTCTCCTTTTTATTTGAGAAGAGATATCATTACCGTCTAAAGGCACAGGCCTATTTATCATTCGTGTTAATTGCTCACCAATCGAAGCAAGGAACGCGAAAACTTTCCCCACCGTTAGTAATAGATACATGTGTACCAGGGACTTAAACATTCTTTGCATAAGATCGAGTGATGCCAAGGGGACCAATTATCTGATTTAATTGGAGTGAAGATTCTTCCAACTCTTGGTATCAGTGCTTACCACCAAAAATACCGCTCTGCGCTGTTCTCCATCGGTAAATACTTTGCGTTTGTTGATAGCGTTGACTTCTAAGTTCTAACCCTTTTTGGGATGTGTGGTTTTCCCGATTACATCTGGATTATATTTCTGACGTTGTTTGGGTGATGTACACGAAGGGAGATAGTTTGGGTGACATTTGAGTGATCGGGTGGCACCGGGAAAGAATGGGTCAGAGCCAAAGAAGTAAAAAAAAAAACTACAGAACTTCCCGAAGGGACTGATGGAATGGATGGAGCGGAAAGAGTAACAGATGTGATTAGAGGGGAAAAGGTAATATAAGCAGCGGCATTTATGGGGGGGGGGGGGCGGGGTACAATGACCAAGAGAGGAAGAGAGAAAGAGAAAGAGAGAGAGGTGAGATAACAATGCAGAGTAATATTCCATATCTATGTTTTTATGATTAGTTACCATGGTTACACTGAAACTGTACAGTGCATAAAGAGTTCTCTGTTGCTTAAAGAGTTCTCTTTCCAATTTTGTTTACAGGCAAACAAGCGGGGATCTAGAGAATCGAATCACCGTAAATCCTGAGGAACTTTTTTTTTAGCTTCTTTTTCTTTTCACTGTTCAAAAGTTAGGATTTTAGTACCCTTGGCTGAGGTGCGTGATCGCAGGCGACATGTATCTATTGCAAACCTTGGCGAGAAATTGGAACTGATGCGTAGATCCACCTCTTTGCATTATGCCGTCACAAAGGTTTCCTTCTGCCATCACGTGACATGGATTGTCCTCTTTCACCGTGTCTCCTTCAGGAAAGGGGCTGGGGTCATTTTTCCATGGCGCTTGGTATAGATCACCTTTGACCTTGCTAATAGTTGATCCTGAGGGAGGCGAGGGGAAGACGAACCTCCATTTTGATTAAAAAAAAAAAAAAGAATTACCTCTTTTTTTGTGGGGGTGGGTTGGAATTCGTTCAAACTTTCGCACTTTGGGACTTCACCAGCTGCTAATATACATTATACAAGGAGTTCCACCTACAGATATTTCTTTCAACCTAGGTGAAATAGCTGCAGAAATTGTATAGGAAGAATACGAATATAAAAATTATAGAATTTGTAATTAAAGACGAATTGAAGCCATAAGGTGATAGTGGCAAGCTTGGAACGCCACCGTAGGATGGATATAACCATGAAAACAAGTGTCATATGTTTTTCATTTCATCGAATATTCATACTGTTCAATTTTCACAAAAGTATCTTACTTAACCTTACCAATAGAACTCCCAATCGACG
>JAPZVO010000022.1:204627-237603 GCA_029962745.1 Echinometra lucunter | reverse complement strand
TGAGAAAATATGAATCATAACTGCAAGGATAAAACAAAATAGAATGATGATACTGTAATCATGATAATGATTAAATAGGGAGAATATTATATAATATCATGATGATAATGGTGACGACAAGATAATTATAAGAAGAAAATAATGGGAAGAGGAAAAGTAAGATTACAGCAACAAAAAAATGGGGGGATTGAAAATAGAAATAAAAAATCTAATAAACAATAAATGCAATATATAAATCAACAACAACAACCATAGCATAGTGATAATGATGAAGATGATGATGTTGCTGATGAATGGTGATGACCATAGTTAACACATCCCCCTAACATGGAAAGGTCACTTTGGATGAAGCATCATCACAGCTAAAATTGATCATTTTGACTGTCACCAATTGTGAGTTGCCTTTTCAGATAAAACAAAACAAAAATATGAACAAACCTTTATATCATCCAATATTGCCTACTATAATCTCTTCGATTATTACATTTTTGCTTGGACCATTGGACTATGTCGGACTTTTTTCAAAGCATGCATGTGATTGGGTGAAATTCATGATATATGCATATATATCGCATCCTCAACGAAATGATTTTTTTTGTAATTTATCAAGAAACAATGAAACGTATTTCAACAATGAGGTTTACAACGGGAAAACTCATCGAGTCACGTGATAGCTTCTAGCGAATTCGACCCCTCTTGCATTTATCCCTCGACAGGGAACAGTGCACTTATTGCATCGGGGAGGCTATCATGGCACGCCATTGTCGTTACATTTCTCTTTTCTGTCTCAAAAGAAACAAATTACCAAGAAACCGTCTTGTGTTCACTTCCTCAGCCATTTATTGAAGTTCAAGGATGTCACAGACATTTTAGATGCCGAAAGAATCGTCAACTGCACATTTCTACCCACTCCAAGATGCTGAGCTTCCGAACAGATTTCCGTGACTCTTAAAGCCTTCTTTAACATGCAGGTAAATGAAAAATCGTTATTCATCATATCATTTGATCTCATCGATTCTCCATTCGGTATTCAAAGAGGTATGATACGCCACCGGACTGTGGATTAGGTTTGAGTCCCACTGGGGCTAATGTCCTTAGGTGAGACTGGGGGAGGGGGGGGGGCAGTCAAATTCCTGTATACACACGCGTGAACATAAAACGCATGGTATGGTAGTTTTCTCTGTTAAAGGCGCGTGACGCGATTTATAGGTGTCTAATTGGACAAAACATGGAATTATCAGCTGATAAGTCCATGCCCAAAATTAGGGAAAAGGGTATGTTTTCTTCAGTTTGTTTATTACACATTTCCCCATCCATAGTCTGCATCGCAGCCTCGAATCGCACGATTTCTTCTAAAGACGAAGAGAGAGAGAGAGAGAGAGAGAGAGAGAGAGAGAGAGACAAGGACCTTGTTTAGGGGTAAATTTTCAATGAAAGGCTTAAAAAGAAATCATAAAGGGTTGTGATTGATAAATGAGAGGCCTATAACTCGATTAACGGTTGATTTTGGAAAACCCAGTGGTACACGTTTTTGAACAGGAGGAATTAGGACTGACCATTCCCATGACATTTGATTCCATTGTAGGCACCTTGAGTATCCCTGCCCCAGGGTAGTTAGGGTGCCGACATACAAGTGTACTGTTACGCTTAAAGAGCGAATTGAATAAGAAACCAAATATTTATCTCACAATCACAATCTGCGAGATAATGCAGAGGAACAGGTGGTTGTTCACAAGATTGATCGGTTAATAATGCCTCTTGTCTAGTCTTGGGTGAAAGTCTGAGGAAAGTTCCCACTCTCAAGTGATACCTAAAGGGGCGAATCCAGGATTGTTCAGGGGAAGATCGAGGGGAGGCTTTCCGACAATATTTTTTTTTCCAAGGAGCCCAAGTAAGTCCTCTTATATAGTGGGGCCTGAGTTGGGGGTGGGGGAGTGGGTGGGAAGTAAGCATGAACAATTTCCTGGCAAATTAATATTTCCACAGGATGTCCAGACAGTCTTCCGAACGCCCCGCCCCCCCCCCCTCCCCACCTACGAAACAGACACTCGCAGCAGAATGACGCAGAATGTCGGGTAATCATTAAGTTCTCATCATTGTTTTTATCTTTTTACCCCGTAGTGTGTTACAATGAATCGACCATGGTAGCTAAAACCAATCATGGAATTAATTCGTTGGATGGGTGGATAAAAGAATGATGCAATTTACATACTTCGTTAGTGACATTAATGAATACATTTGTATAACACACTCGAATAATGTTTAAATCAAATTATGTCGACCATTATGAGTGCATTTGGTGAGTGTGGACGTGCGTTAAAATCCCCTTGGAATTCAACTGTTCAATAATTTTCTTTCCCTATATTTCGGCTAATCATCCTAGTTGGCAAATGCATCAAGAAAATCGTTCTCCCATTTTAGCAGTTTAGTGGTTGGGAGTATATCTGTTTAAAGGCATTGGTTAACATTGTTATGATTTTAAAAAATCTTGTTTTGTTACTTGAAAATGGGATAAACATAAGGGTTATAGTGCAAAAATACCAGTCTGAAAGTTTCAAAGTATAATATCCACAGGAAGTATTTTTAAATGTAAAAAATGTGAACCAATGTTTGAAAAATATACGAGGGTCGGTTGCCCAGAATGGACATAAGGAGTGCGCATGCGCGTATGACTCACCTTACCGTACTGTGTGTATTGGCGTATCACGCGGCGGGAGGCACATAACGGCATTTTCAAATTCAAGCAAAGTAGTCCTCTTAGTGATTGTCTCGTGAGACGAAGGATAATAAAATTGCCGTTTGCTTCTAACTTACACTTTTTCATTCCAAATTATGGTTGGTTTCAGGGTTTTTTAGTACAAATACAAGTACTCATACACATGTTTCATCTTAGTTTGAGAATTTTTAAATCAGCTACTCACAAAGTTAGCCAATGCCTTTAACTAGTCGGCAGTCTTATTTTGACATCCCCAAAATGTTCTAATTACCTTTTAAGTGATATGCCAATGTACCATCCCCTAGCGCCCCCCCCCCCCACTTATACCATTTTGATATTTGCTCATTTTTAAAGATTGAGTTTTATACTTACTATTATGCATGGTGCTATTACGTAATGCTACCCCCCCCCAAAAAAAAAAAAAAAATCAAATCAAATTTCTAAAAAATACATGTATTTGTGTTTTCTCCTTGAAAGATAGAAAGTGTGACTGAAAATAATCTTTATCTTAACGGAAATGGCACATCAGAGGCACACAGTTAAAATGAAACTAAGATCCATGCTAGTAAGGTATAAATGGGATAAAACTAAGACCAAAAATAGTATCATTACCCCTCATTACTGAAATTGGTTCTTTAGCTGCACGGCGCCTCTACAATAAATGTTAAGAGTCTCTTCCTGCTGTGTCGGTAAATGTACAAAGCCGAAAATGCATGTATGTTAGAGAGTTTACTTAACCCTCTTTCAACAACTTTTTAAGAAGGACTTGCCTGATAGATTATTAAGGAAAACCTGTTTTCAGGAAAGCAATTTTATTGTTGCGTATTGACAAAGCTTCTCCTCTTGTTAGAAGTAGGCTTACAAAGCGCTTACAAGATGAAAAACATGATTACAAATTTATTATACAAAAGACTGGCATTGACAAATACAATGCAGATGTGCACAAAGTAATTTGAGACTAGTGAGGTAGGAATAATGGAGTTTACTTCGTGTTCTTTCTTTTTCACTCACTTTAGACGACTTGCCAAATAGATCATCAATAAAAGCGTGATAAGAAAGCAATTTTAATGGCAATAGTTAACACATCGAGTATTCATTTAAATCTATTCTGGTTCTGAAAAGGCTCACAAAGTGCTACAACAATATGATTTTGAAGATAATTACAGATCTGTTGAGGAAAGAGACTTAGCTGCTGCTAGCATGAACAGGACTTAGAGAGAATAATAGCCTGAGCAGACAAATGGAAAATCACCTTTGAGCCCTCAAAGTGTAAGGCTATGGTGATATCAAGAGAAATACCGTCCAACCCCAATCTCCAGTTATAATCAAGCATTGAAATTGAAGGATCAACTAGACAATTTAGATGTATCCATATACACAAACAGCTGATGTGGGCCAAAAATATATCTGATATATCCATGAGAGCTGGCCAGAGAACCAGTGCACCAAGATAGCCACTAACCTCAGCAGCAATGGAAGTGCAACAGGTCCGAAGTGTCATGGAGTATGCCTGGACAGTATTTAGAGAAAGACTCTCCAAACCACTGAAACCGATGAGGCCTCTGTATATCAGTTGACTATATCGCAAGCCTAAGTCATCGTCAGCAAGTAGCAGTCCTGTACAACAGATAACTGTGCACTACGATCTTTGCTTCCCCCACCGAAAAACAGGCGCAGAGCAACTAGCTCTAGTTTTACCAGGTTTACCATGCATGCCTCCCATGACTGGACAGAAGTTTCATTCCAACCGCTGTCCGCTTGTGGAATTCCTTCCTGGTCATGTTGTAGGAAACATTTCATTTCATGGACTTCAGGCATTGAAGTGCAGAGCACCTAGATGTCTCCTTGACCTTAACGTTATATATGATTTTGTTACTTTATGAAATGTATTCAATTCTTTGATCATCTTTGTTTCATATTACATGTATAAATTAGTTATTTAGAGTTGAAATATCATGATTTGTTATTTTGTATGATCAAGGCTGTAGTAGGCCTCCCGTCTTGATAGAATCACCGGATATACTAAAATTTTAGATGTGGTGGGTAACAGCTAGCTGGAACTTGCCAACATAATTACTCAGTGGTATGGGTATCCGGTGGGTGAGCACTGGGGGACAGGGGGCACTTCCCCACAGTGTGAATGGCCAGGGGAAAATACGAACGAAAGAATTAAAGCAAAGAAAGCGAAGAAATAGAACAATAGGGATAAACAAACGGAGGAATGCACTTTGATAAAACGATGCATAATACATTTCTAAACTGCACTTGTAACAATGAAAGGGATGATAGGTCACTGTCTCATAATTCAGTTGAAATAAAACGAGGGCACTTACAAAACAGAACAAATATTGGGAAAATATAGAAAGGTGTAAGCATGATTGATCTCTTTCCATTGAGCGTAAATTTTTGATGATTTGTTTTGACAACTAGTTGTCAGGGTTTTAATTGAAACATTAGGCTTAGACCTTCAAAGGCAAAATTGTTTTAATCAATAGAGTGGAATCAATAGAAATCATACACACGAAGTTCATTGTCAGAGCGCGAAATTTCTTTGTGTCTTTCTGAGAAGAGAATCCGTCAGCGTGTACAGTGTGTTCCACAGAAAACATGAAAATCAAATGCGAATAGTTCAATGACCAATTCGTGTGCTGCATGAATTCACGATGATTTGCTCTAACATTGAATTTGGTTATACTTCAAGAGACCCGCATCCATAAGAGGGACAATATAATTCATATTTCCCTCTGAACACATCATAATGAGAGAGAGAGAGAGAGAGAGAGAGAGAGAGACCGGTTGTCGGTCTCTTAGACCGTCGGTTTCGTTTGTTTAGGAGGTTGAAGTCTCGTGGGCAGAAGCACACCATATCACACAGTCGGATGGTGAGTGAAAGTCTGCTACAGTCGCTGATGTACCCTTGCGTTAGGAAAATGACGCCTCGTGTGCAACCGGTGTCATTCCTTTTTCTGGAACACCCTGTATACAGATCCGTTTCTGCTGAATTTGGTTGTCTTTGGTTGATTGATCGGCCTGTGATTGTATCACAGTTATGGTGTGTTTATAATCTGTTTATAAGCAACCAGGCACCCTACTGTTTCAAGCTCTATCCTAGGGTCTCACTGCCTTGCACAAGAGCACTGATGCACGCAGTAGGATTTGAACCCGAGATCTCTGCTTGGTCGTTGATCCCCTTTTTTTCTGCGTGATATTTTGTTATGCATTGCAGTTCAACAAGACAGTATAGATTCTCTCATTCGCTTACTAGTATACAACATCGAGGAGGGGAGTTTCTCGAGAAAATGAAGGTAAGCAAAGGTTTAAGTAATTCGATTGAAATCAGTATTCTTTCAAAAGTAGAGAATCTAACTTTAAGTCCTGTGACGATTGATTGCTAGTATTTTTTGTCAAAGTAGTGAATGTATGCAGGAAAGTGAAAAAAGAATAACAGATGTACTTATCTTAATTATATCTAACTTATATCTAACTTATATCTAACTTATTTCTAGCTTATATCTAACTTATATCATATCTACTTACATCTGACTTATGTCTAACATGCAGGCGCGAGAATGTGAAGATTGCTACTTATTTGAATGCTGTGGCCTTCACAGTATTTGGGAAATATTCGTAACGATATAGCTTAGGGTCAGTATACAAGCGAGCTGAGGACCTAGCCAAATGGAGGGGGAAGGGTTCCTGGAGAGAATTGTGTTCGCCCCCCCCCCTCTCCCTCTCTCTCTGTACGTATGGTATAACATCCCTGTCGTTAGAAGGGAGAGGGGCATGCATTGCCGTTCCGTAGCCCAGAATGGAATTATCCCCATGGCAAACAATGCTTATCATGTATCAAAGAACGTGACCTATGATAGAATTAAATGACAGCAGTATACCTAACATATTTGTGATGGTATATAAAGTTAAGGTAAAGTTAAGGTACATAGACACAATTTTCTGTGTCTAGAGGCAATTTTCTGCCAACATGGCGAAGGTAATATGTTACTATTAGATATAATTATCTACCCTTATACATCCACTTCCTGCTCTGCTCAGATCAGTGACCATCCATATACTTGAACCATGAAAAATTATTCATTTTTTTCTCGCTTTCACCTTTCTCTCCAAAAATCTCCTCCTTATGTTTTTAATGTTTTAACTTTGACTTGAAATAAACAATATTCTGAGAGGTTTAGAACGAGGTTACTTCTCTTGTTAATGTACAACTTCAACTTTTTAGCCACTCTTGTAATAGAATGGAATTTTCTTCACTGTCCCCATTACATTTGTATGTTGGAAACATTACATAACAAGGAAGCCCCTCCTCACTTTTCAAGAATAAAAGGAAAGATGAGAAACTATTTTTTCACTTGGCCTTTCATATTAGACGCATTTAGATGACGGGAGACAAAAACAAGGAGAAAGAGAGATGTAGACAATAGTTAAGAGTAAATTGGAGAGGTGAAATTGATTCGTGACGCATAGTATTTTGAGGAAAACATGAGTAAAGGGCAACAAAAAGAGGCTGAATTGATGCTCATCAGTGGAATATTCATAACATAGTATACATTTAAAAGGTTAACTTGAAATTGAGTTGAAAATAAATACAGGGCACAACAAAAAACTGTTTTGATATACATTTCGATGATTACATACAATAATCAACAACCGTCCACTTCCGAATAAAACACACACGCGCGCGCCCACCCCACGCCAACACAAAGTCCTCTATACCACTCTCATGTCACCGGAATGAACTAGGGATCACGCAGTTTCCACGACAGTGTTTGCTACGAAACAAATAAAAACGTTTGAATGATAATGTAACCAATAAGATTTTAACTGCTCTCTTGTTCGACACTTTTAGCACTTCCTTGTCAAGGAAAAAAATTAAGCTACTGACCAGGTCGCAATTTATCCGCGCTCAATTTCTCCTTTTTATTTGAGAAGAGATATCATTACCGTCTAAAGGCACAGGCCTATTTATCATTCGTGTTAATTGCTCACCAATCGAAGCAAGGAACGCGAAAACTTTCCCCACCGTTAGTAATAGATACATGTGTACCAGGGACTTAAACATTCTTTGCATAAGATCGAGTGATGCCAAGGGGACCAATTATCTGATTTAATTGGAGTGAAGATTCTTCCAACTCTTGGTATCAGTGCTTACCACCAAAATACCGCTCTGCGCTGTTCTCCATCGGTAAATACTTTGCGTTTGTTGATAGCGTTGACTTCTAAGTTCTAACCCTTTTTGGGATGTGTGGTTTTCCCGATTACATCTGGATTATATTTCTGACGTTGTTTGGGTGATGTACACGAAGGGAGATAGTTTGGGTGACATTTGAGTGATCGGGTGGCACCGGGAAAGAATGGGTCAGAGCCAAAGAAGTTAAAAAAAAAAACTACAGCAACTTCCCGAAGGGACTGATGGAATGGATGGAGCGGAAAGAGTAACAGATGTGATTAGAGGGGAAAAGGTAATATAAGCAGCGGCATTTATTGGGGGGGGGGGGGCGGGGTACAATGACCAAGAGAGGAAGAGAGAAAGAGAAAGAGAGAGGGTGAGATAACAATGCAGAGTAATATTCCATATCTATGTTTTTATGATTAGTTACCATGGTTACACTGAAACTGTACAGTGCATAAAGAGTTCTCTGTTGCTTAAAGAGTTCTCTTTCCAATTTTGTTTACAGGCAAACAAGCGGGGATCTAGAGAATCGAATCACCGTAAATCCTGAGGAACTTTTTTTTTAGCTTCTTTTTCTTTTCACTGTTCAAAAGTTAGGATTTTAGTTACCCTTGGCTGAGGTGCGTGATCGCAGGCGACATGTATCTATTGCAAACCTTGGCGAGAAATTGGAACTGATGCGTAGATCCACCTCTTTGCATTATGCCGTCACAAAAGGTTTCCTTCTGCTCCATCACGTGACATGGATTGTCCTCTTTCACCGTGTCTCCTTCAGGAAAGGGGCTGGGGTCATCTTTTCCATGGCGCTTGGTATAGATCATCCTTTGACCTTGCTAATAGTTGATCCTGAGGGAGGCGAGGGGAAGACGAACCTCCATTTTGATTAAAAAAAAAAAAAGAATTACCTCTTTTTTTGTGGGGGTGGGTTGGAATTCGTTCAAACTTTCGCACTTTGGGACTTCACCAGCTGCTAATATACATTATACAAGGAGTTCCACCTACAGATATTTCTTTCAACCTAGGTGAAATAGCTGCAGAAATTGTATAGGAAGAATACGAATATAAAAATTATAGAATTTTGTAATTAAAGACGAATTGAAGCCATAAGGTGATAGTGGCAAGCTTGGAACGCCACCGTAGGATGGATATAACCATGAAAACAAAGTGTCATAGTGTTTTCATTTCATCGAATATTAATACTGTTCAATTTTCACAAAAGTATCTTACTTAACCTTACCAATAGAACTCCCAATCGACGATTTACAGCCATTGTAGCGTTCAGTGGCGTAGACAGGTTCTCACACCTGGGGGGGATGATTTGCCGTTCACGATAATTCGAGGATAATTTGGTATACAGATACACACACACACACCCGCACCCCCCTCCCAACTCACACCCACACGCACACACCCACACACACGCACACATACACACCCACACCCGAATGCACAGACATAAACAGACAGGGCGGCGGAGCGTCTTTCAAAGTGGGGGGGGGGCACTAGAGAAAAAGGACACTTTGGGGGGAAAAGGGGGCCCTTACAAAAGCTGAACACGAGAAGGAAAATATACCCTTACATTCTATTTAATTCACTTTTAAGGTGCATACTTCTATAAGTCATGATAATAACTACTTTGCACTATTATTGTCTACTGCTCTGTCTTACTCAATTGTGAGCGAGCGAAGCGAGCGAGCACAAAATGCTAGGTATTTTTGCCGAAGCACATTGTATTTGCAGTATATTTCGAGTGGCCTATAATGATAAAGGTTCCCGGAAATTCATTTTATTCGTGTTCCATTACCATTGTAAATTTCTTCCATTTATTCTGTACATAGTTTTCCTTACAGTGACCAAGCTATAATGTTTAAATGCATTAGTGAGGTCTCATATCAGAGAAAATTATTCAAATTGAATGGGGTTTTGAGCACAATACCATCAGTAACTTAGGAGAACATATAAGACTTTATGGTTACAACACACTTGACCTGCCTTGAGTGTGATATCATAAATACGAGCGAGCGTAGCGAGCGAGCTTTAGAAAGAAAAAGTAGAAAAATACCCCCCAATAAAGGGGCACCGTTCCTTCTAATTACAGTTGCGGGAAGCACTTGCCCGAATGGAAAAGGGACACTATCAGAAAACAAAAATGGCGCTAAGTGCCCTTATCTTACATGAACAGATGCAGAAATTGGACATACTAGAAAGGGAAATGGGCACTTATCAGAAGTAAATGAGGGCAGGTATCAGATTTCAAATGGGGCACTTATCAGGGGTGACAAGGGGCAATCTGCAGAAGAGAAATTGCACTTTGAAAAACGAAAAGAGGTAGTCAAAGGGGATAATAATCACATTAATTTTAAAAGGGACATTCATTATTTTGAAGTGTAAGAGGCGCACTTCTCAGAAGGGAACAGAGCGCTATTAAAAGGGAAAGGCATAAAAGAGCGCATTCCTGTAGATTTTAAGAAGGGTAACTTATCTGAAACGAAAAGGGGCACTTATTAGAAAGCGAAAGGGCATTTGATCAACAAAGAAAATGGGCCCTTGTAAGATAAAAGAAGGGCACTGAACAGGTTTGAAAGGCGGCATTTTTGTTGGGTAAAAAGGGGCACTTTTTGGATGCTTCGAAAAGTGGGGGGGGGGACACTGAGCACCCCCCCCCCCCCTCCCCGGGAGCGCCGCCTCTGTAAATTGAAAATCTACGCACAGTGACAAACGTATATAGAATATGGACTGTCACACACATTATTGCATATTTACATCACGCTATTTATCTTTTTTTAAAATTATGTTATTACACCTCTTCAGAAAAATGAGACGGCGCCAAAATTACCCAAAACTAATATGAATTACCCAAAATGGCGCCGAAATTACCCCAAAGTAATAAAAATAACTACATAAATCAGAATAATGATCGATATAGTTATGATAGCAATCGCCATTTCAGTCACATTAACGATGATGATGATGATGATAACCATTATTGTTATCATAATTATGATAATCAATAATAATAATAATAATGAAAATAATGATAATAATAATAATAATAATAATAATAATGATAATAATAATAATAATGATAATAATGATGATAATAATAATGATAATATTCAGTAATGTATTATTATTATTATTATGTTTATTGTTGTTGTTGTTGTTATAATGATAATATAAGAAAACATCCTTCCCTAAAACCTGGGGGGGATGATTGTACATGTCATCCCCCCCACCTCACAAGGTGGGGGGGATGCATACCCCTCATCCCCCCCGCTGTCTACGCCCCTGGTAGCGTTTACTTCTAGCTAGAGGGCTTCTACAGAGAGTTAGGGTTTACACTGTGGCACGTTTGGGAAGTAAACTGCCCAGGAGTCAGGAAAGGGGGTATCATTGATCTTCCTTTATTGCATTATAATAGTAAAGGCATCCTTAAAGTTCTCCAATTACACAATGGGAAGGAAACAGTAGTTCTGCAATGCGTCTTAAAGCTGTCTCATAATTACCTTTTTTCTTAATTCTGTCTATCAAAGCCATTAAAAAAATATGTCTATTAAAGCCATTCTCCAAAAGATTCTAACAAAGCCATTCTACAAAGGTTTATTATCTTAGGGAAAGCATGATGGCATATTCTTACATTAGTAATCATCTATTCAACATGTTCAAGAGCGACCAAGTGTAGTTCTTTGAGTTCTTTTTCGTTGCAACATATTATATTGACTACTTCTAGATTTCTGAAAAGCTATGGCGCTACACCTATAATTATGTCAAACTACAAATAGTAGGCTATATTGAGATAGAGTTGATAATTGCTATTTTATTTTATTCCTAACAAAGAAATTTCCCCTGTTAAAGATGTGAACTTTTAAGGAATGGAAAAAGGAAGAAAAGTACGGAAACATAATCATGCCATTTATGTAAAAAATTATGAGACGTTAAAAAGGGAAGAGAGAGGACAAGAGGCACTTGCTCTTATTGAAAAGAGCACTTAGACAGCATTTACTTAACGGAGCCAACTGAGAGCAAAAGGGGGGAAAACGGCGTTCAAGAAATGGGTGAAGAAGAAAAGAGCGACCTTTTTTTTTTCTTCGCGCCAACGGGAAGATTGATTATCGTGCATTGGAGACGTTTGCGCATCTAGTCCCAAATAGCCTTTTTATTTGTTCTGCTTTCCAACTTTCGCCGTGGTCGTAGAAAGGGAGTGTTTCGCTTTACGGCTCGGGTCTGCGCGGAGGGGTGCTAGGAGGCTTTCCTTGTCATTCGATCTTGCCTCAATATGTGCTTGGATCTTCTTCTTCTTTTTATCCCTTTTCGCGTTTCTGTTTACAGGATTCTTGCACTGTAGGCGTTGGAGATGACCAAAAGGAGAGAGAGAGAAAAAAGATCTTGTCTGGGAAGATTGGATTGGTGAGCGGGCGGGGGGATGGGGGTTAGGACGGGTGCGAACTTTGTGGTGAGCGGCATGATGAGATAGGGGGTGTCATATATCAATTGTGTAATGCAAAACCGTCCTGTCCTAGCAGCAGTGATTGCACCGTTTGCTCTTTGTTAGCGTGCTTTATAGATTTACAGAGGATATGATGACAGAGCGCATGTAAATTGAAGTACAAATGATTGCTCTGTGGGGCATTTTCTTTGTACCACTCCAACCCTCAAGGGACGCGGTGATTAATTTTGCTCACCTTTTAACATTTGTGGACGTCGAGCATAAAGCTGCAAAATCAACTCTCAAACGGCAGAACATTTTACTCATTGAAAGAGAAAAAGAATACATCAGTGAATAAGCACTATACAATCCTTAGATGTATCTGCATTTACTTTTACTTTGAATGGTATTGATTTAAATTTTGAATTGCGCTTTATGATATGCTTTTCTGTTGTTGATAAAGATTATTCAATCATATTTCAACCCTAAAGGAGGTACATGCAAAGGTTCGGTTTTGATGACAGAACTTCAGTGTTCCTTTTCCCAAATTATTTATTTCAATCTCTGCAAAGCTCCGCACCCTTCCCATACAGCGCTCCCTTCAAAGTCATATTGAAGTACGCACGATTATCTTATTTGAATAATTTTATCTTCTTTTGTTGTTGTTATTCCTTATTTGTGTTTTACTGCGTTTGATCATGTTATATGTGTTTGTATGTATGCACGGACTTGCTAACGAACAGCCATTGGCTAAAGCAAGTATCTCCGTGCTGAAATGAGATCAAATAGATAAATGATAAAATAAAATAAGATGAATAAACACACAAATGAATAAACAAATGATCATATATACTTTTGAAATAAAGTTCAACCATTTGGAAGCCGTTTCCATTTCTCTTCACCCTAAGAAAAGGTCGGAAAAATTCAAATCTGGGACAGAAAATTAGCTGTATGTTTGCAGCCCCGGACAGAATGTAACCCATCCCCCAGCCCTCTGGGTTTCCGATGTAACCTTACATGGGGTCCCTTGGCGCGGCCGCTACGGCAAAAGGAAAACAATTAAGTCAGGAAAATGTTTACACTGTAAAGTCTGCTTATCCAATGATATTAATACATCCAGTCGTACTTAATCTTACCTAGACATCTGAAAAATTGACTCAAATTTCACCAGAAGGAACGACGAATATCTTGGCATCTGTGAAATAAGTATAGGTTAACGCAGGTCACGTATAGGTAGTTCCTTGGGATTTCTAAACATAATTCGTTCTCAGCCTACCTATTTGAACATTCTGTCTTAAGTCACGACCTGATCTTTGTGTCTGTATCGTAGCCTATAGTGGTTTATGCAGTTAAATTTCGAACTAAGTATATTTCATCAGAGATATCATCCTTTATGTGGTCATGCATATATGATTCGCTATCACTTGGCAGCTTCTTTGGAAGGAGACCTACCTTATAAGGAAGAAGCATAACCTTATAAGGAAGCAGTATTGCCATGTTTGGAAACGGACCTGGCAGATAGGAGGATATCTCAACATTTCCAGACGAAATAAAGGAAATAACAGGGAAGCTTTGACAGTAAGTAGAGACATTGCCAAGGTAACAGTGTGTTCTTATCGTGCATGTTTTTTGGTGAATGAATATACTGATTGTAAATTTCAGATGAAGTAGCTGTGTTGATGATGATGATGATGATGATGAGTAAGTATTTCGACTTCGTTTTGAATAAGATCTGGGATTGTTACTGAAATTTTAAATGCTAAATGTAAAACGTTCATAAATTCTCTCAAGTATGGTTTCATTCGTCAAAGACGCATATGTGTGAAAGATTGGAAAAATTATATGAAGGAAGGATATATCATTTCAACTGACGAGGCTGTATCAGTGTTTGGGAAATAAATGGCCGATGCGCGCCATGCGCCATTAGCTGACGCAGGGCAGTGTCAACGATTCGGGTACGGTTACTGACGCAACAGTTTAGAGTTAGGGTTGTGCATAATGAAAAGGCAGAATGAACAGGGGGAGGTTGCGTTGATTTACCGGCGCATGAGTTCATTGCCTCATAGATTAGTGCAGGACTAATGACACAGAAGACACCACCGAAATGACGCTCGGCGTGCACAAGCGACGGTTAAAAATCTAATTTTGATAGACATGAAGGTATAAATATAGATCTAAACGTATATAAACTTATTTAGATAAGGTGATTTTGGTAAATTGCACATTTTGGTAACAAAACCAAATTGTGCAGTTACCAAAATGTGTAGTACCACGTTACTGCACATTTTGGTAACGGAGCTTTGTGACCAAAATGTGCCGGTAGTGCACCTATACCTGCCTGGACTCTAGGGTTTCCAAAATGTGCAGTTGATAAAGTGATTTGCCTGTACACTTTGGTCTTCTGCACATTTTGGTAACGGAGCTTCGAGACCATGGGGAAACTGTCCTAGGTGTTATGAAAGCCCTAAGGAAAATACGTGTAATATTTAATTGTTTTAGAGTTAAAGCCTCGATTGGTTTGTTCGTGGGGGGGAATCTCTCTGTTGTTTTTCGAGAGAGAGCTTAATATTGAGGGGCACTGTGCCCTGCCACCCTGGGAGTTAGGGTGTGTGTGTGGGTGAGTGGGGCGCATGTCGTGCGGGTGTGGTGTGTGTGAGGGTGGGTGTGAGGGAGGTGCCATGGTCCAGTGGTTGAAGGCGCTTGTCTGGAGACGCGAGGATCTGGGGGTTCGGTCCCCGGCACGGCACTTATGCCCTTGAGCAAGTCATTTTATCTACATTGCTCTTTTATCGTATATCAAAT
This sequence comes from Echinometra lucunter, assembly GCA_029962745.1. Lineage (NCBI taxonomy): Eukaryota > Metazoa > Echinodermata > Echinoidea > Camarodonta > Echinometridae > Echinometra > Echinometra lucunter. Next base: position 222,474 of record JAPZVO010000022.1, on the reverse strand, counting down.
AAATTAACGAGCTATAGGGATATTCGTACCAACGTGTGCATGTTTGTTTTAAAAAAGAGGGTGATAGGGTGTGCCAGGGTGTGGGCATGGGTGTGTGAATGCAGGGGAGAAATTGAGAGAGGGTGTGATTAGTGAGGTTACCAAAATGTGGCGTCAATGTCTTGCACACTTTGGTAACAAAACCAAAATGTGCAGTTACCAAAATGTGCAGTACTATGTTACTGCACATTTTGTTAGTTACCAAAAATATGCAGTAACATAGTACTGCACATTTTGGTAACTGCACATTTTGGTTTTATTACCAAAATGTGCAATTTACCAAAATGTGCCGTAACAAGGTGCTGTATAGTTGTATTTTATCACCTTTGTTATTATGTTGAACACAGCTCGAGAATAGACTACCCATACAGGAACATGCAAATTCAGGGTTCTCTTTAAAAACAAACGCATGCCCTGTGACTCAAACATATCGGAAGTGCCCCTTGGAAAGGTTAAAGTAAAAGAAATGCACCTAGAAACGTGATAACTCTCTTCTCTCCCCACCCTTTTCCTCTTTCTTCTTCTTCTTCTTCTTCTTCTTCTTCTTCTCCTCCTCCTCCTCCTCCTCCTCCTCCTTCTTCTCCTCCTCCTCCTCCTTCTTCTTCTTCTTCTTCTTTTTTTCATCTTCTTCTATTTCTCCTCCTGCTTTTTAAGCGATTCTTCGGAATCGTACCCCTCCCCTTGTAATAATAGTTTGGAGCTCCCTTACTATGCCTGTCGTCCAGTACAGAGTTTCATACTATCATATAATTACTTTACTAAATCATGGACTATCTTCTTATAAGCACGATAACCAAATATTATGACTAGTTATCACCTGAGCCATGTAATGAGCACGTGACACAGACATGGTCATGATGATTGTCATCTCGTGATTTGATAAAGATGAAAAAGGTAGGTCGTTGACTTGGTGCTATGACGGTTGTTGGATAAATCACTCGACCTTTTTTTCATATTCAATGACGTAACTCATGATCGTTAGAGGGTCGCGATTGACCCCTACTTGGGGGATTTTGAAGAACATTTTCCACAAAAGAAAACAGGCTAACCATATAATCTAAAGAAGGCAAGCCATTTTACCAAATGAGTAATTTATGACCCTTTTCGTGTAATTTCTGACTCTTTATGAATATCCATTGTCATAAACAAAATGTATGCAAGAATACCCTTTTCATAAAATTCGAAACAAGCATGTTTAATAACGTCTTTCTCAGCCCTCCTTTCCCCGGCCCTTTTGTTCAACATTTATTATAGATAGATAGATAGATAAAATCAGGGTTACAAAATTCAAAGTTCACAAATACTAAGATCATAGAAATGTAATCAGTACAAAAATACAAGTTTTAAACAAGAAACGAACCTAGTACATGTACAAGTACAAGTACAAAAGGAGAACATATACATAGACATTACTAAAAAAAAAAAAAAAGAAATGTGTACAAATAGAAAAGTAAAAACGGGAGACCTATGACTTGTAAATTCGAAAATAAAATGAGATTGGAGAGTTGGTATTATAGCTAGTTGTTTCATATTAAAATTCTAGAATAATCTGACATTTGTGAATGTGACCTCAGCCAGAAAAAGCAGACGCTTTGGTTAGGTTGAGGTCGTCATACAGTAAATTTGATATGTAAACATGCACGCTATATATGACAATTTGATGAAATACAAATAGCGACATTATACTCTAAAAATATTTTAGTGTTTGTAGTAGTACAAATTTGCAAAGTATATTCATTGTAAAAACTCATGCTGCTCTTATTAGTGGTAGGAATTCAATATTTCTCCTTTTTTTCAGTTTTCTTTTGAAAGAGTAAATTGAACGACTCGTCTTTAAGGAATTGTTCCATTTGATTTGATATTAAAGTATCCCTTCATCCACTCTGAAAGCATTCCGCACTACTTAAGAAAAACGGATAGTCCTGCGTTTTAAAATAAAATGAGAAAATATATTTTAAAAATAAATAAGTGTTTTGTATCAAAGATAATGCCAGAGGCATTCATTGCCACCGATACTCCCCTTAGGTCCGCGCTTGAACTACCCTTGACCCGTGTTGGCGGTACGAATTCCTTCGAGAAATTTCAACATTCATGTAGGTAACACAATCCTGCAACATCCGCAAAAAAGAACAACGTCCACCAAAAAGCAAGAAAGAAAAAAAAAAGAGTAGAAGTGGAAAAGGCAACATAATCGATTTGCAAGGCTGTTTTTCTGTTTTTATTTATTTTCTTTTTTTGATTCCTAGGTGGAATCCCGACTACCGAGATTACTTTTAATGTAACTCGCCGATTTTGTTTTCTCCAAAGGGGGAATTACTGCAACTTGTTTCATAGCAATGAACTGTCCTACACACATGTTTATGTATGATTCTCTGCACTTATAGTCGTTGGGAAAATGTTAACACCTGAAAGTATTCTTTGTTACTTGATCTAAATTTGCTTTGTTTTGACCATGGACGTCAATCCATGGGGGGACAGGGGGACATGTCCCCCAATTTTGTTTTTTTAAATAAGAAAATTGAAAGGTGAGTGACACAGTAGGGCATCCCCCTTCCCAATTTTGGAAGTCTTGTATTTCTTATAATAATAAACGCAAACTTTGGACAGTAGATGTTTATCAGGGGAGACACCACAGCCCGTAACTGAAATGAACTGTACAGTATTATTAAACAATGACTCATGAGCTGGAATGTAAGATCTCACTTAATTCCCATGCTCCTATGAATGGCTTTACGTCTTCAGGGCCAATTACGAGATTAATTTTTAATGATTTTGAAAGCAGATTCTTGATTTTTAGAAAAAAAAGGTGGGAATGAAATATATATATATAAATACATATATAAAACTTCTGATCTAATCAACTCTTCCATTATTGAGGAGGGGTTTCCGTTGCGTAGTGTTGTTAACATGGTTAAATGTCAGCTCTTCGGAGACGCCAATGAAGCCGATTGTAAAATTTTGCTCGCAATTTCACTATTGTGCCTTGCCCTCTGGCCCTCCGAAGTCAAGGCCCAAGAAAGTCCCGTATACGTATTTGGGACTCCATAATCTGGTCACCCTGGGCCTATGTCATATCAACATACATGAATAATCCGTGTTTGCATCCATTTCGATTACAATAGAGCCTGTCACTCACTGAAGTATAACTGCATATAATCCAAGTCTGATATGATGTTATTTATTGAGGTATAGATTCAGTATCGAAAAAAGTCAAGGTAAGTACAGGGAAAAGTTATACGTATAACTATTAAAAAAAAAAAAATTAAAATCTCTCATCAACTGATTTTCCTGCAAAACTGGTTTGGCAAATGTAGAAAATTTATTCGTTTTAAGGAAAAAAGCCAGTGAAAAACGGAGAAGCTTCAGAGGGCTCCGCCCCCTGGACCCTTCCGGGGCTTTGCCTCTTGACCCTATTATGCCTTGACCCATAACGCTCGCTCTGCTCTACTTCGACATTCAGTGTCCCCCTAAACTAGAAAACGGATTGACGGCCACGGTTTTGACTGCAATATTCGAAAACAGCCGAATACGAACTTTGAAACTGTTTTTATTTTCACGATTTCATGACGTTGCGGATTGACGAAAATCACTAGTTTAATTGTGTTTCACCCAAAGCGAATGTTTTTTCCTTTTAGCATGTTTATCCTGTTTTTATGCACTTTGAAAAGTCACATTCGATTGTTTTCGTTTCTTTCTGTCATTTTACTCTTCCTTTTGTTCCTTTTCATGCCTCTTTGTTTTCCTTTTAATGAGAAGAGAAGAAATATCTTTCTTTTTAATTCCATGGGTGCACTCATATTTCTGATAATCAATATTATGTTCTCTCTCTTTCTCATTCTTCGTCTCTCTCTCTCTCTCTCTCTCTCTCTCTCTCTCTCTCTCTCTCTCTGTCTCTTGTTTGTATCTTTCGCTCTTTCTTTTCTTTGTCTCTCGCTCTGCCTGGAGATTGCTGGCAGTCTAGTGCGCAGAACGGAAAAAAAAATCATTATCCATGGGATACTCATTTCATGATAGCCCTTCCTGATTTATATCATAAATGAGAGCTCAAAAGTTGATGAATTCTCAGTGCATGCATAGGACTTTGGATTACACTATACTTCCTCCATTCGCCGGCTTGTGATACGTCAGATTCTGGCTTTATTCAAATGATTCGTTTTCTATCCTCGTAAATTTAATATTTTTGAATATGCTTGGAATTCCAAGAATTCCCTTCTAATAGAATACACTGTAAGAGACTAACTTTTCATTCTGATATACTTTCTAGTAAATGTCATCGGAAACATATAATAGGGCTTGCAGTCCCGCCCACTCTCCCACGAAAAAAATGTTTTTAGTCTTGTAACATAAACTAGACTCCGACAATTCTTTATTTTCATGCAAAGGTTATGGAGCAGTATTTGTTGGAAATTCGTTTTGTATGCAACCGTGTGGCTTTTACCAAAAGATCTGTCTTCTTCACATATAAATAAAATATTCTTTACCAGTTCTATAATTCAGTTTACTATGACTCTGAAAACACTCTATAAACGTTCCCCTTCGAGCGCAGTGTTTATGCATTTTCCTCCTCCACGGTGGAAATACGAGGACCTGGTCGAAAGCGACTTCCATGTAAGACTTCGAAAACCCACACCGCCTTTTGTTTATCCTGCACTACTCGTCGACGTTGAGCACGTGCACTGTTGCATTCAGTATACGCCACCAAGAGCCAGTGGGAAGCGGCAGGCGACAACCACGCGCAGGCCTCTAGTGTTATTCTATTTTATTTTCCCGCGCTCCAATGGATGGATGGATGGATGGATGCCCCGGTCTCTAAGAAAAGTAAATTTGCCAATATGATAGATATGAAATGAAAGATGATGTCTTTGTTTTGTTTTTACGTTAAATGCCAACATGCTTAATATTAAAGGGGTAACAAGTTCAGTGTTTGGCTGGAGCATTTTTTCTTCTTTTTTTTTTCATCTCTTTGGATTTATACCACTTCCAAAAGGGTCTTTCTTGGAAAATAACAACTAAAAGATTTGATATTGTTAAGAAAGCGAAGGAAAAACAGTAAAAGAATAAAGAAGTAGAGAAAGAGAGAGATATATTTGAAAAGCGTCCTGTGGTGGTATTTGCTTGCCATTTGCTCATCATCCTTAGCATTCTGTGTGCAAGAGAAAGGTTGAAAAAAAAACACCACATCAAACCTCTTTGAACATTAGCGTGTTTGGGACGTATGGGAGGACTGCCTCTTCCCCTTCCACTCCCCCTTGAATGCCTGCCCGTTTCTCATCGAAAAGTTAAAAATGAAACTCAAATTCTAACTTAAGGTCAACTTCCAATTTCAAATGAAATTCAAATTCATATCCGCCGAATATTAATCAAAACCTGAATGCAAATTCAAATCGTAATACTTCTATTATCAAACTCAACCTTCAATGCAGAATGAAATTCAACTCAAGTTCTCTATACGTTTAGTTCATTGATCAAAATAAAGGTTTAGAGGATCATTCACTGGACTCTCGACCAGAGGGTTGAGAATTCGAATCCCAGTCAACTGGTCAATTACTAACTTCTTTCAACAAGACATTAATGCACGTTTAGCACTCTCCACCCATGTAAATAGGGCACTGTTGCTAGAGTTAGCATAATTATATGCTTTTTAGCATAATTTCAGCACAATTTTACCCCTTTCGGCATCTAGCATTATGCCTATATAGCATAATGCTAAATACATTTTTGGCATAATTTTTCTGGTAAAATACAGCTCAAAATTGCTGAGGACCTTTTTATTTTGTTTTGTTTTGTTTTGCTTGTCAGGAAATTTTTCTTGTAAAATACCCCCATATCTGGTTTTCAAAGTGCTTCGTGTTTTTTTTGGGGGGGGGGAGGTTGCGTAATTTAGCCTAATTTTTGGCTGATCCATTGTAAAAAAAAAAAAAAAAAAAAAAAAAAAAAAAAAAAAATTGTCACTAATCAAACTAAAATAGGGGCCCATATGCTAGAGCACCGCGTATTTGGCCTCTAAGATCTGACCGAGGTAGTAATGTTGAAGGGCCATGAGCGTCATGACGTGAAGGACATTAGCGATATTATACCAGAAGCCAGTAGTAATATTGCTATTGTTATTATTATTATCATCATCATCATCATCATCATCAACATCAATATCATCATCATCATCATCATCACCACCATTATTATTGTTGCTGTTGTTTTTGTTATCAAAGATACTTCAAATCATAACGCCATAATTCATGACCATTGTCATTCATATGGTGGCCCTGAAGTACGTTCGACAACAGGTCATGTGCGACGTGAATTTCGCATCCCAGGTTCTGAACTTCGCATCCGAGGTCATGAAATTCATGACCCGTGGCGCAAACTTTGCATCCCAAGTCGTGAAATTCACGACCCGCTGTGCGAAATTCAGGACTGGGATTCAAAGTTCGCGCCACGGTTCCTGAATTTCGCACCGCGAGTCGTGAATTTCACGACTTGGGATGCAAAGTTTGCGCCACGGGTCATGAATTTCGCATCGCGGGTCGTGAATTTCACGACCTGGGATGCGAAATTCACGTCGCACATGACCTGTTGTCGAGCGTACTTCAGGGCCACCATACATTCAGGTACGTATTCTCCTTTTAATTGATACTCTTCTGGTTGAAAAGAGAGAGAGAGAGAGGGGGGGGGGTATATTGCCTTAGGAGAAATACATGAAATCAGTAGAGGGCACTAGATGAAACTCTGTGACCAACTCATCGTTCATGTCTGTAAATTCAGTTACTACACTACAAAAGTGATCAATCATAACAGATAGCGATCAATTGGTGAAAATGCTGCGGTATTAACTCTATACCACGATTAGTGTTAAATCCCGGGTTCATCTCTTGCAGATGACACCAATAATGTGATAAATTCCAAGGCCATAATCTGTTTTGTCTGAAAAATAACCCTTTTGAATTCGTTTCATGCACCATGTTGATTGCAACTTTTAATGTTTGAAACTATCATTTTATTTGTGAGATATATTTTGAACTCTCATCAGTCATTTTAACTGAAATTTCTATTTGTATGCATTAAGTGTGGTGGTCAAGGGTCCCATGTCTTACAAGGAAATTTAGATATAACAAACATAGATCAATTACACGCATCCTATATTCGCCCTGAGAAATCAAACCCTGATACTTATGTCAGGTAAATGATTTTTTTTTATTCTGTTTTTGTTTATCTATTTATTTTTCATGTTAAAGCATTATCTGATTTTGTATGCACTGCATAATTTGAAATTCCAAATGTTTGTAATCAAACGCTGTTATGATCAGCTTTAGAGGGTGAAAACTCAAGTTGAATACCCATTTCTGTCATACTGCATGTTGCCAATCATTTGCTATATAGAATGCGCAAAGTATTAAACAAAAAAACGAATAAACAAATCCACATTTAAACAGCATTCGAAGTGATGACTACCGAATATTAAGCATCAATTTCCGAGCTTTTTTTATGATTTTCACAAGGCAAACCGATAAAGTGTTAAATACTCTTCTTGTTTCGAAAATAAGCCTCTGATATAATTTCAGTATCACGTGATTATTAAAGCTTGTGTTTGCTTATTGAAAATGGTTAACTCTTATTAATGATTTTTTCCACTTTTTTTTTCGAACCGCCGAATTTTTCGTTAAAATAAAAGGCTTTTTTTTTCTTTTGTTAAGTAAACACCTAGACATTTTTTTCCACCAAGGAAATTGCGCAACCCCGACTTTGCATCAACTTTAATTACTGAGCGGCTTCATTCTGTCTGCTGAAATTTCCACGTCTGTTCTTTATCTTCTAAAATCCCGGTTACATATTAATTAGACTATTGCCAATGACCGGATAAGGACAGGTAGAAAAATGAAGAAAGAAAGAGCGAGAGAGAGAGAGAGACATGTAAACAAGTTGTGGCAGAGTCGGAGCTAGGAAGAGAGAAAAATAGGAGCGAAAAGAGAGAGAGCAAACGAGATAGAGAGAAAGAAGGAAAGAGGGGGGCTAGAAGAGAAGAATAGAGAGAAAGTGTTGCTTTTAAGAGAGAGTTGGAGGGAGTTGTTTTAGGAGGAGGCGGAGAGAGAAGAAGAGAAGAAAGAAGAAGAAGAAGGAGAAAGAGAGTGAAAAAGAGGAAAATGGTAGAGAGAGACAGCGGGAAGGGAGAAAGGCTGAGAGATGGAACGAGGGGTTTATAGCCACTTGGTCTAATACCAGTTGGTCTAATTCCCAGATTATCTTACACCACTATGGCTAAACCTATTTGGTCTATAGTCAATTTGGTCTAATTACCGTTTGGTCCAATCATCACTTGGTCTTATACTCACTTGGGCTAATTGACACTTTGTCTACTTAGTTTTCCTCACTTCGTCTTATGACCGTTTGGTCTATTACCAGTTCTTCTGATCAGATAGGTTAAGCGGTGTTAGATCAAGTGGGTATTAGACGAATTGGGCATAGCCTAACTGGAAATTAATCAAAATGGTAAGTGGGCTAAATGGCAATTAGACCAAATGGTTCTTAGACGAACTGGTTGTAGACGAAATGGGATCAGACCATGTGGGATGACATCAAACAGGCATTAGACAAAGTGGGATTAGACCAAGTGACAATTCACCGAACGAGGAGGAGAGAAAAAAGCGCGCGCTAGATTATGCTTTAGAGAGGGTTGGGTACTTCCCCTGCTAAATACTAGTCTTCTTCTCCCAGTAGAGCTATAAAATGCAGTAATTACTGTTTACCTCTCCGTCAGACGTCGTTTTTCACTTTGAAACTGTTTTCCATACGTCGAAATTATAAGAACCGTGTCTACGAAATCTCTTCAGCGAAAATCAGTTCTTTTTATTTCCCATGTGTATCGTATATTGGGGCTGGTGTGTTGCCTTTTTTTACCAGTTGGAAAATATTCAACAATATAGTGAAAGGGCAGACTGGCAATCGGTTGAACTTGCGTGATACGTTTGGTACGTGGCAGTCTGGTAATGAAATTCTCATGTTCTTGAAATTTGAGTTGTGCTGTCGTGATGATCAGTGGTTTCTTTTATATGTACTGAATAATAATTTGATTAAGAACAGATGAGAGACGAGGGAAAATCCCTTTGAGTTTCTAATAGAAGCTTTCAACCCACCATTGCCATCTCCCTTTTGCCTCTTATTGTATGACAACTGCGCAAAAGCTTAATTTAGATTCAGGTTAATCAAAGTTAACGTAATGTGATGCAATAAGCACATAATTATTGTCTGGAATACTAAGCAGTACATAGCATTATACCTAATTTGAATGCTCTTAATTAATTTCACAGACGCTTGTAAAGCGTGGTAGGCTACTAGGCTACACTATAAGTATTTCTCTCAGGGATTTTTAAAATGTTGAGAAAATGGAGTTTCTACATCATTTACTGTTTTAAATCTTTAATTTAAAGAGATATGCTATTGATATGCTATTTCACGTTTAATTTTGTGATTACAAAAGCTCCATTTAAGTTTCAATTCAGTTAATGAATTTTGTTACATTAATGTCTAGATAGAGATAAGAACTTACTATTCATTTCACTTTAGAATTGACCAAAAAAAATCCCCTTCCACTCCCGCTCCCCCCCCCCCCCCCCCGAATAGTGCATGTTAGGCGGTCGAAGAAGTTGTAATTCATTACATTTCGCCAGGCAGCCCGTTTCTAGCGCATAAAATTACTGCTCAACATGAGCAACTACTATCTCCATCTGATCCCACAAATGTAGACGCCTCAATAATAGGTACTTCCCAATTCATTCTCACAAATTTATTTGTCAACGCAGTTCCGCCGCGAGAGACAGCCCCAAACCGAATCATTTAATGATTAGGAAAGCCCCTAGTCCCACATACGTGTTAAATGAGATGTTTTATGATGTTAAATTCAACTTCTACTCCCTACACGGCGTGTCTCGGTAGTATCGGGAGGCTGAATGTGACTCTTTTCGAAGGTTAATGACCATGGAATTATGCCCAAGTTCATGGTCAGTACAAGCTATGGGCAAAAAAATTGTTTTGGTAGTAGGGAGGGCACATCTAAAATTTCTGATAAATCAAAAGGAAGAGGGTGTACTGCTCATATTTCCCTTTTCCCTTTGATATTCGCTGACAAGTAAACACAAAATACAAAAAATAATGAAATAAAACAGGATTTTAAAAAACCCATGAAGACTTATGTGTGTGTGGGGGGGGGGGGCTCACGCAGTAAGCTATTCAGGGACCTTGATATCTGTCATGTTCGAGGATTATTTCCCCCTTTTTTCAGATTTTTGCTTTTATTTTTCCTCCATCAAGGTGAGTACACTGATGGTTAGAATAGGTGAATATGTGGAACTGATTCGGAGAAACGATTAAAGAACTTTTCAAAGCATGCAGATACAGGGGGGGGGACAAATGTCAAGAGCTGAAACAATGAAAAGAAATACAAATTACAGAAATTACATATTCAAATCACTAAAAACGATTTCCAAAAAGAAGAAAATCCAGAAGAAGATGACGATATGGGATGGACAAATGACAAAATAAGAATAAATTTGAATTAGAATTTAATTTTTTTTTGAAGGGCCATTAAAAGAGAGAGAAAAAGAATGAGGGAGCGAGAAAGACAGAGAGAGCGACGAGAAATTGCGTATTCAATCTGGGTTTTTGCATTCCTCTGATTGTCTGTAGACTTGCTTCTAATGAAACGAAATTTCCCCGTTGGGTTAGGATTTTTGGAAAGCACAAATCATTACCTTATCCAATTCCTTTCCGTCTAATTCCCAACGCAGCATTCACTGCTTATCCCTGAAAATTATTAGAATGGCGTAGAATATGACAATTCGAATTCAAAACAAAATAAACGAGCGATTCACAAAGGACTTTACCTACATTTCTGATTTTGTATTCCTCTTCTCAATGGCGTACGTATTTAAAGGGGGTACAAGGGGCACTCGCCCCTCTCTATTTCAAAAATGAAATTGAGAAGACGAAGGAGTACTACAAGAAGACGGTGTGACACCCTCCTGCACCTCCCCATGTGAAATCAGTGGCCTTGTAAATTCGTATTAGTGTACAAGTCCCACTCCCATGATAACAGTGCCCATACTCAAGAGCAGAACTCAAATTCGATTTTTTTCTTATCATTTCCATTTTTAATTCCAAGATTTTTCTTTAGCTTTCCCTCTGTTTTTCTCGCCCCCCCCCCTTGTCTCTCTCCATCTCTCTATCTCTCTCTCTACTTACCACGAGCCTGGATTGAATTTTATATTTTATATTTTATACTTTATATTTTCAAAATACCAATTCATCAGTTTGCATCTATAATTATATTTCGAAGATGTTGACTATTCTAATTAAATCAGTCTCTTCTTCGCAGCTTCATTTATCTTTCTCTTTATTTCTCCTTTGTTCCTTGTGTCCATCTCTTTTCACACATTTCCCCTTGCTTTCTATATTACGAGGATTCGGAGAATATTAAGAGACTTGCATGTTAAAAAGTAAATACCTATAACACAAATGATAAAGATTGCTGGTTTCGGCAAATTCAAATGTCATCAACATCGCATAATGCTCTCCTTTCATAGATATGAAATAAATCTAATGGCAGAATTTTAAAAACATTCATTTTCATACCTTGCATATTGGGGAGGGGATGTTATATTCTGTTTCCAAATATATGTGACGCCGATCTAATTCAATGCCGAATCAAGAAAATCTCGTGGAAAGGCAAAACAAGCACCGCGCTGCACCACGGTGATAGCGGACGGTGTGCCGTACATGTCGTATAAGGAAGTAAGAAATGAATGATCTTGTGTCTCATATGCTGCCATGTACTGCCATGACTGTTCTTGTAGAACAAAATGTCGCCGTTGTACAAATTGTCCGCCGGCGACATTATACCTGCAGAATTAAAAAAAAAAGAAAAAAAGAACAGCTACACAAAAATATTGTCATTGGCGACGAAATGTGCTTGTTTTGCTATATTCTACTTTTTTTCCAACTGGCGACAATTATGCAGGGCAATTAATACCTAAAGCCCGGCGCACACTATACAATCCGACCCGATTTTCGAACAAATTTTGCATTTTGCATTACATATGAAAGTTTAAACAAGTGAAATTCTCTTTTTTTTAAGTTCGGCATAATGATAGGAAAATTAAAATCGAAATTTTTGGTTAACTGCAAGCCTTGTGTTAGAAGTAAAGGCCAAATTGGCTTCAAATCTTAGGTGCTATGACGTCACGACGATTTGGAATTGAATTCGCTTTTATTCCTACAGGGAGTCTCGCAATAGCCAGGAATTTCGATATTAGTGTTCATACGACTATTCGGAACTTTGATCATGAAGATTTTACATGTTTGAATGTTCATATCAAAATAAACGCTAAAACAAATTTTTTTTTCCAAAATCGGATCGCAGTCGGATCGTGCAGTATGCGCCGGGCTTAACTGCACGCATTATTGTCGCCAGTATTCCGAAGTAGAGAATAACGATGACAAGAAATAGTGTTGATGACGGTGATTATGATGATGCTGTTGTTGTGGACTGATTTAGCGCAGAATGTGTTATGGAAGGGTTGTGGGGGTTTTTTTAACTATAGGCTTATAGCGGGGGAGGGGGGTGGATATTCTCTCTTCCTCGTTGATACAACACCAAAACAAAAAAACAAACAAACGATAAACAACTCGATCCAATGGCTAATCACCCTCTTTTGGTCCACCAATCATTTGGTCATTATGTCAGTATGTCTAACTTCAGTTGGTCTAACATCATTTCGTCTTCATCCATTTCGTCTAATAACCATGTTGTCCATTAATAGCATTGGTCCAATTTTGGTCTAATTACCATTTATCATATAGTCATCCGTTTAACTGTAATAAGTACGAAAAGAGGTATAACTGAAAGAAAAAAAATTATCTGGAATAAAAAGTGGTTGGTCTCAAAATACCCTCTTGATTTTGTCTTCAAGATATAATATTCAAAAGATGAAATCGCGCTGAGAATGCCGTCCCTGGTAATGACATGGGTCCCCCCGTTTATAATTTTTTCCTCAGCTTTCTCATTTCTTTTCATGAGCTGTGATTCGCAATGTAGGCCTATGATGCAAGGGGTCAGATAAAAATGAAGAAAAGAAAAAAATCAATTCATTTTTGGTTTGCTGATCACTTAAGGTCTCTGCAAATTTATGAAAGAAAAGATTTTCAGGCAAAAAACCTCCAGATAATGATAGATAACGAAACTCTAGACACACACATGCATACACATACAATAAGAGACATTTTTCTTCTTAAAAGATCAAACTGGTTACCCTGTACTATGCGAACAAAGAGGTATTAAAGAAAGGATATGCCAAAAAAAATAAATCGATACAATTCTTAGACACCCTAACTGTATAACTGATGGCTCATTAATTTTGATGTACCAGTTAATTCCCCGTGTAAGACTGCCCCTCCCCCCCCCCCCCCCCCCCCATCCATGTTAGTTTACTGTGCCACTGACATAAGCTGCGCCAGTCCTAACTTCGGAATGCATGAAGCTTTTTTTTTTTTTTTTTCAGTTCGTTTGTTTGTTTTAGTATGAATATAACTGAAAATATATTTCCATCTACGATACTACCAGCGTAATCATGATTTTATACCCCAGACACCGAGCTTATTATTCCACAAAACCTGCATAGTCTTTGTATCAGACTCTTACATTACAAAGCGCTAAACTCAAAACCGAAAATGAAAAAGATGGGATGCACGAGCATGACGAGGAGAACGTTTTCCTCATTAAAGACCGGACGTAGATTTATCAAACCCCACTCTTATCTGTAATCAACCTTTACCACACATAAAATAGTTCTCCTTTCACCCCCTAAGAGAGAGAAAATGGTTAAAAACGTCGGAAACGTCTACACCTTACATTATTGCCTATAAATCACCACCTGTAGATAGTTTTTAATACAGGTGTTTCTAAAAATAATATACAACAAAACAAAATAAACAACCAGGGTTGATAAGAATTCGTATGGGTGTAACTATCGTATTGATCAGTTGATTGAGTATTCGTGAATGCTTTCCAAACACAGTAAGCAAGATAGGTTGAATTGTGATCGAATGTTACAACGAAAGACGACATTAACTGATTATCTATCTTGGATAATGAAGATGGTAATAAATTGTAGTTCCCCTCTTTGATCAAGGGCATTGGTGTTAAGATTCCCTTGCAGTGTCTCATGAATTCATCACTTACCATTGCTGGTGTAATTTTGTAACTTTTAGTTGAGTCTATTTTACAAGAAGTAAAGTCCTTCCTTTATGAAATAGTAAAATGTAATCATGATATTTATCGGAACTACTTTAATATTAAATGAAGAAGTTCAGTCATCTTTTATTTTGCCAAGTGTATTAAAGTTTTCAGTTCTTTGCCATTAACAGATTGACATTAACAAGTCGACTGTAAGATTGTGAAGGAATCGAAAGACAAAAATGTAATTACAATGAAAAAAAAAGAAACTGAATTGGTATATGAGTAACGGAAATCACAAACAAAATTGCTTGTATACCCTACAAAACGTTATGGCATTTAAACATTCATGTCAGCTGATTGCACAGATTAGTGTTTAAAAGACACAGCGTTACCATTAAAGTGATTAGGACGTATGAGTCAATGAAATGTAACACCTTTCACTTGTTCATTAATACAAATTGTATGTGTATTTTTAAGATATATTTATGTGATACAGTTTGGAAGACTACTTTTCTCCGATAATTTTTCAAATCATTTTGTGGACCAGCTTGTCATGATTGAATGAACATGGGACAAGCAAAGAGAAATTGCTAGCAATGCAAAGGAAATCTAGATGTTATACTGTTGTGTGTGACTAGGCTATGCTGGGATTGGCGCAGGGATGGAGTGTTTTACAAAGTTGTTTATCATGACTTTAAGAATGACTTTAATTATGGAAAGCCAAATGAGATTCTCAATCATATTCAATCGCATAAGCTAACGTTGAAATATCTATGTAGATTAACACAAGACATTTTTAATGTGAACTATGATTTTTGTCAACAATATAATTCAGATTATGGGTAATACAGTCACACTTTGTTTTTTCAGAAAATGGAAAAACTTTGGGCACTCCATTTGGCTGTTCTTAAAGTCATGCTTAAAGGCATTGGCTAACTTTGTGAGTAGCTGATTTAAAAAATTCTCAAATTAAGATGAAACATGTGTATGAGTACTTGTATTTGTACTCAAAAACCCTGAAACCAACCATAATTTGGAATGAAAAAGTGTAAGTTAGACGCAAACAGCAATTTTATTATCCTTCGTCTCACGAGACAATCACTAAGAGGACCACTTTGCTTGAATTTGAAAATGCCCTTATGTGCCTCCCGCAGCGTGATACGCCAATACACACAGTACGGTAAGGTGAGTCATACGCGCATGCGCACTCCTTATGTCTATTCTGGGCAACCGACCCTCGTATATTTTTCAAACATTGGCTCACATTTTTAATATTTAAAAATACTTCCTGTGGATATTATACTTTGAAGCTTTCAGACTGGTATTTTTACACTATAACCCTTATTTTTATCCCATTTTCAAGTAACAAAACAAGATTTTTAAAAAATCATAACAATGTTAGCCAATGCCTTTAACTACTTTACACAAAGCTTTGTGAAACACCCCAGGTCTCTTAAACACATTTGCCCCTTTGTTTTATTCAACCATAAAAGATGAAGCAAAAAATTGAATTAAAGTAACTGGAAAATGTTACTCTACTTTTAACCATGTCACACAAAATAATTTTCATTTAGAATTCGTAAACAACGAACAATTGAAGTGTTGCATTTTGAGGGCTCGCAAAATAATGGTCGAGAAAAGACAAAAAAATTTAGTTTGATTGAAAATAAAAGAAGAAATTACTGGTATCATTCCATCAACCCACAGACATCCAGTCATATATATTCTGCCTACAATTTATGTGCTAAACCTGCCAGATTAAGGGAGAAAATTGATATTAGAGATCGAGATATCACCTGCTGATGCTAGCAGATATAAATTGCCACGTGATCATTGAAAGGTCATGTGATTACAAAATGCCGCTGCCTTATGAAAAGATTTAAGTCAAGAGACAAGTCGATTTTATTTGTTTGGTTGTTGTTGGGTTTTTTTTTGTTTTTGTTTTTTGAAACGATTTTTTTTTTTTTGGGGGGGGGGGTTGGTTATAGAGTAAATGTATCTTTTTTTTTTAAATTCTCTCTCATTTCTATGCCTCTGTGAATTAAAGAACATTTTATTACATGATTTTATTATATTTTATTAATGCTTGAGGAAAAGGGTCACTTTTTTAGTGCTCTCAAATTCAAGCAAGTCCAAAAGTTTTTAAAATTCTGTTTTTACTTCTTTTTTGGTTAATTTGTTTTGTTTTTTGTTTGTTTGTTTGCTTGGTGTTTTTTTTTTTTTTGGGGGGGGGTATATAGCACTGCAAATTCATATCGATATCAAAGGCCTTTGCCTGTACCTTTGAAAAAGGTTTAGACATTTCGTTGTAATTTTGATTTGATTTGATTTGATTTACTTCCGTTTCAGTCTGAACATAAATTCAAACACAGTTATTACGAAGCATATCGATTCAATCTGAGCATAAATTCAAGCATGTGTGTAAAATGATAACTTACAATCATGAAAAACAGAACTAACATATACAAAGTTGACCTGAATTAGAACAATGAAACGGGGGACATGCTAAGGAAACTATGCTTGCCACTGAAACGTAATTTAGTTACATAAGGTGTGATTTGGTTAAAGTAATGACTAAATTTAATGACTCAAAAACCTTAAAGGCATCAGTACACTACTGTTCATGTTTACAAGATCATCAACATGGCAAATCATTTAGAATTTCCTGTCCTTTGAAACTGCACGACCGATACTAGATATTGTCTCTAAATGGCCACATTATAAGGACCCTCAGCTGCAAAGTGACCAAATGATATCGGTTTGATTATGTTGATCCTTATAACCAGCCAAGTTTACTCATCTCGGCAATTTATCAATACAAATATCCAAATAAAAGTTTGTTGTTGTTTTTGAAAATTAATTTCATCGTCGTGTCCTCGAGCGAAGGTTTTATTTTTTGCTTTTTTTTAATAATCAAGATAACATTTACCGAAATGGGGGTGAGATATACAGCAAGGATAGAATAAATTGCCTATATCTGGAAAAAAGCCGAACCTATTCTCTTATAAACAGCTGCCACTGCTGAACGGTCATACATGCAAACATTATTGCCATACACACTAAGAAAAAGAGGTTCAACATTGCACAATACATGAAAGATGTGCAAAGACGCACCTTTTGTACTTGTTTGCACCCGGAAATGCCCGTCTGCACCCTTAAATGTGCAACTTTGCACCTTTAAAGGTGCAACAGTTTTTGCATTCAGAAGGGTGCAAATTTGCACCTTCCCTAGAGGGTACAACTTTGCACCTTTAAGGTGCAAAATGTAGTTCACTGCACCCCAAAAGGTGCAAAATGCTTCTTAGGGTGCAAAGTTGTACCTATAGAGGAGCTCCCAGTGTTGCATTTTAAGGGTGTAAAATTTAACCTTTTTTTTTTTTTTTTTTTTTTTTTTAGTGTTTAGGATATCATGCGACAGTATTAGAGGGGGAGGTAAGAAATAAATTATGCAATATAACATTGCGAATTTTCAAATTTTATGTCATTTTACTCTTAGTCATGCACGGACCTATAAGGAAGTACATCCTAGGCTGAGCTGGGTCCTGTGTTTAATGAAATGAATGAATGAATAAATGAATGAATAA